>CM067500.1:3496916-3526525 GCA_034552555.1 Semaprochilodus insignis
GCCTCTTCATATCCTATGGCAGCACTGGAGGTCCTACAGCAACACTGAGACATTAAATCCAGAGATTTCAGAGTGTTTTATTACAGCTGCAATGATGTGGGATAAACGTGTGTGTCTGTGTGTCTGTGTGTCTGTGTGTGTGTGTGTGTGTGTGTGTGTGTAGATGAGGAGGGATCTGCAGCACTGGGACAGCGCCCTGCAGTTGGCTAAGAGACTACGCCCTGAAGAAATCCCTTTTATATCTAAGGAATACGCCATACAGCTGGAGTTTGTGTAAGGCTGTCTACACATCTGCAACATCTTGAGTTCAACATAATTAAGCCCTTATGTATACATTATCATTAGGATATTAGACTCATTTGTGGTGGAAGTCCATGCATTACTTAAGACTACATTGACCTACATGACTTCCTCTTGTCTGTGTGTGTGTGTGTGTGTGTGTGTGTGTGTGTGTGTGTGTATGTGTGTGTATATATATATATATGACCTGTAAAATGATTGTCAGCATGATCATAGTCATTTTTTGGTATTAATAGCTATTCAGTCTGACAGACAGTTAAAATAATTAATTCTAAAATAATTAATTATTCTGTGTAGTTGATCTTGACTGATCGCATCTGCATTGGAGAAAACAGTGGATTTAGTTATAGCTGAATGAATGGACGAATTGAGCTTAATCCATATATACATATATATGTATAGTCTATGTATATACAGTGAGTAAATATATAAAGTGAATATATCATATATGGAATAGCATATAGCCATGTGTTTTCATTCATGCAGCGGATTCTTGTTGCAGTGGAGGGTCTTGAGAGGAACTGGAGCTCTGCTGTTGCTTTTGTTAGTCGACAGCTTATTGATTTATCTGTAGTTCTCCCATCAGTAGTCTGCTGAAGGTGCTGAATGGATTGCTTTCAAAGCCTTTTAATACCTATAGTTGAATTAAACCTCTACAGTCACAGATACTACCTGCAGCTGGGCTTCAGCCTGCACTGCCAGGCATGGTTTGTGACCACCCTTTTTGCTATATAAGTATGTTTGTGTATTGTAATATTGTAGTGTATTGTATATGCAGGCATTAATATAGTCGTAATGTCGTAATCTGCTCTGTTTGTCGCCCCCTAGTGGAGATTATACAAATGCACTGGCTCACTATGAGAAGGGCATCACTGGAGACAATAAGGTGAGAAGGTTTTTTTCAGATGTCGCAGGCGCGTGTGGGTTTTTGAGTCAGTATAAGATCAAGGGTACAAGTTTGGCAGTACATAACGTGTGCCTGTGTAGTTCCAGGAGCACGATGAAAGCTGTCTGGCCGGTGTGGCACGTATGTCTATCAGAATGGGAGACATCCGCAGAGGAGCCAACCAGGCCATCAAACACCCGAGCAGAACACTGAAGAAAGAGTGCGGGGCCATTCTGGAGAGCATGAAGGTGCGTGTCTTTGGTGAAAGAACTTTGCATGTTGACCTTTATTCTCATTTAGATTTTCCATTTGTGTGAGCGCCCACACAGTGTCATTGATGTGAAGCACCACTGTTATGAAGCATCAAAAGCTTATAGTGCCCCCTTGTGGAGAATCCTTAGCCTGCTAAATCTGAGTGAGTAAGTGAGTGTATGAAACACAGGTGATACAGGAAAAGTTTTCATGATAGACAATATAATATCCAGCATTTCATATACTGTATTCCCAAGAAAACAGACTTAATTATGCCCTCTTTAAAATAAAAAATGCCGTATGGAATTTCCAGAATATAATTAGAACTGCATATTGAGACACATCTTGACATAATTTACGACAACAATAATCAATATTGCAATGTTGCCTAACCCTAATCACAAGCCAGGTCCATGGTTTTCATGTAAAATTATACTTAATTTTTATTTTTTAAATGATAAATATTGTAATTAATCCAAATATTATATTGTCTATTTTGTATTACAGTATAAATAATTTAGTCATAATTAATCATTCTAAATTATACTAAAACAATCCGATCAATCATATCTTAGTGAAATCTGAGATTTACATATATATTTACGTATATCGTCGCTGTCCAAAGAAAAACAGGTATCTCCAAAATGGCAACTTTACAGGAGAGTCCAAAAACCTCATTTAATTTGAATGGAAGTCAATGGAACCAGACGTCTTTCCAAGCAGTTTTGGGCCATTTCTGTTGGTCCATTTTTCAGAAAATTTTCACACAGTGTAAATAGCAGATCATGTGATCAAATGAGGGATAAAAGTGAAAATCAATAAAAATAGAGATACATGTTTTTCTTTGGACAGCGAGGATATATATATTGTTCTGATGTGGTGATTGTACTGATTTGTTTTGCAGCAATATTCAGAGGCTGCTCAGCTGTATGAGAAAGGCCAATACTACGACAAGGCTGCTTCCGTCTACATTCGCTGCAAGAACTGGTACATAAAACCCAACTGTTCTCCCAATCCAGCTGGTTTACTGTGTTCACCACTACCTACCGTGATCAGTGTTACTGATAAGGTTGTTTGTTCAAGTGATTATAGATTTAGACGGTTTTGACTGCTGTGTTGCAGGGCGAAGGTTGGAGAGCTGCTGCCCCATGTGAGCTCTCCTAAGATTCACCTGCAGTACGCCAAGGCCAAAGAGGCTGATGGGAAGTATGTATGCTTTAATGCAAACCACATCACCATCTACACACATTTATTAGGGGCCGGGAAAAAATCGATATGGCATACTATTGTGATAACTTGCGGGGCGATATTCTATTTACACACAGACGCCAAGTGTAGATTTTTGTGGTGTAAATGTTAAGGTTTGTATGACAGTCGATCTGCTTAACAATCTTATTTTGCTGCAATGAAAATGATGAAATGAGATGAACAGACTAAAGAAAGTTTATCTCTTAGAATCTTATCAACATTAGATGTTGACAAAATTTGCAGCTGCAAAAAGAAAACAAATGGCAGTATATCATAATATATGTTATCGCAGCACTCTGCATGTTGTAATAATTAAAAAAAACTTAGTATTGTAGTATTATGACTGTTGAGGATCGTGATAATATCATAATACATCATAAGTAAAAAATATATACCCTAATAAATATATATGTATATACTAGTAGGTTTTTAGGTATGTACATTTAGGTGCATTATGTTCATTTTAAATGTATTTAAGTAGTTTTAAAATATATAACAGAAATATATGCGAGGCTCACCGGACAAAATAATTACCTGCGTGGTGTGAGTGACGGGATCCATAGATTGAGAAGAGGTGCCACAGTGCAGTGAATGTCTCATTCCATGTGTGGAAAATGGCTCCAAAGCAGATGTTAATGATTGGCTAAAAGGAGTGACTGCATTTGGGCGCGCCAAAGACCATAGTGAAGGAAGTAGCTGAATCTGCAGGAAGTGTTCTGTCATACGGGTCTACCAGCAGTGACTAAAATCCCAGTCTACAGGAAATTCTCCTCGGAATTGTGCCAGGGAAGGCATCCACCAAATCTGGACCAACTGCACAATTCTATGATCTAAGAGTGGCTGAACATTGATGTGGCCTACATCCAGAACCTTGTCCAGTACATGCCCAATCCAACCACAGCTGTTATTCATGTTTGTGGAGGTGTTACACACTATTAGACGGGTTTCAGTCACAGGGGCTGGGGAGCTTTAATAGAGTTCAAATTTTGGAACACCCCTGACAGGCTGTTGGTTTTCTAAGATGTCTTAATATTCAACATACTTAAATATAGTGTTTCACGGATAAAGTTTAACATATAAATACATATAAAATGTGCCATAACTTTTGCACAGGCCAAATTTTGTGTCGTATTGTTTCCCCAATGTGTTAAATACAGCAGATAAACCGTCACTATACACTAACATGGGCAGACGTTTCTTGTTGACATGTTGTGTTGATTTTCCAAGTGACAAGAATGAACATTTCCTCCACAGAGGACATAGTTCTGCACATGTTGATGCACAATAACTGTTTACTTTCTGAATTAAAATGTTTATAAATGTAAAAATTACACTTTTAATATTGTAGGTTATATTTTTGAATAGAAATGAATAGAAGTTGTGCAGTGAAATTAGAAGCGTGTCCTATTTGGGTGTGTTCTCTGTAGAGGGCGTGTTATATCATTATATGCCTAGAACAACAGCAAAACATGTAGTTCGACCAGGGGTGCCCAAACTTTTGCATACTACTGTGTCTGTGTTCGTAGGTATAAAGAGGCTGCGATGGCCTATGAGAGCGCTCGGGACTGGGACAGCGTGATCCGTATCCTGCTAGAGCATCTGAACAATCCAGAGGAGGCGGTCCGGATCGTCAGGGAAACCCAGTCCATCGATGGAGCCAAGATGGTCGCCAGGTAAGAAAGAGCCCTTTTCTGTCCAACACCGACACAATTGCTTGTAATGTAGTAGTAGTAGTAGTAGTAGTAGTAATAATAATAGTAATAATAGTAATAATAATTAATTAGAATAATAACCATATAAATGTTTTGTGCTGCTGCAGGTTTTTCCTGCGCCTGAATGATTACGGCTCGGCCATCCAGTTCCTGGTGTTGTCCCGCTGTAGTGACGAGGCCTTCCAGCTCGCCCAGCAGCATGGCCAGATGGAGGTCTATGCTGATATCATCGGTGGGTGCTGTACTTATGGCCAAGAAGGTCACCCTCTGTGTGGACCACTGGAGTTCCTCCACACTAAACTAGTCAAACCATGCTCGCTTTGACCGCAGGGGCACAGGCATGCTGGGACAGGAAAAGGGCTCCCCCAAACTGCTGCCACAGATCTTATAGGTGTCAGGAATGTAACATCCCCCTTCACTGAGGCATCCACACACTGACAGACAGCCCCAGTCCGAGTCCACTGGTGACATGCTTTACACTACTCCGGCCGACGCTTGGCTTTGCGCATTGTGATCTTAGGCTTACGTGCAGCTGCTCAGGCATGGAGGCCCATTTCTTTCAGCTCCTGACGCACAGTTCTTCTGTCGATGTTGCTTCTAGAAGCAGTTTGGAAGTCTTTAGTGAGTGAGGCAACAGAGGGGGAGGCATTTTTACACACTGCACACTTCTGCACTTGGCACTCTGTGAGTTTGCATGGTCTGCCGTTGTCTGTTGTCGCTCCTGGCGGCTTTGAATGAATGTCCGTCAAGACTGCTGCTTAATGTGACTGCTAGCGATGGATGTGACTGAAACACCTGAACTCACTAATTAGGAGGGGTGTCCACATACTTTTGGCTCTATGATTACAGACGTTTATTGTGTCTGTAATTATTGCATTGTCTGTTTGCCCTGTTGTGTGCCCTGGAGAAACTATATCTCGTTCCTCATTCAACACAACTCTATATCGTCACTGTCCAAAGAAAGGTATCTCCAAAATGACAACTTTACAGGAGAGGGCAAAAACCTCATTTCATCTGAATGTAAGTCAATGGAACCAGACTTCCTTCTACGCAGTTTTGGGCCATTTCTATTGGTCCATTCATCATGGAATTTCCACACGGTGTAAACAGCAGCGCATGTGTTTAAATTATGCATAAAAGTAAAAATTGACCAAAATGGAGATACAGGTTTTTCATTGGACAGCGACGATATTACTTTTGTATTTATATACCACAGAGAAATAAAATCCTGATTGGATCACTTCTTCTGGAGTGTTTCAAGAGTTTAACCCTTGAATCTTAATAATGAAATGAGAGTGATACTAAAATACGTGCAGAGTTGAAAAGCTCCATGTGTCTGCATGTTTTCCAGGTTCCGAGGCCACATCGGAGGACTACCAGAGTATAGCTCTGTATTTTGAGGGGGAGAAAAAGCACCTGCAAGCTGGGAAGTTTTTCCATAAGTGTGGCCAGTATAGCAGGGTGAGCTGGCTCACTTCCAGTCATTCCCTGTTACTTGATCACTTGCATTCCCATTTACCACCTTGCCTATTGTTTTAAACAGGGGTGCTCTGGCGTGAAGCTAGCATTTGTCATGTGGAGCATTCTGCATCCCTGAACCTCATCACTTTGACCAAATTCAGAATTGTTATGCCATTTGTGCTTTGATCCATCATTGTACTGTCACTACAATACCAGTATGCATTACGCCGGTACGTCATATGACCACTGGGAATCCCTAACACTGCAATAAAGAAATACTGAGTGCTAGTGTAGCTATTGATGTTGAGGCTAATAATGATATATGGCTGATATTCAGCTTCCTAGTAGTAACATGAGCTGTCGCATATCCATATCCATATTTTTCCTAAATAAATGGAAAAATATCACTCTAGAGACTCCGGCATGGCTGTAGCAGGCATTTTCACAACAAATGCCATAAACTTACAGTTTTTAATCAAATAATCACATCTGTCTGTCTGTCTGTCTGTCTGTCTCTTGCGCGCTCTCTCTCTCTCTCAGGCACTGAAACACTTCCTGAAGTGCCCCAACACTGACGACAGTTTGGCTATAGAAATGGCCATTGAGACGGTGAGGACGTAATTAAAGGCTGATCATGATGTCGGCGGTTTGAGAATGATAATGATGTCAAATATAATTGCTATATAACTGCTGGAACTAATATAACGTCGTATTACAGGTAGGAGAAGCCAAAGATGAGGCTCTGACCAATCAGCTGATCGATTACCTGATGGGAGAAAGTGATGGAATGCCAAAGGTAAAACATTCCTTTAATGTGCTCCTTATTTAAGTATGAGTACAGTTCCTTGCAAAGGTTTTCAGCCCCTCTTGAGTCATCAGATATGTCTGGATTAGAGATGACTCTTTGTTGTTTTGTGCAGTGCATCATATTGTATTTTAAAAGACCGGCCCTCAATATAGTATAGTGGTATTGATTTTTAATTGCCCTAAAAGGACAGGATTAAGAGCAGGAAAGGGGGCCAAAGCCAAAGAGAGGCCAGCAATGACTTTGAAGGACTTACAGTAGGGATGTCCAGTCTTGGTCCTGGAGATCTAGCATTCTGGAAAGTTCAGATCCAGCACACACCTGACTCTGATATTCAGATGCTCCTGAAGGCCTTCATAACCTGGGTGGCAGATTGGGTTAGAGCTAAACTCAGGGTGGTGTGGTAGACCTCCAGGACCAGGACTGGGCACGCAAAAGCTATAGAGTTCAGTGACTGAGATTGGTGTGAAGGTGCACCAGTGAACGATATCAAGAATTAGAAAGAAGCGACTATTGAACAAAAATGCACATCTGGTTTGCTATAAAACATAAGAGTGACGCAACTAATATGAGGGATATGATTTTGTGGAAAGATGTGTGGGCAAAGTTGACACTGCCCATTCCTCAACAAACACCAATTTTGACAGTGAAGCATGGTAACGGTAGCGTCATGTCGTGGACATGCTTTTCTTCAGTGGGAACTGGACGTTTTGTTAAAATTGGATGCTGCAAAATATAAATAAGATGTTGACAGACATTCTGCCTCGGTCTGCTGAAGGACTAAAGCTTTAGAGCACCTTTGAGCAAGACGATGATCCCAAACACACAGCCAGAGCAAAAAAATCAATGTCCTAGTTAAAGTCCAGATGGCTGGTAGAATCCCAGACCAACAGATTTAAATGGCAGTCCTAGACTGAAGGGGTTGAATATTTGGTTTGAGCATAATGGTTTGCAGTAATAACACTGGCTGGGAGAGTGTGTGAGCTGAATCTGATGACCTGTAAGGGCGTTGAATGCTTCTGAAGGGCACTGTGTAAGGTCTGATGAATGGCTGAATGCAGCCAGGCCATTCGAATCCTCATTAACGGCATAGTTCAGCTAATAATGCTTACTGGCTAATTATGAACACCAGCTAACACCTGGCCTGCAGGCTGTTCTAGCTTCTGTTCATCGTTAGCTCGTATGGCATGACTGGCCAACCTATCCATTCAGGCTCTTTTTGCTTTAGGTGTTGTTTTTCTCTCATCCATATTCACTCATTAACTCTCTGACTTGCTCATTTCTTTCGTCCACACCTGTCGTTTTTCTGCATGTAGTCTCTCTCCGTGAGTAGCCCACCGCATCTGCTGGTGCCGCCCCTGGTGGTGAACCAGCAGAAGCAATGTGTTTGTGTGTTTGTGTGTTTTCAGTGGAGACTATCTGGTTTTTTTTTTATATATATAGCCATTTTAGATAAGAAAAATAATCATCTCTGTGTTTGTGTTGTAGAGCTGTCACGATTATCCACACAAGCCGACTAAATGATGTACCATTAATGAGCTCACCGGACAAAAAAAATGAGTCCCCTGTGAGTGAAACGTACCTAATAGTGTGTAATGCCTCCATGAACATGAATAATAGCTGTGATTGGATTTGGCATGGACTGGACAAGTTTCTGGATGTAGGCCACTTTTGTGCAGTTTTAAAGTTGGGCCAGATTTGGTGGATGCCTTCCCTGGTACAATTCCGAGGAGAATTCCCTGTAGACTGGGATTTTAGCCACTGCTGGTAGACCCGTATGACCGTACGCTTCCATACACCTGCAGATTCAGCTACTTCCTTCACACTATGGTCTTTGGCACGCCCAAATGCAGCCACTTCTTTTAGCCAATCATTAACATCTGCTTTGGAGCCATTTTCCACACATGGAATGAGACATTCCCTGCACTGTACCACCTCTTCTCAATCTATGGATCCCTCACTCACACCCCGCAGGTATTTATAGCCCCATCATCCTCGTGCAGTGCCATCTGCAGGAGCCTGAAGTTATTACCACTTCAAACACGCAAGGTGACTCATTTTTTGTCTGGTGAGCTTGATTTAAATTTACATTGCCCATATTTTTAGTGCTCTCAATAAAAACAGAGCCTTTTTTTTGCCAAATATTGTTATATATAAAGTGTGTGTGTGTGTGTGTGTGTGTGTGTGTGTGTGTGTGTGTGTGTATATGTATAGATAGATAGATAGATATAGTTTAATGGAGTTCCTTTTCCAGTGAAGTCATTTTAAAAAGCTTGGTTTATTATATTTTATTTATATTTGTTTTTGGTAATACTTTATTTGGTAACTTCTTCTTAACTGTATATTGACGTTTAGCAAGCAATCCATATATGCTGTAGTAAATAGAAACAAATCATTTGTGTCAAGCGAGCCGACATTTACAGTACTTGGCAGATGCTCCTATAGAGCAACTTACAATTTGATCATTTCTTACATGGGTAGGTGAAGGTAATGTTAGGACTGTTGCCCAAGGACTCTTATTGGTATAGTCCCAAGGGTCTACCCAGGTAGGGGATTGAGCCAAGGCCTACAGCATAGGAGAAGGACGTGCCACCCACTATGGTATACCAACCACTTTAGCGTAGAAATGCGGTGTACATGTATTTCTATGAGGAGCTGATAAAAGCTGCTCTAAATTAGTTATCTGATGACTAATAAGTCAAGATTCAAGCGTGCTTCAAATTACGCTATTGAAGAAGTATGATCAGGAAATTATTTCACAACATCCAACAACATGGTTTTATATGCTAGTACATAATCACATTTCATAAATTGTTGCCGCCTGAACACTGTAATTTTCTGTTGTATTTACATAACATTGATTTCTCTATTTACAGTGTTTTATTATAGTTTGCTGTAAAGTCAATATCAATAAAGGAAATGCCAATCTCTTAATTTCTGACAGTTTCTGACACAGGCGGGCGATGGTAGCATTAGGAGTCTTGTCCAAGGACCCCTGTTGGTATAGTGCAGGCTGTTCGCCCAGGTAGGGAACTGAACCCCGGTCTACAGTGTAGGTGATGGTCCTGTTACCCACTACGCTATACCAACCATTTAACTTCATTTAAATGACTAACCACCCAACAGTAAACAGCTATATTGCAGACGGTCTTATTGGATGAATCATCAAAGTAATCAGTAGGTGAACTGATGGATAACGAGTGACAGCTCTACCGTGGTCTTTACTGTTGTAGGAGAGAGTGATTTTGTGTTGTTGTACAGTGAGATTGAGCAGCACACTGAAACAGGTGTAATAGATTCTGATTGGCTTATATCTATGGCTCCTCCCCCCGACACTGTCTCAGGATGCAAAGTATCTGTTCCGGCTGTATATGGCACTCAAGCAGTACAGGGAGAGTGCAAGGACAGCCATCATCATCGCCAGAGAGGAGCAGTCAGCAGGTGTGTGTGAGACGCCAGGCAAACGTTTGTTGTTTGTTTTGGCTGTTTACCCGTTTACTTATTTACACATACTTACATATTTGAGATTGATTTTAATTACAACATAAATATTATGCTAGTCTTTGTTTTCCACAGTGGGGAACCAGGACTAGAGCTAGGCCTTCAGTTAAGGTCGTAAACCTCACAAGTCAGTCAAATACAAGGAAGAGAAACACCTCCATGTTGCTTAATCATTTCTGCTTGTGCCCTTATGGGATTCTAGATGTCCATCTAAGATGACGATGGCGCACAGAAATTTGGCTGATCTGCATTTAACCCTTACAACCCTAAGTCTGCACTTTGTAGGCAGTTTGCATGGCTATAGACACAAAACGTTCGTTTGTAAGTTAACCCATTCCTGACTTGTGAAGCATAGCATATAGCCATGCAAACTGCCTACAAAGTGTAAACTTAGGGTTCCAAGGGTTAAATGCAGACATGTGAAGCTTGTAAAAGACAACTTCAAATATCTGAAGAGGTAGGCGACCTCTCGTACTCACAGTCAGTGATGGGTCTAGGACTTCCAGAAGGTCTAGAGTAACGTTCTTCTACAATGCACAATCCACACCCACTGTAAATCAAAACATGACTGCCTGATTTCACTATGACATTTCCTGATTACGTTCAGATGGTTCATCTGACAAGTCAGGACTTTAGTCCAGCTCCTGAAGACCTAACCAGTGAGAGTACAGCTTGGCTGTATGTACTTGGATACCACAGAGAAAACACATACTTTTCCTTTCGGTGACTCAAGAATTTATAACAATGACCTTCACAGAAATCGTTAAGCCTAGCACGGGTGTCCCCATTGCTTAGACTACAAAGTGATGGAATTCTACTGTATACCATTAATGTTATATCTTTTTGTGTGGTGCGTGTTCGGCAGGTAACTACAGAAACGCTCATGATGTCTTGTTCAGCATGTACATGGAGCTTCAGACACAGAAGATTAAGATCCCAGCAGAGATGGCCACCAACCTGATGATCCTCCACAGCTACATACTGGTGAAGGTAACTACAGGCCATTTCTGACCATTTAAAACCTTTTCCTGGCAGTAGTACACAGTAACTCAGTAAGAGTAATGTGTTAGTGTACTGTGAGTAGTGTGTTGGTGTACAGTAACTCAGTGTGATGCGTTAGTGTACTGTAAGTAGTGTGTTGGTGTACAGTAACTCAGTAAGTGTAATGCGTTAGTGTACTGTAAGTAGTGTGTTGGTGTACAGTGTCAGACTAATTAATGACCTTCTATTAAAGACTGGTTGACTGAGAGACCCTCCCGCATCCAGATCACTGAGTTCAGGTGTTCCAATCACCTCCATGGCCACAGGTGCATAAAACCAAGCACCTAGGCATGCAGACTGCTTCTACAGACATTAGTGAAAGAATGGGTCGCTCTCAAGAGCTCAGTGTATTCCAGGGTGGTACCGTGATAGGATGCCACCTGTGCAACAAGTCCAGTTGTGAAATTTCCTCCCTACTAAATATTCAGTCAACTGTCCGTGGTATTATAACAAAGCGGGAGAGATTGGGAACGACAGCAGCATACATCTGGTAGGCCACGTACAATGACAGAGCGGGGTCAGCGGATGCTGAGGCGCATGGTGCGCAGAGGGCACCAACTTTCTGCAGAGTAAATAACTACAGACCTCCAAACTTCATGTGGCCTTCAGATCAGCTCAGGAACAGTGCGTAGAGAGCTTCATGGAATGGGTTTCCATGGCTGAGCAGCTGCGTCCAAGCCTTACATCACCAAGCGCAATGCACAATGTACAAAGCGTCGAATGCAGTGGTGTAAAGCGCCGCCACTGGACTCTAGAGCGGTTGAGACGTGTTCTCTGGAATGAAGAATCACGCTTCTCCGTCTGTCAATCCTATGGACGAGTCTGGGTTTGGCGGTTTCCAAGAGAACGGTACTTGTCTGACTACATTGTGTCGAGTGTAAAGTTTGGTGGAGGGGGGATTATGGTGTGGGGTTGTGTTTCCGGAGTTGGGCTCGGCTCCTCAGTTCCAGTGAAAGGAACTCTTAATGCTTCAGCAGACCAAGAGATTTTGGACAATTTCATGCTCCCACCTTTGTGAGAACTGTTTGGGGATGGTCCCTTCCTGTTCCAACATGACTGCACACCAGTGCACAAAGCAAGATCCATAAAGACATGGATGAGCGAGTTTGGTGTGGTAGAACGTGAGAGCCCTGACCTCAACCCGATAGAACACTTTTGGGATGAATTAGAGCGGAGACTGCGAGCCAGGCCTTCTCGTCCAACATCAGTGTCTGACCTCACAAATGCACTTCTGGAAGAATGGTCCAGAATTCCCATAAACACATTCCTAAACCTTGTGGAAAGCCTTCCCGGAAGAGTTGAAGTGTTGTAGCTGCAAAGGGTGGGCCGACATCATATTAAACCCTATGGATTAAGAATGGGATGTCACTCGGGTTCATATGTGTGTGAAGGCAGACGAGCAAATACTTTTGGCAATATAGTGTTACTGCATAAATGTTGGAAAGTTGAGCAGCGAGGCTTGTACTGTGTAGAAACTAGGTGGCTCATACCTTGTTTGTGTGTTCATATGGCTCTGAAAACGTTGGGTCTGTGTCACATTGAGGTAACCTGGTTATGTGAGTGTTGTACCAATCTAGAACCACTCAGGAAATCACCATTTCCTCTGTTAGCTGTCTGCTTTTGTTTGCCTGCTGGTTAATGTAGTGCGCTACTATGAGGAGAAACATGTTCAGCATGTCTTATTGATTAGCTGACTGCGTTAATTGAGTAAGTGATGATTTTTGTCAGATCCATGTGAAGAGAGGAGACCATCTGAAAGGAGCTCGCATGCTGATCCGAGTCTCTAATAACATCAGCAAGTTCCCTTCGCGTGAGTCACACACACACACATACATACACACACACACAGAGGTGGACTAGGTACATAGGTCCAGTGGACACGTGCATTAAATTCTCTTTAGGGAATTTTAGCTTTGCAGTTTTCCCTTTGCATTAAGGAAACCAATCTAGAAAGTCTTTTCTTGGAAAAGCAGCAAGTGAAAAATCTATCAATATTTATTTGTATAGGGCTTTTTACAACTAATGTTGTCTCAAAGCAGCTTCACAGAAAAGCAGTTTATATAAAGGAAAAGAAAAACACGGAGCCCATGTACAGATGTAGGAAAGGACATCCGGGTCCAAGCCCCCCATGAGCAAGCCAGAGGCAACAGTGGCGAGGAAAAACTCCCTTGACTAAGGAGGAAACCTCGAGAGGAACCAGGCTCGAGGGGGGAACCCATCCTCCTCAGGTCGATTTGAACAGGAAACTGAGATCCTGAGATCCTGGGTTGAATTTTCAGCACCTTGACATTTACAGCTTTGCATCCATCTCTTAAGCATTTAGCGAATGGATGTTTCATGCAAGCAGCCACAGGCCAGTCTTTTTGGTCAGAGATCCCAGCACAGGAGCCTAAACACACCGGTTCCTTGTGGTGTGTTGCCGTTTTGTTGATACATACACTAGTGGGTTTCTGATTGCCTCTGATTGGCCTCATTTACAAGCAGTTCTGTGTTGTTAGGTCAGGTCATTTTTTAAGGTCCTACTTATAAAAAATGTAGTTTGTAGCTCTTGTGATAGGAAAATTACTTATACCATGATACTTGTTGTTAAATCAGTTCCATCTCTGCTTGCCGTATTATTATGCATTTCATATACCATAATAACTCACAGTACAATACTAGTGTAAAGTATGAGTATATTAACATTAAAGTTGCAACTGTGTGTGTGTGTGTGTGTGTGTGTGTGTGTGTGTGTGTGTGTGTGCGCGCGCAATCCAGACATTGTTCCCATCTTGACGTCAGCTGTAATCGAGTGTCATCGTGCGGGGCTGAAGAATTCATCCTTCAGCTTTGCAGCTATGCTGATGAGGCCAGAGTACCGTAACAAGATCGACCCCAAATACAAGAAGAAAATCGAGGCCATGGTCCGGTAAGACGCACGCGCACACACGCACACACACACACAGACACACACACACACACACACACACACACACACACACGTAGACAGACAGATATCTATCTACATTTCTTTCTGTGGATATCTACCTTTCTTTCTGTGTAGATAGATACATAGATTTTTTTTTTTTTTTTTTTGAATCTCTTTATGATGCAGGCGTCCAGATACATCCGAAGTGGAAGAGGAGAGTTCCTCGTGTCCATACTGTGGCTTCAGCCTTCCTGAGTGTGAGCTGCTGTGCCCCGGCTGCAAGAACAACCTGCCCTACTGCATAGCCACAGTAAGGATGGACCAACACCAGAGCCATAACTGGGCCTGGCTTTGATGCTATACCCTAAGTTAGTTTGTTAATTTGTTGTCTTGTAGAGAAGACAATGTCGCCAGCCATCCTCAGATCATCACTTGATCTGAGTTATCGATCATCGCCTTCAAGCAGCATCACATGTTTTTAGCCTGGATAAACTGTACACAATGTGTGGTTGCCATGCTGGCTATATAGGCAACAGTGGAACTTGCTGGCAACCACAGCTGTGATACTAGCATGCTAAAGGTAGACTAAAAGAATTAATAATTCTTTAATAATCCATTAAACGTGGGGTGCTGTACACAAACATAAAATTCATACTCAACCTTATTTTGGCATATTGAGAAATGATGGGCAAACTTGATCAATCCAGATGTGGATAGTAGGACCCTGTCCTACACATTCACCCATTCTCCCTGACTCTCTGGATATGCGTTTTCTCTCCTAGGGTCGTCACATGGTGAAGGAGGACTGGTGTGTGTGCCCACACTGCGACTTCCCTGCTCTGTACTCTCAGTTTACACAGTACGTCTATCTTGTGCATTTATTGATCTGTCTGTCTAGCTATCCATCCATCCATCCATCCATCAGTTTAATCATTATTCAGTTTGCTGGGAATTAGATGTTGTTATGTCTAGCCATATTATTCACCATCCTAAATGACTAGTGAACCTACACGTGTCATCTGAGTTTATATATTTAATGTTGATGATGATGATGATATAGCAAAGCAATTTCTTTGAGGACTGCTCTGGCTGTTTTGGCGTTGTAAAAAGCACCTTTAGACCAAAAACTTATCTCCACCATAATTACAACAATCATAAAACACACGTAAAATCCATTTAATAACTTTCCTGCACTCATGTTTAATGTACTGAAAGCGTGCCATTTTCAATATACTATCTATGTGCTTAGTATGCTAAATATACACCCATCATCAAAAGAATAGTTAGCTGCTGCCAGAAAGAATCAACCGACAGGAATGAAACTTGGTGGGTAGGTTTGACATTGCGAGACATTCAAATTATTCAAGTTTCACGCTCGGCCACACATGTGAGATGTTAGCAAGGACGGGCCTTATCGCTGTACCTGACGCAGCATCCTCGATTGCAGACATTCAGTGAGCAGTGATGCCTCCATGAGTCATCCTGTTGGTGCCGCTGCCATTGGCAGACGGCTGCACAACGCAGGACTACATACCTGCTGACCGTTACAGTTCCTGGTAACCTTTATCTTCCTTCCCAATAGCACTGCAATCCCACACCTCCTTCTGGGTGCAGCTGTTCTTTTAATAATGAGTGTATATTGGATTTTGGACTATTTAGCATGCTAAACAATAATGTGCTTGAAATGTACTTAACTGATATTAAAGTACATTTCTAGTACATTAAAATATACTTAATATGCAGTACTTGGGCAGGGATCAGGTACATGTAGCCATTTCATGTAATAGCTTTCTGTGAGGGAGCTTTTAGAGGCTGATGTCTGATTCTGTCACCACTACTGTGAGCAAATCTGACATGGGAAGATTCTTTATACTGGAATGATTTAATATGCAAAAGGCTAATTTACATCTTCTGGATGGATAAAGGATGAAGCTTCATCATATGCTGACTGTAGTGGTTTACATCTTTCTGAAATGCTGAATGTATTCCTCCACAAGGAATTTCAGGAAGCCATTGAAAAAGCCCATAGCTGACACAGCAGGCACAGAAGCTTGTCAGACATAGCGACAGTATCCATGCTTTGCCAATATTAATACACATGAGTAACAAAGGTAACGTCAGTAACTGTGATGTGAACACAGGAATTTTAACCATTTCTGTATTCTAGGAAGAAGCCATTTCATTACTGTGAGATGTTACTTTGTACCATGTGACCAGTGTATCATTCCATAGATGCAGCATAAGATTCTGTGATTCTTACTTTCTCACTTTGACGTTTCTCTTTCTTGTGCGTGTCTGAACATCAGGTTGCTGGAAACTGAGTCAGTGTGTCCCATGTGCTCGGAAAGCTTGAGCGTAAACCAGCTGAAGAAAATCTCGGACTGCTCCAGATACCTGCAGCAGGATCAGCTCGAGTCCTAACACACATACATACACACACAGTAGAGGTGAGAACATGAGGTTTGGACTGTCTTTGTCCAGAAGACCTCCTCATACACCTACTAATGTGGTGGTACTTTTTCAGCCTTTCCCCATTTCACTCTTGAACTTTAGGAGGAGTATGTAAACCTTCTCGACTGACTGAAATGTTTGGTACATGTTTTTGTGTCCTGTATTTCCATGTAGACTTCTATTCTTATATTCTGACATTCTGACATATGACTGCAGCTCAAACACTATATCATAAGTCATATAAGCCCAATTTTGTACATAGAAATGAGTTTTGTAAATGACTTTTAATGGCTGTATTTTTTTATTTATGTTGGTACGGAATAAATTACAGAATAAAGAACACATTATTCGACAAGGTGTTTTTCAGCCCGACTGACATTTTTTAATATAATCCTTTAATCGCTAAGCGGTTTCTTCTAGCGAATAGACACAATTTGAAGACTGAATTGGCACGTGTAAAGATATAGTGCAAAGACAAAATACAGATTTGTTGGGAACATAAAACATTAGATCAGCTGACCCAAAATTTCCTGAAGCAATGAATCCCAGGAATGTCATGATTCCAATGAAATTTCAGAATTAGTTAGACTATAGGGCTGATGACTTCCACCTTGTATCTGTGAACCCAAACGCACTACAGTTCAGGGGCCATTTTCCAGCTGAGCGGTTCCACTTGATATCACGTATTGACTAACTAGTATAAAGTAATACATTAGTTTAGTAAACATGTACAGTTGTTCCATGTTTACTTAACATTTGTTCACCATTGTTAATGTATTATATGTATTACATGTGGCATGACGTGCCAGTTTTCCATCACATTTGGCGTTCACCAAACCCAGACCCGTCCATCCGACTGCCAGAACCCTGATTCATCACCCCACGGAACATGTTTCCACTGCTACAGAGGCCAGGGGCAGTACTTTACACCAATCCATTCAACACTTGGCATTGTGCTTGGTGATGTAAGGCTTGCATGTAGCTGCTCGACCATGGAAACCCATGCCATGAAGCTCCCGGTGTACAGTGCTGATGTTAATGCCAGAGGAGGTTTGGAACTCCACGTTGTGGTTGGGTTGCAGTGGTTCCTAAGCACTTCCACTTGTCAATAATACCACTCACAGTTCATCGTGGAATATCTAGGAAGGAAGACATTTCATGAACTCAGGTGTTGCAGTGGGGCATCCTATTACAGCACCACACTGCAGTTCAGTGATCTCTGTAGAACAAACCATTGTTTCACAAATGTATGTAAAGGCAGACGTGGTGCTTGAGTTTATACACCTGTACCCATGGGACTGAATAGAACACCTGAATTCAGTGATGAAGAGGTGTGTCCCAATACTTTTGTCCTTGTAGTGTATATTGCTTATGCGCAACTGATTAACACATTTGAATCATTTCATTCCAAAGCAAAGAGTTTGGCATGTTATTAAAGAACCGCATAGCAACCGTATAACAACCGCATAACAACAGCATTCAGATTATTACTAGTAATGACAGTGGTGATTGGTGTCATAGGCTTTACCTCACACCAGCCTCACAGACCGTAATAGAACAGCAGCAGTGTACACAGTCAGGTGCACCTGTACACAGTTCTTACACAACAGGCCCAGTTTTTTATATGTAGTATGAGCATACTTCAGCAATGCTATTACCAGCAACTTAATGGCTAGTCAATGTGCTGACGCTGCACCGCTGCCTGTGTTCGTGTACACATCCTGCACATCCGAGATGTGCTCCAGGAGTTTGGAGTTTTATTTTTCCTTACTTGTCGAAAGCTCGAGTCTATGTTCATTTGCCTGCCAAGTCATGAATAATGGAATTAAATTAAACTCTGACAAGTGGTGATGTGTGATGCTGAGTCTGCAGAAGCTACCCTGTTACTGGCCGCACTTGACCTCAGTGTGGTTATTCCTCCTCGGCTGTGATGGAACTTGGTTTCCTAACCTTACAAACAATATCATCTGGAAGCAAAGTTGCAGGATGGTCTCTCACGCACCAGCCTACCAGGATGGTTGTTTCAGCACCTGTGCCAATGCCCACTGAGCCAGAACTTCCTCCACAGGGGTGTTTTCAGGGTGCTTTGATAAACCACTCCAAGCGCTGAGGAACTGAACATTAGGAATGTCACTGTCTCCAGATTTCCTACCCTTTCATGAGTTTAGCAGTCTTGAGGACACGCTCGTGGTCCTCTGCGTCAACGGGCAAATATGCCCCCTCATCAAGAGACTGAAGTATGGATGAGTGGCCTCTCATAACTGGTCTGATCCCAGTCCTGGAGATTTTCCGTTCTGCAGGGCTTAGCTCCCAGGTAATGAAGGGGCATCTGAACGTTTGAGCCAGGTGTGTTGGATCTGAACTATCCTGATTTCCAGGATTGCCACACTGCTACAGAGGAACTGTTCTGTGGTTCACAGCCAAACAAAAGAGTTCCAATAAGGAGGATCACAGACCAGAAGACTGTCCTTAGCGTAACCTCTAACTCCTTTCTACCCAGAAATCAAGAGTGATGGCAACTTCGCCAGACAACAAAATGAGAACAATTCCCTACAGCGTATCCCAGACCAGCGAGCAATTGCAAGCAGACCATTTCATGGTGTAGGGGGTTACTATACTACATGTTTCCTTAGGGAGATGGTGTTTGTGAGCAGGTTGTTCCCTGTACTGCAGTGATGCAGTGATCCATCTTGCACATGCTCACGTTCTTGGAGGACATGTCTGCTGATTAATACCTGTGCCAGAATTAGCTTCTACATGCAGTACTTTGCCAACAGTGTACCATCTGATGTAGAAGCCCCATCTACACCGCTTGTCTTCCCCACCATGATCAAGTTGCCCTTGAGGCTTTGGGATGGAGTCTAGGGTCACGTTCTGGTGCTTGTCGACTATGCAGCCTGCAATCCAGAAGCCACCACACAAGGCAATCTTGAAGGGCTTCATCCAATTCCCAGATGGACAGCCTGACTCCATATTTCTGACTGGTCAGCATGGTGGTAACCAGGTGGTAGTGGATAATAGGAGTGCCTGGGATGTTCTCCAACCAAGTTACTTTCTGCTGCTTTGAGTGACTCTTAGACATCAGTAAGGGGGCTTGTGAACAGCAGCCCTCCTGCTTTAACCCTCTGATACGATATGTGTGTATCAAAGAACGTATGGAGTCCTAGTAATGGCTGTCCAACCACAAGAAATCCCAGAGATGTTTTTCTGCTTTCTGCTAGTTCTTGGCAACCTCGCAAAGCCCCTATACAGTCGTCCTCCTATGGAAGTCATGAAAATCCACTTCATAGGCAGAGCGCTTTGCTCAGGTGTTGCTTATAAAAGGTCTCTACTGAAGAAGTGAAGTGGTAGGAAGGACTTATAGCCTCCCTAAACACAATACACATGGAGACACATTGCCGCCGGTAGAGTGAACACTGAAGTGCTCTTCTTCCTTGTGTCATTCTTTGTGAATGTTGACTGACCATGTCTGTGTAAGTGGGTTTTGAGCTCCTCACCAATTACTGTCGTCTTCCTCTGGAACTTTGGTGGCAGTCTTTAAAAGGTCTCCACCATCTTACATGCGTTCTTTGTACAGATTTTGTGTGTCGTATTTCCCAAAAGTGTATTCCTAGAGCCATGTTAATAAAGCACACTCATCATCAAAAGAATGACTTGCTGCTCCCAGAAGGAGGTGTGGGATTGCATTGCTGTTGGGAAGGAAGATAAAGGTTACCAGGAACAACAAATGATGATAAATTTAGACTGATATGATCAATATTTATTGAGCTACACATACAGAAGTAGTGTCTCTCAGTATGGCTTCGGGCTGCCATGTTTGCTAACACCACAGGCCTGAGCATGGAGTTGTAGAGGTTCCTAATGGTGTCCTGTGATAATCCATCCCATGCAGTTTGAATATTCTCACACAGTTCCTGCAGACTGTGCGGTAGCGGTGGAGTGACACCAGGCCTTCTGGACGTGTGACGCCTGTGAACATACCGTTCGTCTTGGCGCTGACCACGGTGCCTCCACACACGGATTCGTTGGTCATCTCCATCAAGACAAAGTCCATGACAGTCTGGCAACAATGATGTTGGGGTAAGGACAGCCGTTGTAACGGTCTGCATGCATGCAGTCTGCCCATGGTGCTGGCGCCAACGGGATGATACAAGATTCACAGAATGATAAGGTACAGTGATAAGGCCCGTCCTTACTTACGTTACATACGTGGCTGAGCGTGAAACTTGAATCATGGGCATGTCTCACAATGTCAAACCTACCCACCAAGTTTCATTCCTGTCAGTTGATTCCTTCTGGGTGCAGCTATTAGTAACTTTTCTTTTTAAGCGTGTAGTAAGTAGTACTACACTGTGTAGTAATCAACAGAAATAAAAGGATGAATGGAATGAGAAAAGAAGACTGGAAAGGATGAAAGACAGTAGGTCAGTGTGTAGCCCCAAGTGCCACAGAAGGTCCGTGTCCAACACTGATCTTAAAATAGCTGCAGAGAACCTCCTTTGCGTATCTCTGCCTACACACGTGCCTTCACTGCCTTTGCTTCTACAACTACAACAAGAGTAGGAGAAATCAGTTCACTGAGTAATGAAGCTTTAAAAAGGTTCTTCACACATCTTAACAAACATTTGTAATAATAATAATACCTGCTCTCTGGTGGTCCTGTGGGGGTCCTGTCCATTGAAGATGGGTAACAGAATATACAGATGGACTGCAGTCTGTAACTGTAGAACTGCAAAGCTCACCTATATGGTCAGTAGTCGGTGTGTAGAGTAGGGCTGCCCTCTAGAAGTCGACGAGTCGAATCGTCAGTCGGAGGCCCTTTGAGAAGACTGAGAACCTTCAAGTCGACTGACAACAGTGACAAGCTTTTTTTATTTTATTTTTTTTTACAAAATTTTACAAAAGCTTACAAAATGCACAAGAACTGGGCTATGACGCATGCTTGCTAAAAAATTAAATCCACGTGACAACGTGCGCTGGTGGTTCACCATTGAAGGGAGCTAAAGCTGTGAAGCTGAGAAACACGGGTGGAACGATGTCTCAGAAAAAGTCTGGAGGTGCTTTTGAAGAAGAGAATCTGAACAAATTAAAGCTAATTCTGCTCGTCATTTAGTCAGACATCGAACACTGCTTCAAACGAGCGAGCTGACTTTCGTTTTAGACATAATGGCTGTTTGCGGTGAAGGAAAAACGGACCGAAGACGTTTGTTTTATTATAATTCCATTATTTTAGAACCTAAATTACAGATATTTTTATTTATTCATTTACAGCTAAGATTACTTTTATTTAAAGATAAGTACAGTCACTTAATATGCCTGCCGATAAACAAAGAATAATTATTTCAGCGCGGGTAATATAATAATTAAACGCTTCAGGTCTACCGTTCTTCTTTTCATCTAAAAATAATATAAATATTGACTAATTTGGTTTTATTTAGGAGTTCATTATTTATGAGAGATGAAAGACGAAGGGTCATCCTACTGAAGAAGCTGTTAAAAGTGAAATTAAAAAGACAGGCTATAGGCACTATATTCTGTAATTAAATCAGGCTCCAGACCGTTCATCATATGCCATATGCCATATATCATATGTCTCTTTTAGTTCAAAAATATGTTCCTGTGACTCTGCTGACTTTCTAAATGAGGACGTCAGATCTGAAATGTATGCAAATTGATTTACTGATTACTAGATAATGTATATGGAGAAAAAACATGAACGAATAGTCCAATCGTCGGCCAGGACGGGCGAATCCGATTCGACTGACAAATTTCTGAGTCGGGTACAGCCCTAGTGTATAGAAACAAGGAGATCAGCCTAATGAAGTGGCAAGTCATACATGCAGTACATAGCAGATCATAATCAACACTGTCCAAAGAAAAACAAGGATCTCCAAAATGGCTACTTTACAGGAGAGGGCAAAAACCTCACTTAACCTGATGTAAGTCCATGGAACCAGACTTTCTTCTAAGACATTTGAGTCATTTCTGTTGGTCCATTCATCATGAAAGTTTCACCCAGTGTAAACAGCAGCTGCTGCATTCAAACGATGCATTAAAATAAAAAAGGACAAAAACTGAGATACAGGTTTATCATTGGACAGGGATGATGTATTACAGTATGTTGATGTATTTTATTGTAATATTCACACTCACTGCTATTACCACTCTATAGGCAGAGCACTTTGGTCAGGTGTTGCTGGTTACAAAATGTCTTTACTAAAGATGTGAAGTGGTAGGAAGGACTTCTAGCCTCCTTAAAGACAATACACATGGAGCTGCATTACTGCCGGTAGAGTGAAGACTGGAGTGCTCTGTCCGCTGCATGCTTCTTCGTTGTGTCATCTTCCTCTGGAGCTTTGGTGGCAGTCTTAAAAAGGTCTCCACCATCTTGCATACGTTCTTTGTACAGATTTTTTGTGTTGTAAACAACTTGCTGCACCCAGAAGGAGGTGTGGGATTGCAGTACTACTGGGAAGGAAGATAAAGGTCACCAGGAACAATAAATGATGATACATTTAGACTGATATGGGTAATATTTATTGAGCTACACATACAGAAGTAGTGTCTCTCAGTATAGAGTTGGGCTTTATACTAAGAACAATCACACCATGTAAATAATACCTGCTCAGTGGTGGGGGGCCTACTCTTGTGGGTCCCGGCCTTTGATGAAGACAGCAAATGAAGACTAACAATATGCGATTGTAGAGCTGCTGTAGAGTATAATCAGTACAACACACTGTAAACACTATACATGCCTGGATTTACTGCTCGGCCCTGTATGCTTCATGGATATGACAGTGTTCATTTTGAAACACGTCTGATCTTAATAAGGAGAACATTTTAACTAGATGTTTCTGTTTGCTGTATTCTCTGTATTCTCCAGTGTTCAGCTTTTTACAGTTTTGGGCACATTTCGGGCCATCCAATCAAGAAGCAGTGTTCAGTGGTCAGGGATATAAAGTTTGACTGAGCAGAATGATAATTGTGTTCATATTAGTCTTTGACAGATGGTCTGTGTGTGTGTGTGTGTGTGTGTGTGTGTGTGTGTGTGTGTGTGTGTGTGTGTTGTAGAGATGTCTGAAGCTTGAGCCCCTCAGAAGGCAGAAAGTCTTTCCAGGGCAGATTATGTGTTTAATAATGGTCACTCCAAAGAGAGATATGATGGCTGAACAATACCTGAACAATACAATGGCTTCTAAAGGGGACATAAGAGATTGATTAGGACCGTGCAAGCCTAGTGCAGGCTTGAGAAAGAAAGGGAGAGAAGGATGGATTGGTATTTAGAGTGTTCGAAGTAAGCTTAATCAATGATAAGACTGTCAACTGTGGCATAGGCAGAAATCAGTTAACAGGCGGCTGTTTACAGCTTTGGGGAGGGTTGTTGGGGGGGGTTTATAGGGGGAAGGTCTGAGGGGTATAGCTGGAAAGTTTATGTCCTAAAGAGCAACCACCAACAGGTCAACTAGCTGGTTAACCAGTTGGCTAACTTCATTGTAGTTCTTATTACCAGCAGCTATTACAACAGCTGCCAACATGCGTCATTGGCTAAATAACCGGAGTCCTACCTTTTACAGGGATATGCAGTGATTTCTAGGGCAGCAGTGGATAGCAAGTGCCACTGTGAATCCCCTTGGGCAATGCCTTGACACCCTCTCCCCTACTGATTCCACTTATTGAATGAACACCATGTCTTAGCAGAGTCTTGTGCATTCTGCTAGCTTCCTCCACAGCTCTCTCACTTGGCTTGTCGCAATTCTACAACATTACAGAGAACTCGTTAAGCAGGCACTAGGCGGCCGTGAACCATGACTGGTTTCCATGTGTATTAAGTTGAGCAATGTTTAATAAATGAATAGCATTTGAAGAATATCAAAAGAATGTGAAGTAACAGGGTGCGGCCCGATTGCACACTTAATACTAATGCTAACTAGTTTTTGAGTATGTAGAATGTAGTACAGTTGCGAATGTCAAAGTTAAGCATACCAGTTGATTTGTGAGTATGGTAACGATGGACACAATTGTCCCATAATGCAACGGGAAACCGAAAGAGCGGAGCTTCTCACATTTGGGGAATTCTGAAAAAATGCTGGATGGTGATGCGACAGCAGCTGAGGTGGTGGCAGGACCAGAAATGGTGTAGAAATGTGATTTATTATAATGCGTTTATTTGTTTGTGTTTTGCCTTCAGAGTCCATCTGGGTATGATGTGCGCTTCATCACTTCCTGTTAGTAAGAAACGATGTAGTATGCTAATATTGTGTGTACTAACCTGCCCAAGACTATGAAGAGTAGTACATAGCATATAGTGTGTTTGTTAGTGTGTAGTACACAACTGAGACGCAGCCACAGCTTTGACAGGATGTTGCAACATTAGCATGTTAGCATGTTGACGTCCTGCCTCGTAATACCACTTGTACCTCAAGTGGTGATAGTGTGTCATTGTAGTGTCGAGTCTGCCACCAGTCCAACATGAGAGGATGAAGAAGTAGGCGTGTTCTAACCTCTCAATCATGCTGACAGTGCTTCTCCTGGTTAGATCATTTAAGGGCAGCTAGTCAATGAAAGGTACAGTAAACGGAACGACAACTAAAGCCCTTGGCAAGGAATCACCGCCGCTGTCCACTCTCAGCAAGAAACCATGTTCAGCAGTGAACAAAAGAAGTTGGCACTGGTTCCCACCACTGGAGACACTCGTGAGGAGTAAAGGGATGAAGTTTGTTGCTGGTGTTTCTTCTAGGCTTGGTAAAGCAGTTTCCTAGGCTATCCACTTAACTATAGCAGTATGCAACTGTGTAAACGTTACCTCGATGATAGCATCTACAAAAGCGTCCTGAGGACCCCCTAGCTGACCTCTAGGACCCTGTGAATGTCTCCAAATCAAACGTTTGGGGATGAAATAAACGTATCACATTATGTTGTTGTTGTTGTTGTTGTTGTTGTTGTTGTTGTTGTTGTTGTTGTTGTTTAGCTTGCTTTAGCCACAATCTCCGAGCCTCTGTCGCTGGTGTTCTTGGCTAACTAGTGATGAAGCACTAATCTGCCTCAGGGTCGCTCTGTAGCAAAGTGGTTCACCCCGTTGGTCCTTCATAGCCTAGCTAACTTTACCTATGCTCAGAACAACTCTGGAAAGCTCTACAATACACTTTAGCATATCTGAGAAATTGTCCAGTTTTCCTAAGAGTTTGGTGGAAAGCCTGAAATGTTACTCAGTTCTTAAACTGAAGACCAAAACCAGATGACTGAGATCTCATTGAATGGGCCGAAGACCTATCAAAAGAGCCTTTCCACCGTTATACTAACCAATTTCTGCCACTAAAGCCAGTATCAGATATGGCAAACCAGTAGCCAGACAACACTGGACTAATAAGCCAACATGGGGACTGCCCGAATACCCAGAGGGATACGCACACTGGTTGCCATCCATCCAGGATCTCCTAGGATCGTCTTGGATTTTGGTCTGTCCAGGGAATACCTCGCTCCTGGCCACAGAATGTGCCAGAAACCAAGGATTTCCAACTGTTAGCATTTCTTATAAAGCCGAACCTGCTTCTTTTTGTCCAGTCAAACCAAGACCAACCAATTCGTAGTAGTACCCAACACATAGGGATAGCAAGGAACATGCAACGTGATAACTGAGGAGATCGGTACTGGATTCGGGGTGCTGACTGTACTGCCCCGTAGGCTTTGCGACACCTCCACAGAATTCATGGCAACAGTCAAGTCACTGATTGTGAGCACTCCGAGGACTTTACGGTGCAGAGCTGGTGACCTTACCCTGTACTGTAATACCACACGATGCCATTCATGGTATTTTCATTGATGCTCTTTTTTGCGGCAGGATTCAGAGATCTAGGTAAGGGGCCTGGGCCACCCCATACCTCCCCACAGCTGGTGTGTGTGAGTGTGTGCTTCCTCCGCAGTGGGCTGGCAGTGCGCCACTCGCTGAACTGACTGTCCTCTCCACTTCCACAAATCC
Source organism: Semaprochilodus insignis (assembly GCA_034552555.1). Lineage (NCBI taxonomy): Eukaryota > Metazoa > Chordata > Actinopteri > Characiformes > Prochilodontidae > Semaprochilodus > Semaprochilodus insignis. The sequence continues at coordinate 3,523,458 of CM067500.1, forward strand.
TGAAACGCACACAAGAGCATTATATCTTGTTGATTTGTGGCACACACACACACACTCACACATTGACACACATGTTTCCGTACACACAGTCATACCAACGTTAGCCCACTCCAGCTAGAGCACTCTGCTCCACTCTCCCCGAGAGAGAGAGACTGTGCATGTGTTGAGTACACTACCTCGCTCGCTCACTCCCACTCATGCACACAGCTACTTTGACACCATCTATCATTCTCTTTTACTTGTACACGCCCCTTCTCTCTTTCACACATGCACACATTTGTTTGTATTCCTGCCTTTGTGGGGTATTTGCATGTTCTTATCTATGAGCATGTGTCTTTGCCCACCTAACCCAGGGGTGCCCAAACACTTTGTCTTGGTGGACAAGTGTAATATTTGTGGTGGGCCCAGGGCACCAAACCAACTTGGCTGTCACTTGTGGTCTCTAAATCTCCTCTAGCCTGGAACTGCTAGCTGCCTATGCATTGCTACATCTGCAGTGACTATTGTATGGTGTTCTATGAAAGAGTGGGAGGTTATGCGAGTCACTGGTGGGCCAAATCAAATGTCCTTGCAGATTTGCTTTTGGCTTGGAGACCCGCTTTGGGTAGGCCTGTCATAACCCAACTCCAAAAAGGGCAATCCAGGCCATCTGTTGTAAACATGCCCACTCCTACACACTTCCTACAGAGGTACTGCAGCAGTCTCCAGCGTGGAATTTTCTGGTTTAAAGGCTACAGAAAGCCCCTTCTGATGTGTGATCTGATGTGTAGGAGGTTTTCCATTAGCTAATGAATGAGGAAAGAAGCCAGATAGCTAAAATTAATGCTTGGAAGCATTATATCTCATTGCAGCCAAATTACTGTAGAACCTGGAGGAAGTCTCAGGATCACCAGAATGGACAGGATGGGTTAGACAAGCCGGGCTTCCATACAGAGGTTTTGGAAATGTTATGGGAATTTGCATGGAATTTCAGCATTTCTGCACCTTCTGCTACAGTACAGACAAACTTAGACACCATAGCCCACCGTGATTAGGGGCTGCATCAAAACGAGCGACTCCAAGTTTCGCTTGAACTAGATTATCTTTATCTTTACAGGCATTAGCCATGCAGCTCCAGTACACCAAGCAGCAGCACCTAATGAGGCAGAAATCTCTGCACCACCCGGACGATGCCCACCTTCACGAAGCTGAAGTTGCCTTCTTATTTGAATATATCTGCTACACCAGATAGTGCTGGGAGCGCAAACCCACCAGACAGTGCTTTTTCAAACAGGCAGTGCGCCACTCGTTGAATTGACTGTCCTCTCCACTTCCACAAATCCTGAAACACACACAAGAACATTATATCTTGTTGATTTGTGGCCTTTTCTTGTGTGACACACACACACTCGCACATGGACACCCACATTTCCGTACACACAGTCGTATACCAACGTCAGCCCACTTCAGCTAGAGCACTCGGCTTCCATACAGAGGTTATGGAAATGTTATGGGAATTTGCACGGAATTTCAGCATTTCCTCACCTTCTGCTACAGTATAGACAATTTTAGACAACATAGGCCACCGTGATTAGAGGCTGCACCAGACAGTGCTTTTTCGAACAAGCTTTGGATTCGGCATTGATGATCAGAATGTCTGGATGCAGTTCAGAAGGATCTGTAGGACCAACCATTTCCAGTCACTGGCCAACCGCACCAACTGATAAGAGAACCGCCATTGTGTTATACAAGCTGGCCACACAGGGGTGTGCCATGTGGAGTCATGTGATTTGCAGTTTGATACATCATCGTTTATTCAATAAACCCTTTTCCAGAAGCCTTTTTGCCTAAAGTTAGCAAAGTTAGACTCATCTTCACAAAAAAGACAAATAGCTGCACCCAGAAGCAATCAACTCACAGGATTGAAACTTGGTGAGTAGGTTTGACATCGTGAGACATGCCAATGATTCAAGTTTCACGCTCGGCCGCACATGTGACGTAAGCAAGGGAGGGCCTTATTGCTGTACCTGACTGACCCAACAGCCACGATTGCAGACATTCAGCGAACAGTGATGTCCTCCATGAGTCATCCTGTTAGTACCAGCACCATTGGCAGATGGCTGCACGACGCAGGACTACATGCACGCAGACCATTACAACGACTGTCCTTAATACCACGTCACCAAAGACTGCAATGGTGTCGTGCCAGACTGTCATGGAGTGACTCAGAACGGCAGCAGGTCATCTTCAGTGACGAGTCCCGCTTTTGTCTTGGTGGAGACGACCAATGAATCCATGTATGGACGCACAATGGTCAGCGCCAAGATGAATAGCTTGCTGTCCTGCGTCACACGTCCCGAAGACCTGGTGTCACTCCACCTCCACCTCTACTGCAAAATCTGCAGGAATTGTGTGAGTATTCAAACTGCATGTGATGGATTATCACAGGACAGCATTAGGAACCTCTACAACTCCATGCCGTCTGGCAAGTTGTGTTAGCAAACATGGTGGCTCGATGCCATACTGAGAGACACTACTTCTGTATGTGTAGCTTAATAAATATTGTCCATATCAGTCTAAATGTATCATCATTTATTGTTCCTGGTAACCTTTATCTTCCTTCCCAACAGCACTGCAATCCCACACTTTCTTTGACGATGAGTGTAGTTACATGGATAGATTGACAAAAAAAAATGCTTTACATATTTCCATCAACCTGGGCCACTTTTAGTCCCCACAAAGAGCTCAATACAGACACACACTCCTGCTAACACATGCCCTCATTTAGTTGACTGTCCCAGAATAAATCCAGGAAGAAAACTCTTCATTCAATGTGACACGAAGGACGCCTAGCTTAGCCTAGCACCGCCCATCAGACTCCGCTTTAATACACACAGAATTCCCTTTTTAACCACTTTATCTTCACATTTTAGCCTCTCAGTCTGTAAACTGCGTGTACACACACGGTAAATCCGGCGTTCAGTGTGCTTTCTTCTTGCTCTTTGTTTATTTGTACCTCAGTTTAGTCTCAGTTTAGTCACTCTGGGTTTTTCCCGCGAAACTCTGGCTCGAGACGGGACGTTCTGATC
>CM067500.1:3527025-3593218 GCA_034552555.1 Semaprochilodus insignis
CTAAGAATAAACATAGAATTTTTAAACAAAGCAAAAGAAAAACTGGTGTTATAAGTAAGGATCTTGAAACATAAAGATGTGGAGCCAGGTACCATGATTTGGACTCAAGTCAGACTTTTTACACTTTTAGACAAATTATGCCTTTAAGATCGACTTGATGAAGCCTCTACTGAAAAAGAATGACATGGATCCTTCCCTACTAAATAATTTAGATCAATGTCAAACCTTTTCAAGTAATGAAATGCTTATCTAATATGAAATAAGTTATATGAGAAGCTTCAATCAGGTTTTCACTGAGATAGCTTTGATTTATGTTGTGAGTAACTGGTCTTATTGGATCTTTGTGCAACCTTTGATACTGTTTATCACAAGATTCTAATCCACTGTCTTGATAGTGCCACCTAATGGCCAATAGGGGTCAAACCTTATAGGCCATTAGAGAGGTCATTAAATTTATGTGATGATTGGCCAATGCCAAGCCCACCAAATTCCATTTGGAAGCCAATAAAGTCCTTATTTGTTGAATTACGGAGATGTCCCAAAGTTTTAGCTCAATCTGACAAGCAGTTGCTGTATTTTTTTAATTTGCCCCTTACTTAAATACTTGCTAATAAGCTGGATACTCACCTGGACTGTTATGTATGTTACTGTTCTTTATGTGAAATTACAAATGCAGTAAAATGAATAAAATGTTAGCACAGTATCGCAGTCGCCTAAATATTCTACTCATCAAATATTTTTTACAAACATCTGAAAGCATATCAGATATGCTTATTTAGGTTCTACTTAAGAGGAAATGTGCATAAATCTTTTCAACTTTTCATTTCATATATATGTGTGTATATATATATATATATATACACACACAACATCATCAAACCAATAGTTGCACAAATAGTTGCAGAAGTAATCGTGGAAAGTAGTCGTGGAAAAGTAAAGGATAAGGAACATCTCTAAGCTTTTCACCGACTTCGGACTTTGATAACTTTGTGGTGTTTTTGTGTTCATCATCTCCCCTGTCAAAGTGCTTTCTGTTTTTTTCACAAATCATAGACAAGCACTGAAAGAGCAACAGCATTATAGACTATGGAATGTGCAGCAGAGGAGGTGCTTGTTGCAGCAGAGTTGCAGCAGACTCTACAGCAGCTTAGATAGGCTTCACAGGAGTCCAAGGCTTTTCTGGTGGGAGTTGAGTTGGGCTGATAAATTGTATTTTTATTGTTATTGCAATTTGAGTTTGCATGATAAACACATCATCAGAACAGACAGCTTCATGCAGATCATATTACCTCATACAGCACCAGAAAAACATCATTTCTTTAGAATTTTTGGAAGCCTAATGAGTTCTTCTTTGTGTGCTGGGATTGAACACACTGGGGGAAGAGTAATTTACCCATTTAAGCCAAGTGGCCAAGAACAAAGCATATATATATACTCTCTGCTTAGTTTAAAGCTCCTATTCAGAATACAGCCTAGTTCAAACTTCTAACCTAGTTCCACAACTCACTTCTTGAAGCTTGCTACAATACCAGCCCCGACAGCATACAAGCATAAAGCCTCAAAACTGGGGTTTCTACTACACATGACTGTTTCAGCTTCAAATAATACACTGACAGAGTAACAAAGAGCAATTACTATTATCATATCATTAACATCACACATCATTAACATGGTATGGACAATACCATATTTTTAGTGTCTTGTCTTTTTTTATTGTAAACCCCATAAATACAAGCCTTATTGTAATGTATTATCTAATAACTATTAGGCCTTTGTCAGGTCTTTGTTTTGGCGATAGAGCAGATCATTCAGGATATCAATTATGATTGACGTTGATGACCGTTTTTTACTAGAGTGCCAGTAGCTCCCCTTTGTGGACAGTCTTCTTATGAGTGAGTAACTCTCACGCAACTACAAATGTGCATACATACAAACATACATACATACATACATACATACATACATATATTCAAACAAGTCAGCTGGTGCTTCACATCTAAAAGGAACGGAAAGACATATATTTAACTAATTAAACCTTTAACTGCTTGTTAAACAATATTAGATAATAATAACATGTGTTGTTTTACTCCACATTATTGGTAAAATAATGGATTATTAATGGAAAAGCAGATTCCCCACTGTCTCTTCTTGAGATTTCCCAGAGTGTGACATCATGAAACTGATACTGATGAAAACTCTAAGCATTGCCCTTTCTGCTTAAGTGTCCTGATGGTTTATATGATGCTTTATGGTTTATAAAGCATCTGGTCATGGCTTTGGAGCATCTACTGGCTAACTTTAGTCAGTCTGAAGTCTTTCAGCGTGAAGCGGTGTGTGTCATTTGTGTTTATTATTTAAAGCTGTACTACCACTACTACTCTTTTTAAAACATTTTTTATGATATATTATAATTACTATTTTACCTACCAATATAGTGAGATAATGTGACTTACTAAAATCACTTAAATTCAAGAAAAAATAAGCAAAAAAATTAAATAATCTTCAACTACGATAAAAAATGATGTATTGATGTATACATTTTCATTTGTTAACCAGAAATATTGTGCTTATTTTTAGATGTTCCCCATGTGTACTAACTACTGTGAAACTAATGTACTTAAGAGAGTTGAACTCCAGGTTTATGGAGTTTTAATTGTTGCTTTTATTCTTGATGTGTGCTTTTTTTCCTAGCCAGCTTTTTTAAGTTGTAAAGTACTAGCTTCATGCATTTAGATGTCCACAAATTAAACAGTAAATCTATAAACTGTTTGGAACAGTTTAACTTAAAGTCAGGTTGTTTAAAAGAATGTTCAGTAAATGTGTGAAGCTGAAAAAAGCTGCCAAGAATATGCAAAGCTGTCATCAAAGCAAAAGTTATCTACTCTGAAGAATCTAAAGTGTAAAACATATTCTCACTTTCTTGTTTACTAAATAATTCTATTTTCCTTCATAGTTTTGTCTTTAACATTGATCTACAATGTAAAAATAATAAAAATAAAGAGTGAGTACTATATTACTTGATGCTGCCTTTGCACACCGGATCTGGGGAACCATCCCATACAACAGTCGGACACCTATACTAGTGATACAAGGGACATTAAGTGCTCAGCAATATGTGCAGGACATCCTCTGGCCACATGTGTTGCCTCTAATGGCAAGACTTCCAACTGGCACTTTTAAGCAGCATAATGCTTGCCCACACACAACAAGGGTTTCCCAGGAATGTCTCTGCCAGATTGCAACGCTTCCTTGGCCTACTTCTATTTTTCTAGATTATACTGTTGCACAGTGCACACTTTAGTTACATTACAGTTATTAAAATGAATCCAATCAATTAATCCAAACTGTCTGTATCAATACACTTCTTAATGTATTTTGTTTCTACAAAATAAAGTAATCAAATTAAAAGATTTCTTTATAAAAAAAAAGCCTGTAGATTTTCCACTTTGCACAGCCTTGTAATAGTAAAACTAGAACTCTCTAAATGAGCAATGTAAATGAGCTTCACAGTCACAATTTAAACAGAAACTCACTTTGTGTTATAGTAAAAAGTAATATAGTAAAAATGAGCAACAGAAAACTCTAAGTTCAACTAAAAGTGGTGCAGCATCTTAACTTGAACATGAAAAGCAGCATTACAGTAAAATCTAAATAACAAAGTAATAAAACTTTAAGGCACCCTTTTGTACAGAAGGCCAGTTCTTAAAGTGCCTTTTTGGAGCTGCTACAGTTTTTCCTTTTTTCTCATTTAGTTATCTATACTCTTGCTTTCATCTTGCTTTCCATCTCTTCTGTGTTAGCAGACAGCCTGTTCCTCTTCTCATCAAAGACTTTTAAGATTATACTAAAAAGTCTCTTCCTGTCCACACTTCTGCAGGGAGCACAGACATACTTGGTTGCAGTAGCAGTCAGTGATGGAAATTGTGTAGCATATGCCCTCCAGTGGATTATCTGACCTTGCAATGGTAACGCTGCACTTCCGAACAACTCTGTCTCACTCTCCTAAAATCTCATCAAAGACACTGCCAAGGCTGCTACTTGCTGTGGTTTGACGTGGTGCCTTTTCTACAGACTCTACCTCTGACATTTCAGTGGATTTTCTCCACCTCTTGAAAGAGGGCATCATTGTCATGCTTCATGTTATATGAATTATAGATAAAGTATCTGAAAATAGATAAATGATGTGTACTTAAATTTTAAAAAAGCGCAAAACCATTAACACAACTAAATCAACATAAAAACACAAAGAGCTAAAAAATGGAAATGAGCTTAAATGACCATAGTGACTTACATTTAATTCATTATAAAGCAAACTGTACTTTACCATAGCATCTGAAAGGTACATGTACTAGACATGCCTGTCTTTGTATCTGGGATCCGTTATGCATTGGCAATGCAGTAAAGTGGCAAAATTGATGAGCATGCACATGATGATGCGGTAGCACATTTTAAATCGAAAGTGGAGTCAATCCAGCATCCAGTGAGCTTAAGAAATGATATCAGGGAAACATCAGAAATACAAATGTCCGTGGTAAAACCAGTAGCAGTAACATCTCATAAAAGGCCGCGCAGGTGGTCACGAACTTTGCTATAGTTTGCTATAGGCTGTGTCTGAGATGTAGTGTTGAGGGGGTAGGATATTCCGAGACTCCAAACACACCAAAATAGGCTAGTCAAAATATTTCCACACGGCAGATATTTTAGCTGCGTACTGCAACAAATATTGTTCTCCGTTTATGACAACCGTGTGAGCACTGACATAAAACAAAGGATCTGGCTTAGGTTTGTGCTCAATAAAGCCAATACCGATCAGTTAAAAAGTGCTATGATCGGCCCTGATAATGATATCTGAAATAGGACACATGACACATGACATATATATAATGAGACAGAGAGAAAGGTTGGGACATGCTGTGGGTTTCTGGGCAGTTAAAACATGAAAACACTGAAGTACTTTGTTTATCTCTTTTCCTGAGTTTCTGTCTTCCTAAATGTATATAATGAGAAGCAGGCTGCAGTGAAAATGAATGCAAGGCAAAAACTCCAACTCCAAAAAAAAGATGCATTCTTAAATCTTGCCAAATTGAGAGGGGAAAAACAATGGACACTACTACTGTGAAACAACCTGTGGTGAGTCGTAAGAGGATGTTGTCCCTAAGTTGCAGTAAAATAAATTTTGACCTTTATATTATGTCTTGATTTGCCTGTCTGGCATGCAATTGGTAAAAATAAAGATTGCTTGCCTGTCTGGCCAGCAAAATGAATGAACTCTAATGTTATGGTTGGCAATTATATGAGCATGCCCATTGTGTGTTAATGTTAGCTGCAAAGTGCTGTCATTAGATGTAAATCTGTGGTTTATTACTGCTTTAAGATGGGTTAATATTTCTTCTGTGGGTTGTAAAATTATGTCATGGGCTATTCGCTTGTTAATCCATCATCAATTAAGCAGGTAAAAGGTCTGGAGTTGATTCCAGGTGTGGCATTTACATTTGGAAGCTTTTGCTGTGAACCTACAACATGCGGTCAAAGGAGCTCTCAATGGAAGTGAAACAGACCATCATTAGGCTAAAAAAGAAGAAATCCATCAGAGAGGCCAAATCAACAGTTTGGTACAATCTGGGGAAAAAAGAGCGCACTGGTGAGCTCGGGAACTCAAAAAGACCTGGATGGCCATGGAAGCCAACTGTGGTGGATTATCGCAGAATCCTTTCCATGGTGAAGAAACTTCAAAACATCCACCCAAGTGAAGAACACTCTCCAGGAAGTAGGTGTCTCAGTATCTAAGTCTACCATAAAGAGAAGACTTCAAATGCAGAGGGCTCACCACAAGGTGCAAACCATGAATCAGCCTCAGAAATAGAATGGCTAGATTAGACTTTGTCAAAAAACATCTGAAGAAGCCAGACCAGTTCTGGAACAGCATTCTTTGGACAGATTCTGCAGGGGCCAAGTCAATCACCAGATCTTAACCCAATCAAGCATGCATTTCATTTGCTTAAGACAAAACTTAAAAGGGAGAAAGACCCACAAACAAGCAACAACTCACAGCTGCAGTAAAGGCCTGGCAAAGCACCATAAAGGAGCAAACCCAGCGTTTGGTGATGTCCATGGGTTCCAGAATTCAGGCAGTCATTGCCTGCAAAGGATTCTCAACAAAGTATTAAAAATGAGCGTTTTATTTATGGTAAAGTTCATTTGTCCAATTACTTTTGAGCCCCTGAAATGAGGAGGCTTTGTAGAAAAATGGCTGCAATTACTAAACGTGTGTCATGCTTCCGGGTTTTCCCGGCTCCACCGCTCCTCCGGACTCAACTTCCCAGAGGGCATCACTCTATGACGTCACACCCACCCGTTCCCAGTCACCCAATCAGTCCCCTGAATATTAGGTCCACCAGTTGTCCATATACACTCCCTGTATATAAACCCCATTCAAACGCTTCCTCATTGCAAAGTTTTGCCAAACCCTTAGTTTGCAATCCTGAGTGGTCATCCTGTTATTTCCACTCTGGTTCTGACCCCCTTTTGTTCTCTGACTCTCTGATCTCTCTTTGTCCCCTTTGGCTTTGATCTCGTTTATCTCCTGGCTTTCTGATCTCCGTTCATCCTCTGTCTCGCCCCTGTATTCTGGTAGCTCCACTGACTGTCTTCTCTGGTTCTGACCTTTGCCTGTTTCCTGACTCTGATCTTTCTCTTCCCTTCATGTTTGATTGTGTTTTGCTGCTTTGTTCAACTGTCCGTTTGTTTAATAAATTTGTTTAATAAAGCCTGTTTGACTTTTAGCTCTGCACGCATCGGTCCGGATTACCTTTATATGTAAGTTACCTTTTCGGTCCAGCTGGGTTAAGTGGGCTGCCTGGCCACCAGGTGCTTCCCGAGGGCAGGTCCAGTAACCCTCTTCCAGGCACACAATATTCTGTGCCCTTTTTCCATTGGGGGATTTTGGATTGGGTTAGTCTGGGTCTTCATACCAGACCTGTTTGCCCTGGGGGACCCTGCTCCAGACGACATAGCTCTGAAGATCCCTAGACCACACAAGCCATACTGCCACGACAAGGCCTTGTCCCTTGCACACAGGGATTTCTCCAGATTCTCTGAATATTTTGATGATATTATGTACTGTAGATGATGGGATATCCAAAGTCTTCACAGTTCTATGTTATCAAATGTTTTTTGAAATTGTTCCATAATTTTTTGAACTGCTGAAACAGCATTGAAATCACATATCTGACTATATTTAAACACATTTTAGACGTCCACGGACGACCATTGTTTACTGGGGTATAAATACTGACTTGGTTCAAAGTTAGAGTTGGAATCATACAGTATTTTGCTTTGCATGATTTGATACTCAAATTTAGTTTGACTTATTAAAACAAATGACTGAATGCGCCATTTTCTCAGTGCCAATACGTTATTAGCTCCTCTGAAACTACCTATATACCTGTAAAAACGAATTGTTCTAAACTCTGCTTTGGCATAATATGAAATAAAAAAATGCCATGAGCCCTACTTTCAGAATGATGTCATTTTTTAAACATACCTAGACATGTACACAACAAGGGAGGGGAGGCATGGAAAACACTGTACTAAAACTGCTTCTGCAAATTCAATTAATGCCACACAGAAATCTCAGAAGAAAGACCTCATAACATTTTTTCAAGAATTAGGCCAAGTTTGAAAACGTGTAACTGTATTGTAACTACAATATACTTTTTCTCCTGCACCATAATTATAATTACAGTTTGGGGTTTCAAGATGTGCTCCATAACCCTATCTGCTGCTTTTGTATTCCATGTTCCACAGCATGAAATGCCCCCTCCTCCCCCAACCCCATCTTGTGCGTCTTGTTCATTTCTGCAGAACCACCAGATTTTATGCAGCTCTAATTTCTCTAAATGAGCTTCCAAGGAAGCGTTGTAAATTTAGTTTATTCACCTTTTATAGTGAGTGGCAGTTCTTTTATGTCCCTTTTTGTCCCAGGCTGTACCTTTTGTCTGACTTACTTCTGTTTTAAAATAAACAGTGATGATGATGTTCTACCTTGGTTCCTTCAAATAGTCTCTGCAGCCTTAACTCCATTAACATAGCATTCACCCAGTAGATCATGGTAAAGCTATTACATATATAAACATGGAAGGCATAGAGCTACCCTTTGGCTTCTGTGTACTTCCAGTGTTTCCTCCCTTCCCTGTAATTCACATAGCCCCTGTGAGACAGTGTGGAAGCTGATGAAAAGTAGTCTGCTCTTAGGTAGCCTGAGGGCCCCTGAGTGGTTTACATACTTGTAAACCTTACATTGTGTGTAGCTGTATATGTATATTCAAGTGCTGAGTGCAGCAGTCCAGATGTAGAGGCAGATTAAGGCTCATAAAGTGCAGTACAAGAAGAAACACCAGTCTGAGATATTCAGTACAGAGAATGGAGTCTTGTGTGAAACTGTTATGAAGATAAATAAGATAAATAAGAAGTGCAATACAGCAAGAACTGGAAGTGAAAAAAGTGTCCAGGGTATGGCTTGTAATGTGTTTATGTGGTTCTAGATTAATATAAGCAATGTGGATTGTAATGTGCATAGTAGTGGTCAGCTGTCCATAAGTGTGATGGCACGTGGGAAGAAACTTCTCTGTAGCCTGGTTCTTTTGATCCTCATTTGGCTAAAGCACCGGCCTGAGGGAAGACACTGGAACAGGTGATGGCCAGGGTGTGATGGATCAGTGATGAACTTCTCTGCATGCTTCCAGGTTCTGGAAGTGGGCAGATCCAACAGTGTGGGCTGAGCTGCTCCACACTGTGATGGAGGTACTTATAACAGATTCTATGGTGGCAGTGTAGAACTGTACCATCAGCTCCTGGGACAGGTTGAACTTCCTCAGCTGACAGGAAGTATATCCTCTGTTGGGCTTTCTTGATGATGGAGCTGATGTCGCAGTCCCACTTTAGGTCCTTGGTGACTGTTGTACCCATGAACTTGTAAGACTCCACAGCCATCACAGTTTTGTCCTGGATGGTGAGTGCTGGAAGGGCTCGGGGCTTCTCTTGAAGTTTACTGTCATTTCCACTGTTTTTGCTGTGTTCAGCTCCAGGTTTTTTGGTTGCCCCAGAGGACTACCTGATCAACTGTCCGTCTACAAGCAGACACGCCATCATCCTAGATGAGACCAATGACTGTCGTATTGTCTGCAAACTTCAGGATTTTGACAGAGGGGTTTGTGGAGGTACAGTCGTTTGTATACACTGAAAAGAGCAATAGAGACAAAACACAACCCTGAGGAGCGCCTGTGCTGGTTATCTTGGTTCCTGAGATGATTTTTTCCCAACCTCATCTGCTGCTCTCTGCCAGTGATTAAATGTGTGATCCACTGGAGGGTGGAGGCTGGCACAACAATGTCAGTTTGTTGTGTAGCTGTCCTGGAATGATTAGTATTACATGTTGAGCTGAAGTCCATGAATAGAATTCTTGCGCAAGTGTTTTGATGGTCGAGGTGCTGAAGGATGTGGTGAAGTCCCATATTCACTGCGTCGTCCACCAAGCTGTTGGCCCGGTAAGCAAACTCCTGGTCCAGCAGGGGGTTAGTGATGTACTGAACCAGTCTCTCAAAGATTTTCAGGACTACAGAGGTCAGTGTGACAGGTCTGTAGTCGTTGTAACTATTAATATCAGTAACTGGCAAGGAAGAAACCATCATGTCACAAAACCTTAAACAATACCTTAATGATTAATTTGGAAACGTTTAGTGAGCAGCTAATAAGATTAATGATCTGCCATTGGAGCTGCTAGACTCTTGAACACATCTCACTGGATGATCTAATGCTGCTGCATACACCCCCACATTGGTATACTTCACTTACCTCACAGTAGAGTGCACTTTTTTTTACCCTAGAGCTGTCAAACTGGTCACACCAGCAGCACCTACCTGAACATGACTACCACACTATAGACTGTTACTGATCTAGCCCTGATCACCCCAGCCCACACACTGGGTTCCACTAGCTCACAGGACTGTATCCACTGCACTTTAACTAGCCTGTATACTTGAACATCTGAGCTGTGTATTTATTATCTATATACTGTGGTATATATTTTATTTATTTATATACTGTACATCTGTACTGTAAGCTGTTTAGCTGTTCGCCTGAACATTGAGCTGCTATTCTCCTACCTGAATTGCATGCTTTATATATCTTATACTGTTTACAACCACTTACTTTACTGCACACTGTGCTACCTCAACATTCCGTACTCTCCTACATGTACACTTACACTAAGCTGTTTTGCCTCCTGCATATGCTAACTGCACCTTAGTTCTAGTATTCACATGCTGATATACAGATACTTCTCTTACACACTTAAACATGTTTACTGCTTACTTTTTATTGTTTATTTGTCTAGTTGTCTTTGCACTGTACTTACTATTTATATATTTTTTAATCACTGCAGAAGGAGCCTGACTTTTTTGTATTGGTATAATGACAAAGTTGAATTGAATTCTAATGGTACTGCACATTTTATTCTACATTCTATTTACTTTATGGGTTGAATAACAGCAAAAAATAGCAGGAAATCTCAAATCAAATAAATAAAATGCAATACACCCAAATATATTGGTTAATAGGCTTTAATAATGAGATGTAAACTGAGTATGTCCTCCAAAGAAGTGTTACGCAGCCTTTGCTTAAATGACTATGGTTTTATTATCTCCTACACTTCTATGCAACATACTAATTGGAATATTATGTATAAATGCTAGGACTGTCCCCTGTCAATGTGAACTCATTGTAATATCGAGTCGCTCTTGCATATGTATTATAGTCACCAATCACAGGACATACGAAGCTTGCCCTGCCCACACAACTTTATAAAAATTATGCATTCCCCCTGACTTACTATCCAAGTCTGAGTGAGCAAAAGATAAGCTGGCAAGCTACTTCATACTTCAGAATATTGACAGTGATCCCTTTCAGTTTAATAAATTTAGGTTGGAGTTCATTTGGAAATTAGCAACACAATGTTAAGTTTCCACTTTTAAAATCTATTGTACTGAGCTGAACTTTTGTTCTCACTGACTAAAACTAGACAGATTAGAAACGGCAATAGATTTGACACCATGTGAGCGTTGCAGTTATTTTGAAGATAATTAATTCCATTTTAGGACAGTGAAATTACATGACAAACATGACAAAAAACTACACCCAATCTATCCTAGCAGTATCACCTTTCACTCTTGTACAAAATAAATATTTGTAAAGAAATAAAAAAATTAACATCTAGTCCCACCTTGCAACAGTTGCCTGATCATAGACAGCTAAATTTTGTTTCTAATGTAAAACTGATGTCTCTTAAGATGAATTAGACCTTCTTCTAAAACAATTATTTTCAAATATCAATGTAATATTTTAGAATATTAATTACATCTCACACTACATACTTTAGACATGATGCCCTGCATGGACAATAAGTAAATCTTACTGTAAGCCTGGGAGATATCTAAAAGTAATTAGCACACTATAAAATAGCAAGTAAATATAAGTTGCAGCTCACCATCTGTGAGTGACCTGCAACTTATATTTACTTTCTATGGTATCTTTTAGCTTACATGCTTTTTTAGGATTAACTGATTTAATAAAAATCTTTAATACATTCACATAATACATAATATGTAACTAAACATATTTTGTTTTGTTTTCACTTCTCATTTTAAAAGTTCCCATCTCAAGTATTGTGCAGAATGTTTTCCAGTTTATAAAAGTGCTGGCCTTACACCAGGCTGTTATCCCTTTCAAGGGATAATTATTGAGTTCATGTTGGTGGTTTGCAGAAATGAAAGAGATTAACCATAACCTAAATAAATTAGGTTATGGTTAATCAAACCAACCAACTCAAGGTATCGGCAGTGATTAGTGGGTACTTTCTATTATAATAATGCACATTTTAAATTCTCTTACTGGTCTCACTTCAGTAAAAAACAGATCTTGGTGAACATGAACAATTATATACACCACGGTTCAAAAGGTTACAATGTCTAGAATAATAAACATAAGAGAATGTACAGCATTGACAATTAATTTATAAACAAAATTGTTTATCTAAAATTAATCATATTAGTAAAGCTCAGAGCTTAAAGCTAGATAACATAAAAAGTATGAATAATTACAGTTTATATAATTCTTTTTTTCTCATTTGTTCACAGCATTTTTGAAATACAGTGTCCACCAAAATGGGCTGTAAAACATTTATTTGATTTTTTTTTGATTGTCATTCAAAATGCGTAAGAAGTACAATGACTTGAAGGAAAAAAGGCTAAAGCTTATTATTAAATAAATATTTTGTTGCTATCCTATTACATATTTGAATGGTTCCCTTTCCCTTACTTATGTGTGACTGTGAGAAAGACCAGAGAATATAGCAATGATGTGCCACAAAAGATTGTTGAGCTGGACACATCAAGAAATGAAAATGCAGTTAAAAATAAACGTTTGCTTAATCAAGTCAATAATTAAGGGGTTTAAAGCAACTGGAGATGCTAAGCATTTCCAAAGAGGTTGGGATGCTGTGCAAAATATAAATATAAACAGAATGCTATAATGTGCAACATTTATACCCTATATTTAATTGAAAATAGTACAAAGACGATACAAAAATCTATGCCCGTTCTAAATTGATGCCAGCAACGCAGTACAAAAAAAGGTTGGAAACAGGTAAAAAAAGATTTGTTAAGTTGTGCAATGCTAAAACCTAGAGGAACATCTCACAACTAATTAGGTTATTTGGCAACAGGTCAGTAACATGATTTGATATAAAAAGAGCATTCCAGAGAAGCTGAATCTTTCAGAAGTAAAAATAAGGACGTGTTCACCACTCTGTGAAAGCCTGTGCAGGCAAGTAGGGCAATAATTTGAGAATATTCATCCATTCATCTTCTTAAATTGCTTAGTCCAGCTAGGGTCGCGTTTGCAGTAAGGAAAAAAAAAGCCCTGATGGACAGTTGACTTGTCTTACGATACATATTTATGGCAGCCAGGAGCAGCACCAATTCCTTAGCGACCATAAAACTATTCTTACTCCTTGCAACATGTCTGGATAGGAGGTAGCTACCATTCCAAGGCACACTTGGACTGTGATGTTGTGGTTGCAGCGCATCATCTGAAAGACCCACACTCCACATATTGGGCTTTTGGTTAGGATCATCACCCTCCTGACCACCTTTTCCTGAGGAACTGTGTCAACCTTCTTTCTTCGTTTAAGAAATTTCTCTATCTTTGATGAGCTAATTTTCAAAATTCCAAACTGATGACATTTTTAATAATTTGCCTTGCGTTTCTTCTGTGATACATTTTTCTTTGGGCATTTCTAATAACCCTTATATAATGTTTGAACACGATTGGTCTCACAAATTTTACTTATACCAAATACCCCCCCCCCAGTTTTTTATGCAAGTCTTCTGACCAGTGAGTGCTGGGATAGGCTCAAACACCCCCGCCCCCTACAGACTACTACCTTCACCAAGGATAGGCCTGCGGACCGCTAGGGGGTGCTTCACAACCCACGGGTGGTCTTGAAGCCCACAGGTTGAGAAACCCTACTCTATATAAGTGGATTTTTATGGATGATGGTTTCATAGATGTGCAGCTCCTACCTTCTAATAAAACATATTTAAAACGTTTAAAAACTAATTAGAAATAATTTTAAATAAATACTTTTACTTGTTTCTTTTAAGCGGATTTTCAAGCCGGTACTTTTATACTTTTGTAAAAAAGTAAGTTTTTTCTTTGCTATGTTACATGTACTTTTACTTAGCAAAGGGACTTGTTTACTTTGGCCACCTCTGCTCTTTTTGGACAGCCGAGGCTGTAACAGGGAGTGGCTGGGGTGTGTGGGATCAGAAGAGATGTTGCTTTCTCTCCTAAGACAATTCTTGTTGTGTATGTCCTATACGGTTGGAAGGGCAGCTGTGGTGAGGCACAGTTTTCACTACCTTGCAGCTATGTAGACACAATGGAACTTGAAACTGCTCGCTTTCTCTACCCTTGATGTTCAGTGGTGCATGAAGTCAACATCAGTTCCTTGGTTTTGCTAACATTAAGGGACAGGTTGTTGTTGATGCACCACTCTGTAAGGAATATTGCTTTCCCACTAAACTTTCCCTCATAGTTGTTGGCAATGTTGCTGATTATTGTTGTGTCATGGGCAACTTTGATAATGTGATGAGTTTGATAATGGGTTTTTTGGTCTCTGACAGCAGAAGCCGTCTTCAATACCTATTTAATACTCTGTGATTCCCCAGTTGTGATCCTTGCCAATTGTTTGGCCACTTGAGCCATCCTCCTCACTGTGCATGCAGTCAATATACAACTTTCCAAAAAAGTTGGGATGTTGTTCAAAACATACATAAAAACAGAATGCAATGATGTGCAAATCATTTAAGATCTGAATTTATCTAAAATATTACAAATTCCCAGACAGCAAAAATACGTTGAATCAATGTTAATTTTTCCATCGTTTAATATGTTGAATTAGCATTGATCTCCGACATCAGAATATATTTATTCGTGCACATCGATTTTAGGTTGGTTCAACATGTATTTAACGTTATATTTCAATGCATTTAAACGCAAAACCAACATAAAATCAACAAATGCTTTTGATTAATTAATGTTTTTTAGTGGTTGAATTGATATTGAATTGATATTGAATTGATATTGAATTGATATTGAATTGGCATCAAGTGGCGTATATTAAAACAACATTTAATCAACCTTATGCTGTGGTTATAATGACACTGAAAAAAGTATTTAAAAATAAATACTTTTAATCTATTTAACACACTTAAAATGTATGAAGGTGCACTTACCATTCCCCATAATAGAGAATGAAAACAAACTCCCATAAAGAAGTGAGTTTTATTATAATAATGCATTGCAACATACAAAACAAACAAATAAATGATATTTAAAAGAATGAGTACATATGAATTACAAAGGTACATGAAATACAGTTAGCTTTAAAACTGACCAGGCCTCAGTGATTTCTTTACTCATACAGCCCAGAACTTGACATTGTGAATCGTTTCTTATGTAAGCAGTCTAAAGAGGAGATAGAAAGAGAGAATTATTTGTGAAACAGCACAAATAAAGAAAAGCACAGAAATAAATACATAGTCCCTGGTTACTACAACTAGCTGTGACAATTGATGAACTACTAGAAGTTATCTAGATATCTTCCTGAATGGCTCAAAAATACAACCTTAGGTCAAGACAACAAAGACAGTCTACATTTGACTAAATTATATCGTACACTAATGTAAGAAATTTATTGTAAGTAATTTTGGATAATTTCTACTGAAAAAATTTAAATATTAACACAAGCTGGCATTTAAATAAATGAATAAACAAACAAGCAAACAAATAAGAAAAACATAAATAGTATAAATGTATGATTGTGTATATAGTTTTACAAATAAACACTCAACACAAATAATAGTTTGTGAATGTAAGTAGAACTTTTGTGTTTGTCTGTATGAACCTGCAATGTAACTAGGATCTTATGGGTCACAGCTCAAAAAGAATTAATGTCCCCACCACACAAAATAATTTCCAATAAATAAAAAGAAATATAATTTTCATGTTAATTCAGTATGTTTAATGTATGCCACTGTTTCCTGACTTTGATAGATAAACTAGGTGTTGGATAGTAACTGTAAATAGAGGACTACGTTTAGGAGAGACTTAGAAAATGGTTTGGCTAACACATGTCAAATCACACCGAGTTATTTATTTGTCTATTTGTATTTATTTAGCACATCAGTGTGTCTGGAACATATAAACACTTACTGCCAGATAAGTAACTTTATATAACATTTTTTGAGATGGCTGTAATTGTTAAAATGTATATCATGTGATAATAAACAGCCTGTTGACGTATGACAGCACCACAATCAGCTTAGTCACTTTTTTACATTCTAGTGTAAAGGATGCTCTATTTCATACAATTATCTATTAAATAAAATACTGTGAACAGCATGAACAGAAACTTCAAAAAGGGTATGAAAGTAGAGGGTGTAAGAAAAGGGTTCCACATGATTGAAGACTAGGAAGCAGAACCAGGACTACTTCGGTAAGAAAATACTGAATGTGCCATTTTTAATTAACTCAGGGAGTGTCAGTGTTTGAGGGTAAACATATTTTGTGTTGCTGTCAAGTTGCAGTCTGTTAAAATGATTGAGACTCTGTCATTCCTGCTTTATATTTTCGGGAAATTAACTTTGATCGGTCAAACTCTTCTTTTGTTTTTTTTAAAGGCCTGACTCTGCTGCCTGTTGCTGTTAGACTTGATTACTACATGGGCACTACTGAACTGACAAATGTGTCATCAGTTTGTGCATAGTTTAGAGTTACCAAATTGTAGCATACTTTGATGTCAAATTATGTACTTGTTGTGTACAGATTGGCTGGTCTGCTTAAAGCGAATGTCCGTTGGTCTCTCCTTGCACTGACTTTGAATTTGTGCTGCTTCTGTATTGCTCCGCGTTGCTGGACCGGATCTATATAGCCACATTAAACTCCGGCTTTTGTGTTTGGTGCACTGAAAGTTCTGAAAGAAGTTCCAGAAAGTTTTTTTTTTAAATGCTAACTTACAATTACAATTAATGTATACATAAACAGTACATATTTATTACTTCATTAGTAATTAAAATATTAACTGTTTAATAAAGTGACACAAAGCACAGGTTTTACCAAAATAAACCACTTTTAAAATATTAATAACAGCATGGTTGAGCTAGTCAAGTTAGAAATGTGATACTCTGTATTCACTAATACTCAAAGATAAGGTACCGTATTGAAAAGGGAAAAATATTTTTGGAACCTTTTTCCACTAACCTTAGTGGAGTTGTGAGTTGTTCCTTTAGGTGTTTTTTTTAGCATTGCACAATTTTTTTTACCTGCTTCCAACATTTTTGTACTGTGTTGCTGGCATCAATTCAGAATGTGCATGGAGTTCTGTGTCGTCTTTGTACTATTTTCAATTAAATATAGGGTTTAAATGTTGCACATTATTGCATTCTGTTTTTATTTACATTTTGTACAGCATCCCAACTTCTTTGGAAATGGCATTGCATCTTCCTGGCAGATTCTTAGCATCTCCGGTTGCTTTAAACCCCTTTAATTATCGACTTGATTAAGCAAATGTTTATATTCAACTGCATTTTCATTTTATGATGTGTGCAGCTCAACAATCTTTTGTTGCACATCATTGCTGTATTTTATGGTCTGTTTCACAGTCACACATAAGTAAGGGAAAGGGAACCATTCAAATATGCAATAGGAAAGCTGTGTCTCGTGTTTATCTGTGTCTCGTGTCCAGTTAAAGGCACCATTCCTTGATGGGATTTTCTTGTTAATTACTTTAGCATTTACATTTACATTTATGGCATTTAGCAGACGCACTTATCCAGAGCGACTTACAACTGTGCTAGATTTAGCGGGCTAGTGCATGCACTCCGTTGGGTAAAAGCATATAATATAATAACATAAGTATGCTGATAGACATTATTAATTGCCGGGAAAGGATTTCCACAGAGACCACCCACTTTCCAATGCTTCTTGGAAGTTGGTGGAGTGAAATGGTGGAGAGCTACTCCACTGTTATTTGTTGGTGCTATGAGAGTTCCTTAGGCTACAGGCATTTGTACTTGTCGTAATATTTCACAAGGCAATCATGAAAAATAACGTTTTTCCAAACGTTATGGTACTTACATGCATTTCATATACATATATATATATAAAACACACAAAGAGTTTTCAGAATGGCCTCTATATGACAGTCAAAATCCCAAGAAAGCAGTGTAGATCATTTTACAGTGATTACTTGTACTGGTACCTTTTTATTTATTTATTTATTTTTGTTAAAATCAGTTTTATTTCCTGGGCATATGATTTCAGAACCTGTTACCTTTTCCCCTGGTTATGAGTGTATATGTCTAAACTCACACAAAATATACTGTACAAATCTGTCAGCTGTTTGAATTATTTCTATATATTGCTCCACCTAGATTTAGCTGTTTTGCTAAATGTGAAATCAGTATTTAAATCACAGTGCAGTTTCTGTTTGCCTGGTGTTAAATTCTTGTTGTAATCATTTGGATTAGGTTACAATTACAATCTTTATCAGGTAATGTGTAATCCATAACGGAATACATTTTTAAAGGAGCTATAGAATGGAAAACTGTATTTATGACGTTATAGTTAAATGATAAGAATTCATTACATAGAACGGACATACCACAAATCTCAAACACTGTTGTCTCTTCCTTCAAATACATATCTTTTATTTTAATCTTGTGTTTTAAAGGGCTGATTCCCCACAAAATTTACCCATACCAGCTTAACTTCTGGCTCAGAAGAAACAACAACAAATTAAGAGCAACGATACACTATACTTTTCAGGCTGTGAACAGCATGTCGGCACTTTTCATACTCTTGTCAATCATCTGTCAGCGAGCGTTTATGTCTTCAAATGAGGTTGAAATTGGCTTCCTTTTTGCTAGCTTCTTTATCAAATGTACCGTTCCCTGTTTAATGTTACAGCTTGTACGGGTGCCTGCAGACTGTGCAGAAACATACTTTACTCAACTTTTTAAGCTGTGAAAAGGATGTTGACACTATTCATACCTTTTTCAAATAATTCTGAACAAACATGATTGATGTTTGTCTGTAAACACGTCTGCAGAAGGTTTCCTTTTTGCCAGATTTTTCTGTTCATGCTAAACCACCATAGATGCTACAGCTTGCTCAGGGACCAGTATGTAGTTAAGACCCCATTTAAGGTGGAATGGAACATTTGCAGAACAAGTTGGCAAACATGAAACCAACTTCAGCACCTACATCTTTAAGAAGATCCTGGACGAGTTAAATTTAAGATGTTAGTTTGCTCTGCACATTTGACTCTGGCCAGTTTCTCAAACTAATATCGAGGCTTAATTACCATCAACACCAAAAGCAACCTGTAAGCAGATCATCTTAAACTAAAGGTTTTATAGTGAGCTACAAATTTACTTTGTGTTGTTGTCAATGATCCTTTTATTTTCTTGTCTGTGTCTGTTTTAAAACGTTGCTACTAAACCAATCAATCAGAGCAAAACTCAGTAAAATATTCCTAAGTAAAATATTCCTAAGTAAAATATTCCTAAGCACACCATAAACTGCCACATTATACGGCATTTGGCCAACACAATGTCACATACAGTAACTTCTATGTAGACAATAGAAAACAAAAAAAATGCATTCTATGACACCCAACCCTGAAAGTCAATGATCACCCACTAGTTTGTAAATACCATCCCCAAACTTCTAACTCCCCTAAGCCATTTTCAGGTCTTCCCTAAGGTCATACAGACTTGTAGAAGCTGTTTGGGACACACTATGATTTCTGTGAGCTGTAAAAGGGAACAAATATGTGGCTAAATGCAGTGGCCTGAAATTTTAGACAATAAGTGTTATGTTGAATTCCAAATCCAGCTTGCATTACACTACATTTGTGATTTTTTTTGGTTCTATTTATAAATAACTGTTAATCTTCAGTTTCAAACTCAAGATATGTGCTTATAAATACATACAACAGAAACTTTGAACATAATCTAGCCTCCACAGGTTTGTGTAAGGTCCGGGACCTTAATTAAAAGTTGGATGCCGTTTGAGCGGGTTGAGATTACTTTTGGGGGTGTGTTTACAGAAAAGCATTGGGTGACTATTGTGTCATGGTGTTTGTTAGCAATGTTAGGCTTCTAGCTTCATTTTTAAACTAAACAAGCTATATTTGTCCACCAAGCACATCTTGGCTGATACATATGGGGCAATTGGAAAGCTGTGCAAATTACATTTTTTGCCAAACCATTCCTTTAACTAACTAACTAACTTGCATGGATAACGGCAGACATGCAAACTCATGTGCAGTTAAAATAGCAGGATAATTTCTGAAACCTGGCCCCTAGGGGCAAAATATCTTTATTTTTAATATGTAAACAAAATAAGAGAAAGAGCAATGCCAATCCAATTCATGTCACAACGTGTCCAGCAAAATCAAAAGATGAAATATGGCACACATCTCCTTTTTGAGATCTATCCTCAACAATCATTACAAGCAGAAGTTTGTTTTATATGGTTAAAGTCTACATACTGTTTGCATAAGTCACATTGTAGTCAGGCCCTGACAATTGCCACTTGTGATGTAATTTGTAGTCAGTCACTTAGCTATCATGGTAGTTACAACAACAACAAAAAAAGAATATATACTAAATGAACCTGTCTTCACTGCTTTATTTTTTATCTATTTTAGTTTAAATTAACCAGACCTAGCAACCATCCTGAAACCTTTCACCTGTTCTAGAAAAAGGTCTGACAATGCTATTTGCATCAGATTTGTTTGTGCATATTGTCATACTGCATGGTTTTATTCATTTTCTGTACTTTTAAATGAGCAGAGCTGTGTAGAGAACTCTAAACCCATACCTAGATAAAAGTATTGTTACCTCTCTGAAATAATGACTCAATGAAAAATAAATATACTTTTCCAAAACTTGAGTAGAACTACAAAATTAAAAAAAAAAAAAAAAGATCCCATAAAAATCCAAAGTAAGCTCAATTCAGTATAAAAACCTTATTTCTTTCATGTAGTGTTCTGTGCCTACGGAATGCAGCAAATACCTGTATTTTACAAGCAATCCAACAATAAATCAGGATTAAGAAATTTCCTGACTTCAGTTACGCAAGTTGTTTTATGGCAGAACATGAGCTGTATAACGTAGAAAAAAGCACAAATCAACACTTCAAAGAAAGAACGGGACAAAGAGAAGCTTAATACTGCGCCAAGGCCTGGGATGTGTTAAAGGCATGTAGGAGTTTACGGCAGGAGGTTTATATAACAACCAGCTTCAAATTAAGTCTGGGGGGAATGTTTCTACTATTTTTGCATATTTGTCACAGGTACTATTAATATTAGACAAGGAACCCAAATAAAAACAAAATGTTGTTTTAAAATCTTGATTTAATTTACTAAAGGAAAAATACTGTTCAGCCCCACTCAGTCCTAACCAAATATTACACAGTTCCCAATAGTCAAAAATTGACTATGGGGTTCGATTTCACTAGTCACACCCAAGATTGATTACTGCCATACCTGTCCAATCTAAACATTATAAACAGAACTGGCAATGTGATGCAGCTAGAATGTCTAAAAAAGCAGCACAATGATGCCACGTTCTAAAGAGATTCATATACAGATGCAAAAAAAGTCTGCCAGTCTGGAAAGGGTTACAAAGCTAATGCTAAGGCTCTGGGAGTTCAGCAAACTCAGTGAGAGCCATTATCCAAATTGAAGAAAATTTGGAACAGTAGTGAACCTTCCCAGAAGTGGCCGGCCTTCCAAAGTTTCAGTACATTACCAAATCATCCAAGAGGTCACAACAGACAAACATCTTAGGAACTGTAGGTCTTAGTTAAGGCCAATATAAATGACTTCACAATAAGAAAGACATTTAGCAAAAATTGCATCCATGGGAGAGTTGCAAAGTGCAAACCACTGCAGACTGTAAGGAACCCAAACACTTGTTTCACATTTGCCAAAAAATCTAGATGACCCCCAAAACTTTTGGTGTAAACTTTTGGATTGATGTTTCAAAGGTAGAACTAATGGGTTCCAATACATCTGGTGCATTGCACCATAAGTACATCACATGAGAACGCCATGAGAACATCATACCAACAATCAAACATGGTGGTGCTTGTGTGATGCTCTGGGGCTGCAGGACTCGTATTGTCTTTATCTCATATTGTTTACTCGTATTGTCTTTAGCTTGTAATAAAATTAGTTGGATGATGTAAGACAATTATATGTGACAAATTAGCAAAAATATAAGAAATTGGATGAGGGGATTTTTTTTTTCACAGCACCATTTTTGTGACTGATTGATTTCACTGGTTTAGTTCAGCATCAGCATTTTCCTATATTAGACTTTTACATTTATCTATTGTTTAAATGTTTATAATGACCTGACACAATTATCTTCAGAATTTCCAAATGTTCTTAGACATAATGTTGACCATTTTTGAGTCTAAAATATACTTGTCTGTGCATACTTTGTGTGAAAAAAAGTTTCAATCAGTTTTCAACTGTAAGAATAGTTTAATTTAGCCACTAAAAGTACTAAAAAAGGGGCTGACATATTGAGTTTCATAAATTGCTTTTAGGTGCTTTTGGTCATTTCAATAAATAAAGTTATGAATAAAGTTTACCCAATTTTCTTTTAACACCACATCAGCGTTGCCAAGAACTGCAATGGTGTCACGCCAGGCTGCCATGAAGTGATTCAGAATGGCAGCGGGTCATCTTCAGTGATAGAATCCTGCTTTTGTCTCGGGGAAGACGACCTACAATTCCGTGTGTGGAAGCACAATGGTCAGAAACAAGATGAATGGTTTGTTTCATGCGTCACATGTCCAGAAGGCCTGGTGTCACTCCACCTCCACCTCTACTGCAAAATCTGCAGGAACTGTGCGAGAATATTGAAGCTGCATGGGATGGATTATCACAGGACACCATTAGGAACCTCTACAACTCCATGCCGAGACGCCTGGCATATTGCGTTAGAATGGCGACCCGATAGAATACTGAGAGAAACTACTTATGTATGTGTAGCTCAATAAATATTGCCTATATCAGTCTAAATTTTTTCTAAAAAAAAATTCTAAATAAATCATTTATTGTTCCTTAATTTGTAATCATTTATTACTATATATTATGCTATTATAGTCTTAGTGCAACATTTGCATTATAAGTTTTGGAAGTAAAGATGAGTTGACATTATTCTCTGTAACGCCATGATGTACAGAAAGGGCTGTTTTATTCTGTGTGTAGGTTTTGTTGATATTAAAACAGTCATCACATAATTTAAGTGCAGTTTCTAATTGGACTTCTGCTTAAGATGCTTTCTAACTGTATTGCACTCAGCTCATCTTGTCAACAACTTCCAAATCCACCTTACCCCGACACATGACCACGATGAGACTGATACAGTTAATTTATAGTCTTAAGACCAGAACTAAATACTATGACACAATCTATCGCATCAATGTGTTATTGAAGCATTACCTTTGACAGCACTAAATTTAATTAAATAAAGCTCCTCCCCTTTGTTATCACTGTGTACCTTCTAGTCCTGTCCGTGTGTATTTTGTCCGTGTCTATTGTTGGTTCTTGTACAACGTTTTGTCTGTTTGCTTGTTTATAACGTATTTGTGTGTTGTTACCTTACTGGTTCTGCTTGATCTTAGTGCAGCATTTGACACAATAGAGCACTCCATCCTACTAGATAGGCTGGAAAACCTTGTAGGAGTAACAGGAAAAGCTCTTTCATGGTTCAAATTTTACTTAAGTGACCGCTATCAATTTGTAAACATAAACAGTGAATCATCCACTCACACAAAAGTAAAGTTTGGTGTTCCACAGGGATCTGTCTTAGGACCTATATTATTTGCCTTATATATGCTACCACTCGGTACCATAATCAGAAAACATAACGTAAATTACCACTGCTATGCCGATGACACGCAATTGTATATTTCAGCTTGACCAGATTATGCACTTCAACTTAATAAGATAGAGGACCATGTTAGAGACATTAAAGACTGGATGTCAAGTAACTTCCTCCTACTGAACTCAGACAAAACAGAAGTTCTTCTTCTTGGTCCCAAAACTGCCAGAAACAAGCTGTCTGCATTATCACTTAATCTTAATATCAAACCTGATCTGGCCCTCGATGAGCATATTACTAATATTACTAGAATAGCTTTTCAATATTGCAATATTGTGAAACTAAGAAATGCCCTGTCCCTACAGGATGCAGAAATTTATTGTAATGCCCTGCTTTCTGGTTGTTCCAGCAAAAACCTTAACAAAGTTCAGTTAGTCCAAGAACTAGAAAGTTTGACCATATCAGCCCAGTCTTATCTAACTTACATTGGTTGCCAGTTAAATTCCGCATTGAGTATAAAATTCTTCTTCTGACATATAAAGCTCTAAATGGCCTGGCCCCCCTTTGTACTTCACTGAACTTATCTCGTATTATGAACCATCATGTGACCTTAGATTGCAAAACGTGGGCTCTCTATTAGTGCCTAGAATTAACAAAGTTACATCAGGGGGTAGAGCTTTGGAATAACCTACCAGTCAGTGTTCAGGGCTCAGACACAGCCTCAGTCTTTAAGGCCTGGCTTAAAACCTACCTGTTCAGTCGAGCTTTTGGTAATTTTTGTAATCCACTTAGCACCACACCATTCTGTACTGACAGGTGTCTCTCATGTGTTTGTTATAATTAGCAACCTCAAACAGTGTGATCCAAATTACACACCAGCCTACAAACAGAATAAACTGCTAAAATATCACAGTATTCAGTAGGCTAGCATGCTTGATATTATTTGACATTTCAGGGCTTAGTCCACTTTCTTTACTTCGTTTATATTTTATATTCTGATTCACTGTTTCTCCCACTGTGTTGTGAATGAACCAGACACACAGAAGACCCGCGTACTGGACTGCGAGACCCCTGATGTAGATAAAATGTAAAGACACAGTTAGCTGGCTAGCTAACAGGTACAATGTCTTTATTAGAATAATAAACAAGATAGTGCTTTATTAAACCTAATGTTCAGTTACAAGCGCGTGCTAGCTAGTTAGCTTTGCTAATTTTATTGTGATTGCTGTGCAGACAGGTGAGTAATTAATGTACTAGCAGAACATACTATGATCAGTCTCAGGTCTCAGACTTCACTTTAATAGTCATGTCTAATTTAGATTTCATTTTGTTTGTGTTATTATTGATATACCCAACTAATGTCAAATTCTGTTTATACACAAATCAAAACAACTCAATAACTCATTTACTCTTTTTCAAATGTTTTATACTGATATATTATCTCTTCAACTGACCCTGTCCTCAAGAGGACTTTTAAGTCTACTGACTACTGTTCAGAAGAAGTAATACTGACACAAATGCTCCTGCAGAAACCATTACGTCTCATCCTGAAGATGAGAGGCAAGCAGGCTGGTCTACTGAATATTTTAATATTTTAGCAGTCATCTTATTTGTAGGCTGATGTGTAAATTCATTCATACTGTAGTTGCTGATAGAAGGCAATACATGAGGGACACCTCATGTACTGTATGATGTGGTGATGAAGGGACCTGTCTCTATAATCAATATCATTCTATAATTAATAATATAATTAACAATAATTAATATAATTAATAATAAAATGAATAAGATTTCATAATTGAGACACTGCACCCCATGTAGTGTATTTCAGAAGTGTTCATTAGTAGTTCACCAGAAACCAGAGACACAGCTACTGAGCAAATAATTTCCTACAGATTAGTAATATATGAGTAGTTCAATCTATAAACCCATATTTACTTGCCATTAGTTCATTATTAGCTACTGAGTAAATATCTAGTACTTCCTGGTAATTAATAGTGGTTTCTTTGGCGTTAATGTAGTGCTATTTCTGCTATTCCTGCTTAGTTCCTCTGTATTCAATGACCATAACTGATGTGCTTTAGGAAGCAAGGTCTCAGGCTACTAAGAATGTCACTGCAGGATGGGATGAAATTCTGTCAAGAACAGCCCCATCCACAACTACACAAACTGCTTATTACAAAGACAAAGGCATTTTGGAAATTTCACTTGCCTACAGAGACGAGGAAAAAGGGACGTGATCAGATGCAGCATCACTCGCACAAGTGGGAGAATGCATGTGTGGTATACAGCAAAAGAACTGTATTGTTTTGAATACTTGAATCTCATGATGAATAAATAGGAAACCATAAGAAAACCATAACAGATTGTGTTCTCAAGGGCCAGTTTCTCAAAAAGTAATATAACCTAATCTTCTGGACTGAACCTGGACTCTCAGTCCCTAATCCTATACACTATGATTTAACAACCTTGGGAGGGTCAATGCCTGCTAAAAATACTATTATTTTCAGCTGGCTTTTACATGAGATGTTTTTGTGTAACTTGGCATTACACAACGCAAATGAAAAATCACACTGTTATTCCACTAACCAACAAGATTATCTGGCTATATACCAGCAGCATTCATACATCATCTGCCCTCTCTTTTGTTGTCTTTTCAATGACAAGCTGAAATGACATCATCTGACATATTTAAAACAAACCTGAAAACATCCCTGAATTATTGAGCACCAGTACTTTATCTACAAGCATCTGACCTTCTAGCATCTTTCATAGGAACTGGGACAGAGAAGAATCCCACCTAGATGACAAAAAAAATGACTAACACACTGGAAATGACTGTTAACCACAAAGTGATCTGTAATCATATGCATCTGTTATTATTTTCAAACTGATCATTAAAAAGTCATGCTAAGGATGCTATTCCACTTTCTTTACAGAGGTTTTTGTGTACTTTTATTTTGGATTTGTAACATAAAAACATGATTCTTAAATATGTATTTGAAAGATGTCCCAATAACACCAGTTTATTTGCCCCCGATCTCATCTTAATACTTTAGTACTCAGTAGTGGCTGATATTTAGATTATGGTTAACTACTAAGTAACTAGATCATGGTTTTAAATAAACAAACAAAACAAATCACAGAATTAAATCGGAAAACTGCCTTGTGAAGATGAAAACTAAGGTAAAAATTAGTCTGCCATCTGAATATGCTGACGTGAAAATCTTGAAGTCTTATACTGTTCTTGTAAAATCTTGTGCTGTTGATACATTAAGTAGATATATTGTTGATATGTTAAATTATGTAGTCTTGATTTTTAACTTCCATTAAGGAAAACATAGCCTCACCCCAAACTCTAACCTCAACACAAAACTTAATCCTAACCCTGGCCCTAATCCTAACCCCAACCCTAACCTCAACCCAAAACTTAATTCTAACCCTAACCTTAACCTCAACCCAAAATCTAATCTCAACCCAAAATCTAATCCTAACTCTAACCTGAACCTTGACCAAAACCTAACCCTAAGTATAGGTATAGTGACCAAGATTGTAACCCTAAACTTAAGCTCAACCCTAAACCTAATCTTAGCTCTCTCCCTGGCCCTAACACTAACCTTAACCTAAACCCAGAACCTAATCCTGACTCCAACCTTAATCAGAATTTAAACAGTTAAACTCCAGTTACAGGATGGTGTCAGCAACATGCTTCTTGTCTGAATAACTGTGACTTTTTAACTTTTTTACATATTAACTATCCACTAATAATACATTTCCACAACTCTATGACATGATTGAAGATGCATATCTTTTGTCATGAATGTTGGAACATGCTGAAGGAAATAATGACATTTAAATTCAGGCAATAACTACAACAGGCTAGTAAGTCATGGCGAGTAAGCTTGCGTGATTTTGCTGTAACAGTAGCTATGTTCCAGTGTTGCCTAAATAAACAATAAAGATGTCAGTAAAGACATTTGCACATTATCTATTGTAGTAAACTGATAATTATTTATCAATAAATACTGATAAAGACTGTCAGGCTTGCATTCCTGTAGAGGTGTTCCAGCTTAAAACTGCATTCAGTTTTAGGGTGAAAGTTTATAGGTGAAACTCGAAAACAAGACAAAATACAGTATAATGTATAATGAAATAACAAATATGGTAAAAAAAGTGTTAGAAACTCGTTAGTTGGTTTTAAAGTAGCCATGGTACGAAAGGCACCTATTAGCTCCAGCCAGGGTAAAATAAACCTTTGTAAAAGTTTTTTAAATTGCGAGAACAGTAACACATGATTCACACTGCTTACATATGTACATTTTGTACTGAATGCTGTTAGAACAATACATTGTACTTTCAATGGGCAGAGATATTCAGTGTTTTCTTGTGCATGATAAAACAGTTTGGCTGTCTGGCAAGGCCATTTGCAACAGAAAAACATTTCACTAATTTACGTCTGAATCAGGTCAACAAAACAGGAGTTTTTTTGAGTGTCTAGTCTTTTGCCAAGCTTGAAGTGAATCAGAGTGGAATCAGAGTGGATTCAGTCTGAGTCCATGAAGATCAATGAAGTGTGTGTTTAAAGAATACAGAAAACTGTAATCAGGCCAGTTCAACAGTTTTCACTTCCATCCTTAGTAATCAGAAAGGAAAAAGAGCTTAAAGCTGCTGAAAACTACAACAGGGCAAAGTAGTGCCTGCACACTCCAAGCACATGTACATCTACAGAACCAAAAAAGAAAATGAACTTAATTAGTACGGAATTTAACTTGATTATACCCCTAAAATGTGGACAGTACTTTCTGGGATTTCCTACTGGGACAAATAAGAACACTGACTGAGATGGTCAGGGCACATTTGGAAAGCCATGCATATTTTGGTTATTTAGAATAGGGCTCTTAACTGTGGTTATGATTATTTTTGCAAATGTATCCAGATTATGTTTTTTAAATGGAATTCCGCCCATCTTCCACAAGGCACTATTCCTACCACAACATGATTGTACTCAAACTCAACAAGATTGTACTCGAATGGGAGCTGTGTGGGATAAGGAATTCAAAATGGATAATCACATCTGCTGCTTTTTTTTGGCTCCCATACACAATCATTAATTTTAAAAACCAAATGATCAAGGTGCCCTGATTACAGACTGGTCTTGCATGATCAAAAATAATAATCAATGAATCAATGAATGAGTAAAAATTAAAGAAAGTTAACAGGGTGTACGGAAGAAGCATGGCAGCTAAATGTTGTTGAGCAAGATATTTAATGCATATGTAAACACCAAAATAAACAAAAAATATATCTCTATAAAATGTTCACAAACTGTATAGTAATTTGTGCTTTGCTGTTTTCTGCCATGTGTGTTCAGATCTAAAGTCAGACCAGAAATGACATTTATTCATCCCTACTAATTTTATTATGTAACATGGTGTATTAATACTCAACTAACACTTAATTGATCTATCCATGCTCCACCCACAAATGCACTGCAAATAATGCAAATAATCTTAAATCAAGTTAATAAATCAAATATTTCCCAGGTGCCCTGCAGTTTCTTAGGCCAGAGCTTACACTAAACCATAATGCTAAAATCTGTGCTTTGAAGTTGTGGATGGCATTTTAGATGAGAACATCTCTGCAGAGGAATGCGATGGCACATCTGGTTTTAGCTTCTTCTAGAGACAAGTAATCCTATCAACAACTCACACTGTCAGGATGAGCGGCAACACCCTAACCTCCTTCACACACTCCAACATGCAAGCAACATCTGTCTGAGACTGGCTAATTCAGCAGATCCTTAAGAGCAACTTTATTAGGTATACATCCTTGTATCTACATTCTGCTGTTCATTTTATCAGCTCCACCTACAGTTTAAGACTGTAGTCCAACCCTAATTTTTCCACATATTTTTGTCCCCCTTTCACCCTGCTCTTCAATGATCAGAACCCCCACAGGTATTATTTAAGTTGTGGATCATTTTTAGCAATGCACTGACACTGGAGTGGTGGTGGTGTGCCGGTACAAGAGGCTCAGATGCAGCAGTTCTTTTGGAGTTTCCAAACACCTCAGTATCACTGCTGGTTTGAAAATAGTCCACCAACCAAACCTATCCAGTCAACAGCACCCTGTGGGCACCATCCTGTGACCACTGATGAAGGACTAGAGTTGAATAACACAAACTGTGCAGCAGCAGATATCATTTCTGACTTCACATCTCCAAGGTGGATCAGCAACGTAGAAGTGTCTAATAGAGCGAACAGTGAGAGGACACAGTTTGAAAACTCCAACAGAACTGCTGGGAACTGCTTCTGATCCACGAATACCAGCACAACACATATTAACACACCACAACCACTTCAGTGTCAGTGCATTGCTGAGAATGATCCATCACCCACATAATACCTGCTCTGTGGTGGTCCTGTGGGGGTCCTGACCATTGAGGAACAGGGTGAAAAGGGCTAACAAAGTATGCAGAGAAACAAATGGACTATAGTCTGTATTTGTAAACCTACAAAGTGCACCTTTGGAGCTGATAAAATGGACAAAAGGTGTAGATACAAGTAAGTGTAAGTGACTTGGGTGTATGTATGACTGGATTAATGCAAAGAAACAAAATCCATACTGAGACTGACAAATACATGACAAAGAATGTATAACTTGAAGGAACTGTATGTTAAAAGTCAGGTCTGTCAGAGTTGGATGTCCTACTCTTAACCTTGCATTTCCTAAAAATAGCGGGCTGAAAAAATTCTTGGCTTGGGAGTATAGTTCTTTCTGCAAATATTAATGCACAGTTACTTTGTATTTGATTAACTTAAAATGTAGCCAACAAGTAAGCTGACACTCCTCCAGTTGTAAAACTTTTAAACCATGTGTAAACACTCCCTGGAGTACTATTCACACACACACACACCTGTTCCTAATCTAGTCTGTTTGTCCAAAAAAAACTCCTCTCTCACACTGGCTCATTGCGAAGTAATTTTCTCCCTGTTATTCATCTTCTTTGTTACTCTGGTTTTTGACTTTTTTCTGATTCTCTGTTTACTTTTTTGTCTTTGTCCCTTTTGGTACCTTTGCTGATCTGACTGTTTGTTTGGTTTTGACTCTTGCCTTGACCTTGTCTCCGCCTTGCCCTTTTGTTATGTCCGCTTTGCTCTTGTTGCTGCTGTGTCTGATTACAAATCTGTTAAATAAACCTCGCCTTGATTTTAGCTCAGCGCTCGTCACAATCTGTTTGTCCATCAACACAAAATAAAATCATTTGCAATATGTTATATCTGTAAGTAATGACTTAGTGGGGTGTCTAAACTTATCTAACTTGTCTAACTTAAATCACAATTACTATTTTGCATGTCAGAATTCCTGTTTATTTTATTATTGGATATTATTATTTTATAATTATTATTTACTTTTTGTTTTGTTTTTTATTTATTATTTGTTTATGAATTTATTTTGTGCATTTTTTTTTAGGGTTTACATATCTGTACACACCCTTATCCTAAATACTTGGTTGATGCACGCTTTATAGCTTCGAGGTGTCTTGGGAAAGAAGCTACAAGCTTGGCACAAATTTTCAGCTCCTTCCACAGATGTTCAATTTGATTC
This sequence comes from Semaprochilodus insignis, assembly GCA_034552555.1. Classification (NCBI taxonomy): domain Eukaryota; kingdom Metazoa; phylum Chordata; class Actinopteri; order Characiformes; family Prochilodontidae; genus Semaprochilodus; species Semaprochilodus insignis. Next base: position 3,558,159 of record CM067500.1, read on the forward strand.
AGGTCTGGGTTCCGACTGGGCCACTCGATGACATTCACAGACTTTTTCAGAAGCCACGCCTTGGTTGTGTGCTTCGGTTCGTTGTCATGTTGGAAACCTTCGCCCCAGTCTGAGGTCCAGAGTGCTCTGTAGCAGTTTTTCTTCATGAATCTTATACTTAGTTGCAATAATCTTTCCCTCTATCAGGACTAGTCGCCCTGGTCCACTCTACCACAAAGGCTTGATTTATGGAGTGCTGCCTAGATGGCTGATCTTCTGATAAGTTCCCCCATCTCCACAAGGATATGCTGAAGGTCTGTCAGAGTGACCCTCAGGTTCCTGCTCTCCTCCCTGGTCAAGGCCCGTCTTCCCTGATTGCTCAGTTTGATCGGGCGGCCAGGCCTAGGAAGGTTCTTGGTGGTTCCGAACTTGATGGCGGCCACTGTGCTATTTGGGACCTACAAAGCTGCAGCAATTTTTCTGTACCCTTCTCCAGATCTATGCCTTGACACAATCCTGTTTCTGAGGTCTGCAGATAATTCCTTTTACCCCATGGCTTGTAGTTTGCTCTGACATGCACTGTCAACTGTGGGACCTTATACTGGCAGGTGTAGGCAATCCCCAATCATGTCCAATTAAATGAATTTACCACAGGTGGACTATTTAAGTTTAGTAGTCGTAGCACAAACTGCTTTCACATTGTGGGCTATTTTGTGTAGAATTTTGTGACAAAAATGAACTCAACCTATGGTAGTATAAGTCTGTAATGCAATAAAGCACGTAAAAAGTGAAAAGGGACTTTCCAGCTTGACTGTAGATCTCACCTGCTGAGAAAGATGGGGTTATTGTGCATGTACAAGCACACAACTATGACAACATTAAAAAGAAATACAATAATAAATACAATAATATTTATGTAAATTAGAATAATAGTCTGCACAAAGCAGTCTAAAGTAGCCTAAAGTAGTCTAATAAAAATACTATATTAAATGGAAATGGTTTCAAAAATGCCTGCCAAATAAGCAGACCACTACAGATATTGAAACAGAAAATATGAAATGTGCAAGAATTTGTTTCCCTAATATGTGGAATTATTTTGAGAATGACTTTTGATATCACTTCCAATTATTTTTTTATTTATTTAGTTGTTCCTTATATCCCAATTTTACTTGCCACTAATCCTGGCAATTAACAGATTAAATGTGTGTTTGAGCACCCAACAAATTATGAGATGAGCACCCCTAGTTTAAAAGGTTGCACCACTTGAGAGCCTACACTTCTTATTTTAAAAAGGATGGTGTGTTATGGGATTTTAAAGCTCAAGAATAAAATCAAGTATGTAAGTAATGCATTTTAAAATACATTAGACTATTAACGAGTGCTTAGAATGTACTTTTTGTATAACTGTTCTGTCTTCTACTACTACTTGCTCGTTTTTTGTCTCTCAACATTTATTTATCCTACCATAATCCCTGTTTTAATGGATTTTGCAGTCAAACTACTCCAAAGAAGTTATGCAAGTCTAATAAAAGACACATAAATCACTAAGAATAAATCCTACCATATAACATTCAAAGCCTTGCTTTTCTTGTATGTTTGTGAGTAACAACATATTACCATAGGTCTAATGTTTTTTAACAGACAAGAATACTTCTAATTGTTTTCCGTATAAAACCCAGATACATATAATATTTTATTCTAATCAGGCTTTGCCTTGAATATGCTCAAAAAATTAGAAGAACTTGAACCAAAATAAAGAATTACTTATCTATCAACTTAATCATGTGTACTCTCACTCTTCTTCACTATTAAAATTAGCTAGAAACTGAAATTAAATGGGTGTACACATTTTTCCTTAAAATGACATTTCTACAGCCTTATTAAAGGGGTGTATTGATGGTTCTGTAATAAAGGCAGTTATTTAGAAGTATGACTACTTAAATAACTGAAAGCTTAAATCGTTCTTTGTATTGTTAAAGGGTTCTTCTTCATGACTGAGAATCTGCTCTGTAAGAGATTATGAGGTAGACTGGCACGGTTTTAATTTCTAGGTTTAGTAGGGGAACACTTCCCTCTTGACAGCATTTATCCATTTATTTTAGAACCTCTGAAAGTTACAATCGTTACAAACGTTAATGTAAAAATGTCTCACAGAGTAAATACAGTATTAAAGCGTTATATATAGAGAAACTGCCTCTGGATGCAATATCAGTACAAAACTGCATTGAGTGCTTATGAAGTAAGAATAAAAATATAACAGGGCAACTTTTTTTACCAAATTCTCAAAACTCTCAATTCAGACCCACCAAAAATTAAACTGAAATCTGGTATCGTTCGTGTTTCAAATTAGCAGAGGTTACAATTTAACAGCTTTTAGAACCACACGTATGCCAGTTGCCTATGCAAGAACAGCATTCTGGCTGCTTAACTTAGAGAAGCATTGAGTTGCTGGCTCTGGTTCTGAGATGACAGCATGAACATCTTTCTTACAGTAGATATTCGCAGTTTGTAGCCACATGATATTTGGTCGCACCACATGATGTTTTCAAGTTCAATCCAAATTTACAGGCACAAAATTTGACTGCCTAAACAAAATAAGCTAGCTTCCCACAAAAAGAAATGACCAAATTTAGAATCAAAATATATATTACTAGTAATAACTTAATATTCATTTTTTTTTGAGGTCATACCACATGCTACCCAAATGTGGCAACTACCTAACAGCTCCAAACTCAAGTTACAAACTTGCTTGCTGCTTTCATGGGTCCTTGGCAAATATTTTGTTATGCAATGTCCTTTCTTTGAATTGTTTTCCATATTAAAGTCCCAAAGTGGTTATTTTTTTTAATGGTTGGACCACATGGTATTTTATAAAATAGACATTAGCAGACAAAGTTTGTTTGTAGATTATGATGGAAATAAAAATACTTTGCAGTTTTGTACAGGACTACACTAACACTTTGGAAATCATGCCTAATATGGCAGAAAATAAAGATGAACAGATTTAGAGTCATTTCAAAGAAGTTTTTGAACCAGCAGTCATGGCTGGATGCTCGCACCACATGAGATTTTGACTCTTGAAATAACAGAAAAAATACAATTAACTAATGTTTTGTGAAAAGTCAAAGTGAGTACATATATGAGAAGAATACCACATATATATGGAATCTTTTTATGCGTACAAAAATTTTTTGTATTTAAAGAAAATGCAGTTGGACCAAAAATGCAAGCATCATGACATTGACCCATATACAATACATATATGAAACTAGTTGTTTCAAAAATCAACTGTCAAACAAACTTGATTTTGACTTGATTTTAACATGCTCATGTCTACTTGATCTCGTCATTTTCAATTGGAAATATTCCCAGTACCATCTTAGGGGCTGTTCTGCTTCTTTATTTGCTCAAGTGATATTTGTTAGATGAGGCCTTGAGGGGTAGAGGGCTTGAGTGAACTGTGCAGTGTTGACCCCAGAGGCAGAACTTGCACAGAAATTTGCACTTTGAAACTACTTCAAAATGATGAATATTTGATGTCATATTCGATTTGCTGGCCTTTTTATACATAAAACTAAAAAGCGACATGGGTAACAACAACAAAAAACAACAACAAAGGTACTACACCTTGGTTCTAAACAAAAGCTTATAGCCAGACAAAGCAATTGTACTCAAATTGTAAGTATGTCATGTTTAACCTTCTCAAAAATCAAGGTTTGAAATCCAAATGACTAGTTGGTTAGTACACTGAGGCTAATCTAGCAGAGGACAAATGCTTTCCAATAAAATAAACCTGCTCCTCTTCCCTTTTGTACAAGGTGATATATTTCATAGTGAGGAGTCAAAGTTAGTGAGGAGTCCCCAGCATGCTACTACATTCTCTGAATTAGCATATAAAGTGTGTAAAAAGTTTAAATATGAATATTGCTAAATGAGCACAAACACTGCTGTGCAGTGATTTGACATTCGACACCAGATGTGAAAGGTCAGGGGGCAGAGTCAGACATGATTCAGCATGCTTTAATTGAATCTGTAATGAAACTTAATGAATCTCCACAACTTTCTGATTAGCATATTAAACACACCTGGCAGTCATCCAAATATAAGCTTTGATGAAAAATATAAACCAGCAACCAGACAACCTGCTTGTCAACAGGTAAACCAGCAAAGACCATGCTGGCCAACAGCTAAACCAACAAAAACAATGATTGTCAACAGATTAACCAGCAAAAGACCATGCTGATCCACTGCCAAACCAGCAAACACCATGCTTGTCAACTGCTAAACCAGCAAAGACCATGCTGGTCAACCAGCTTCAGCAGCACTGCCATACTGGTTGACCAGTTAAACTAATACCAGTCCAGCACTAACCAGCATAAGCCAGCATAGGCCAGCATGAATTTCAACCAGCTTCACCACCAAGGATTTGTGCACCGAGGTTTATGCTGGCTGACCAACAAAACCAGCACCAGATGCTCTAACCTGATTTTTCCAGCATTTTTTCAACACATCTGTGCTGAAGTCAGTTTGTCAAAAATGTAAGCTGAATCACTGTAGTAGAAGAAAAGAAAAGGTTAGGGTGTTTGGGTGTTCTCTATTGTGATAGAGAACTATAGTTTGTTATCAAAACACCAGTTTAATTTCTTTTTAAAGCTATCTATAAATATCTTCCGCAGGTCAAACAGTAAAACTTGACTGGATACCATCCCATCCCAATTAAAGAACGATGAGGCAATTGTTCGCCTCCTTAGCTCACATGCTAACCAGTGAGAGATAAAAAATTATGTCTCATCTAACTTGAGACCGGCAGAAGAACTTTTTTGTCTATTTGCTTGTTATTTTGCCCTCAAAATGGGATAGTGTGGAGAGTAAACAATAATGCCCTGAGGTGACAAGAGTTAGAGGCTTTTCTGTAAACAATCTTGTCATTAAACAATGTTGTATAACTAAATAGCAAAGGCTCAGTGGGAAAGCATTAATTATGTTCATGTGGACACAAAGTGGGAGAGTTCTGGAACATTTTTATTGGTCAACATTAAAATAGTAGCCATCGACTCATCCCAACTTATATCCTAACTAAGTATACTGCATCAGCAGGTGTGCCGTTACATAATTTATATGAAACCGTCAAAATGTTATTGTAATTAGGTTGCATGTGAACTGTCATTTATTCTAGTACATTTAACCTTCACACTTTTAGAAACAATAACAAATACCTTCTGGATTTTAATTGTATGTTAGCACTTATTAACCATCACTTACATGACCTTTTTGTTTACCATTGTAGTTCTGAAACCTGACATTCCATGTTTTATTTGAAGCTTGTGACAGACATATTAGCATATATTTCAGCTTGCATGTAGCAGTCTTACAGTGAGTTGCCACTGTTTTCTATTCCAAACATTTCACAGAAATGCCTTAGTTAGGCTACCGCTTGTTGAAAGACTCTAAGGGGTCCCCCAATAGCATAATGTATTAAGTTTATATTCATGTTTTAGACTGGCTGCTTAAATAGGCTTTCTTAGATGGTCATCTGAATATATGGAAACTGTGTTTTTCTAAGCCTTAAGTAAGGCCTAATGGTTTGTATCAGATGAAAAGGAAATACACGTCTGTATTTATTTATTTTTCATTTTAATAGTATACAGTATCGCCATGCTTCAGGGTGTATATATATTTCGGTATATATGTATATGTAAGTATTGTAGTATGCCAGTCCATACTGTCCATACAAATCTGCACCCCAATCCGTCACACTACTTAATGTGTGTTGTGATATCTTATTCTATGCACTGTGTGCCCTTTTTATCAGATAGGTTGTGAAGAAATTGCTTTTAGTCCCCTAAATCAGTGTTCTAACTCACTGGGATTTGCCACATCACAAATGTTGTGGAAAACATTTCAGTATGGTTTGGAGACGGGGCGAAATGAAAATGCTGCAAAATGCTGTAGCACAGCTTACATTCCTAGCAGAAAACCACAGAAGTAACAGATCTCCCACTTGGGAGAGCAATAACCCATGAACCACTGGTTATTTGTCTGTTCCTTCCTACACTGTTACTCAGAGCTTTCTTTTCTGGCTGCCGCTGAACTGAACTGAGCTAGGAGCCCTGTAGAGGTACAGCAGCTTTTTGGCAGCATGCTCTAAGCCACTGATGTTAGACTTCATTTCCAGTTTTTATCTGCTCACGGTCAGACCTGATATTAATATGGTAATTTGGTAAAACTTCATTTTAAGCAACAAATATTGGGGAGCTAATAAAGTCTTTGTGCAAGTCATCATTTAAACTTTTTTAGTTTTTTTGTGTAAAATTCTAGTTAGCATCATGGGGCTGTTTATCACATTAGAGGTAATAATTTCCTTTGGGATCAATAAAGTGTTATCTTAAAAGTTAAGTTATTAAGAATTTAACAAGTCACTAATAATAAGTTCACAATCTTGCACTGTGGAATTTGAGCCAGTGTTGCTCTGTGAGTCTTTTGTCACTACCAAAACATTTGGTAAAGTATCAGTAGTGTATTGATTGCTTTGGTAGCGACAAAATGGAATTTTCCAATAAAAAAATATATTTGAGCTCATTCAGAGCTCAATTCAAGTTTTTAACCAAAAATGTACTAAAAATTAAGAAAAGTAAAATTTTAGTCCAAAGTCCAAGTCAGTTAAAAGTATGAAATGTGTCTCTGACTGAACTTATTCAGTACAGTGATCCACATATGTGATCAGATACTTCTGAGATGAATGTTAATACCAGATATGAACAGTGGATGATTTTTGCTCATAATAGTGTGGCAAAAGTTCAGGATAACCGCTACATGACCCTGTGATCACCAAGTGGTGCATTCTATTAATTGTCATGGCATCATTATAGGGAATCATTACATAATAAATCTTAGTATACCTCACTAGAGTGTGGCCATAGTAAACTTTTCCACATTAGTAGTTTGCTGTTTCACCTGTTTCAGCCATTTACAGCAGCTAAGAAGAACAAAAGTAGCTACATTAAGGATTACTGCTAATGTAAAACAGGGTCACTTCACTCTGAATTGAGACTTCAGTGCACTGAAGGATTTGAATGTGGAGTAAAGTCTCTTGAATCTGTCTGATGAAGAACATTCCATTAGAATGTGGTAATCCTGAAATCTGGGTCAGTCTTTTGGCAAGTTACAGAATATGATATGTGGCTTTGTGAGGAACTTTACTGATGTAGAAAGGACCACACAGTAATGAGATGACTATGAGTAACATCACAAATAACTGGGACTAATCAGCCTTTGATCTTTAACCCCTGATGACATGGTGCGCTGGCTAATGGCAGAGAAGCTAAAAATAAGTGTTCATCCTCTATCATCAGACGTTTCTCACAGTTCGTAATTGTGTCCATGAGTGAGTAAAGTTGAGGACGGATAAAATTTCAGATATGCTGTCAACTTTTCAGGAACATCAATCTCCAGGAGCAGGGTAGGTGACCACAGGAGTGCTGGCTAGCATTTTGGGGTAATGACAAAATCGAATGTTTAATCATTTGCTTTCATATAATAAATATGATTAAGGTAAAGCGTCATTCAAAACAAAATGACTTTAGTCTAAAGTCCAAATATGGCCTACTCAAAAACACATTCAAATGTAATATGAACAGAAGAAAAAATTATTTTGGGCATAATGCACATTGGGTAAGTAAAACGCAGCCTTAATTACAGGATATATGTTAGCCCAGTGGTCACCAGCCCAAATCCAACACACATAATCCATCTAAATAAATGAACTGATGATCAAGAAGTGTTCAGTCAGGATTGGAGATCTCTTCAGTAAGATTGATTTCCAGGAGCAGGGTTGGTGACCACTGGGTTAAATTACATAAAGCCACACAACTGATGAAAACATTCATACATCAAGCACAACTGAAACCTGGGTGAATTTTCAAAACGATTTTACAAACATTCCGTACAGCTTCATATTTGTGCGTGGACTTACAGACTGTGCACTTTACTGTTTACTTTTTTATATACTAAAAGTATGAAAGATTTGTGTGTGTGCGCGCAAGTGTGTGTGGGTGAGTTATTCTGAAAGGAATGCACTATGTTAGACATTTCCAGCCTGTCTGCGTGAGCTTAAGTGTCCTGAAGACATAAGACAGTTTACTGGAACACATAAATATTTCTTGGTTCCTGTTTCTGTTTCCTGTAGAAGTCTCAGTGCTAGCAATGTATTATAAAATAATTTTAATGTAACCTACAAAGGAAGACAAAAGGTAAATAGTCTTTGTAATCTAACTCAGGACACTTTGTAATCAATACTTAATGTGTTTTTATCTACTTTTTATTCCTCACCAAATAAGTTATTTGGTAAAATATGTAAAAACCATGTCATCATCATACATTTTATGTTTTTATTGTTTTAATCATGATGTCTTTTTATATAAAAAAACAGTAAATATGGGTATTTTGTCTTCCTTTTTTTCTTATACCGATCAAATCTGAAATTTGTGTCAAATCTGTGTCTTAAAATTAGCACATGACTGCACATAAATTAACTATGCGTAAGAGCTATACAGTGTATACAAAGCACAGATGCGTTCAAACAAATGTACTGCATGATATTTAAGCAATTAACAGCCTCTGTAGCATATATTTAAAAAAGCTGAACAGGTCCAGTTGACCTCGATTTTGGGTCAAGATTGCAACCAGAAAAGACCACAGTGGCTAAGGCTGTGTTCAAGGCCGTACACTCTAGTTATGAATGAAATGTCATGAGAACATTCTTCACTGTCTTATATTTTCACCCTGTGAGATCGTTTGCTATGTTTCTTTCAGAAAAAACATGACTTCCCACCTTGAGATGTAATGCAGCTGTTGGACTTCTAAAGTTCTTTCCAATAGTCATGAGTGCTGTTAAAAAAGTAAAAAACAAACAAACAAACAAACAAACAAAAACAACATATGCCACTCTATTCAATCATGACTATACCTTATCTCTCTCAAGATGCTTTATATGTTGTGTCCTATTTCTTACTGTTTTTAGGGGCTTCTGAGAAACAATCATGTTGGTTCCAAGGATACGCTATGAGACAGAACACTCAGCAATAATCTGCCAGAAAAAGAGAAATGGGAGGACAAGGAACAAACAATTTTTGTAGCCAAAAATAAGGCCAAAGACCACTGGACCTTGAATGAAAAGCTGTATTTTGGGAACATGGCTTGAGTGATTCTGGCTCTGGAGTATATTTTTCTTTTTAATGGAATATCTAATCCTTTGGAAACATTTTCTTCCTCACAGCTAAAACCGTTAATTACGTTTTTATTAAAAGTCTATAATCTCCATTTTTCAGCATATAATATATGGGTGTTTTTATATATCAAAAACAGTAAGTAAATTTTTGGGACTATTTTCTAACCTCACTTTGTTCCTTAGAATTAAACAGGCTCCTTTTCTTAATGTTCCTTTAATATGTATCCCCTCTGTTCAGTCACTCCTTTTAGGTGTCTGCATTCTTTGGAAGGCTGCATTTGCCCCCCCACGTCTTCCAATCCAGTACCTACATACTACAAAGTGTCTGATGTAAGAAGACTCCTTATTACATAAATTTGAATGAGCAAGGCTAAAGTGCGGGGAACCGTATGTAAGTGTTAAGTGTCACAAATATATTTTCATTTATGGACTACAGAGCAAAGCATACATTTATACCTTTTAACTATGTTAGAATATTACAGTTTGCTTTGTGTTATGTAGCAACTGCGTTATGTAGCAGCTCAGTTCTGTACGTTACAAATGAGAGCTTAAACCTGACGACAGTGCAGTATACTAAAATATGCTAAAATAAAGATACCAGAAGCTAATAATTATAAAGAGCAAGCACTAGCTACTAACATTAAAAATGATCTGCCTCAACAGTTAAAAAGTGGATAAAATCACGCAGCTTGGCTGCTACTTACAGTTTGCGATTAAGGTTGTGATAGTAGTTAAGGTAACGGATCCCTTTCCCCCTCTTTGCTGTGCAAAGCCTCGATATTGATTGAGAAAAGCATCTTGGAATGCAAGTTGTCCAGGATCTTTTTAAAGATGTGGGGCTTAAAGATGTTATTCCTGGTCACCACCTTGTTTTTGAAAATTTTCTGTTCCACTTTAAATGGTGCCAGCTACAGCAAGCTGTAGCATTTTAAATGGAACAAATCATTCGATTATGAAGCTGGCAAATAGGAAGGCAGCTTCAGCCTTGTTTAAATTGAACATCAACAATACCTGTTCAGAATTTCTTGAAATACAGTTGCAAATACGGTTTTCCATTCTACGGCCCATGTAAGTAGATTAATTAATGTTTAAAATGTAGTTTACAGTTAGCTAAAATAAAGATGGGAGTTTAAAATTGTGACGTGTCCAACTTATATTCCAAATTTGTCTTATAAACTGTCAAATACGGTGTGTAGAACTGTCCTAGTAAGTAGCAGTAGCTTAGAATGCTACAACTTTTTTAAAAGACTAATGTTAGCATAGGGGGCAGGCCAAAAACATCATAACCTAGGTTTAATTGACACACTTCATTGACACATTGAGGATAAAGACTCTAGTCTGACGCAGTCTATCATTTTTTGTGTGCAGCCAAACACATTCCTTGTTTCAGTTTACTGTGCTTGGTAGCACCTGATTTCTGCATTAATGAAGCTACCCTGGTCAACTGCAAGTACCATTATTGTGAAATGAAAACATCTACGAGTAACAACAGCCATCGAGTATCAAGCAACACATTGTTCCCTGTATTTGTGCTGATGTGCGTACTGCATGCAAGTGTAATGCAGCAGGCAGTATTGTGTTCCAAACTGCCTCTGTAAGCAACATCAGCACAAGAACTGTTTGTTGGGAGCTTCATAAACTGGGTTTCCTTGGCCAAACACACTCATACACAAGCTTAAAATCACCACAAGCAATGCCAAGAACTGCCTGGAGTGCTGTAAAGAACACCACCATTGGACTCTGGAGCAGTACAAATGCATTCCATGGAGAGCTGAATATCGCTTTACCATCTGGCAATCTGACAAACAAATCTGAGTTTGTCTGATGCTAGGAGAACACTATTTGCTGGAAAATTTGGGGGAGGAGTGAAAACAGACTGTTTCTCACAGTTTGGGCTCTACCCCTTAGTTCTAGTTAAAAGAAATCTTAACAGCAGACAGTGATATTCTTGTGACCTGTGTGCTTTCAACTTTTTGAAACACTTTGGTAAAGGTCCTTTCCTGTTTCTTTATGACAGTGCCCAAGGTCTATAAAGAAAGAGTGTCCTGACTTTGGTGTGGAAAAACTTCACTGGCCTGTTCAGATCCCCAACCCCCAACACCTGTGGAATGAATTGGAACACTGACTACAAGCCAGGCCTTATCGCCTAACAACAGCATCCAACCTCACTAATGCTCTTGCGGTTAAATGGAAGCAAATCCCTGCAGCCATGCTCCACAATCTAGTGGAAATCCTTCCCAGAAGTGAGGAGGCTGCTGTGCCAGCAATGGAGGACCAACTCTATATTAATGTCCATGGATTTGGAAATGAGATGGTTGGGTATCCACACACTTTTGGTTGTATAAGTCATCTGTGATTATTCCAGGTATATGCATGTGCATTACAGCCATACATGAGTATGGCTTTTATGATACGGTGAGGCATTTGCACCAAATCGAAAACCAGTCAATAGTGTGGAAAAACATTAAACGCAATGCATTTATGACATTATTTTTCCATAGTGACATGCAGAGAAACAATTGCTCTATTAAATATTTTCAAATTGCTTGTGCTTTTTACTGAAAAGCAATGTTTTACATTTTAAAAACAAAAAGCAGAATTCATGTCAGAACTGAATACAAACAGACTTGAAAGGTAATGAAAGCTTGACTATATTACCTTCCATCCATGCAGATATGAAGGTTCTATGACCTCTGGTTCAGGTCTTGGTGGTTTGCCAAGTTTACTGTGAACACAGCCCACAGTCTGTGGTATTTAAGCTGTCATTCTAAGGTTCCTGGAGAATCATTGGCTTACACTCAAGGTTCTTTGCTAAAGAGGAACAACCTTTGGTTCCCTAAGGAATCTTTTACTGGATGGTTCCTTAAAGTGAAGTACATATGCAAGTATGGGGAATCTTTTTCAATTTCAAAGAACCTCCACATAACATAAGGTACCAGTGAAAGAAATTTCCTAAAACCAAACGTCCATCTAAAAGGAATTTAGGAAGCATTATACTGAATGTACTCGGATTAGTTACCTAGATAGTTTTCTAGAGTTGTTACTTTGGGGCACATCTAATTCTAATACCGCTGTTTCCATTCACAAAAAACATTATAAGGTGTGTACTTGTTGGGAGTCTATGCAATGTTCTCCTCTATTTGCACTGTTTTAGAACATTCTCACCATACTGTTCAGGAATGTTCTCATCTGTTCACATTGTTCTAGAATGTGCTCCTCCATTCACACTGTTCTAGAATGTTTTCCTCTATTCACAAAGCTGTTGAAAGGAATGCACTGGCGAGCTCAGCAACACCAAAAGGACTGGAAGACCAAGGAGAACAGCTAAAGTGGATGATTGTGGAATTCTTTCCATGCTAAATAAAAACCCCTTCACACCATTTATCAAATCATGGACAATGAGGAGGATGGTGCATCATTGTCAAAGTCTACAGTCGAGAGATACCTTCTCAAATAGAAATGCAGATGGTTTAAATATGCAAGCCACTAGTAACACTCAAAAAAAGAGGGGCATGACTTTGCTAGAAAACACCTTTTAACAGTTTAACTTATGCCAGAATAATGGAAAGGAGGACGAGTATGGAGAAGGGCTAATGATTTACAGCACATTACAAGTAGTTTTAGAACAATTCTTTTGGTTCATTAAGAAAGAAATGCTTGAACGGTGTAAAATGTAGCTTGCAATTTCAAAGCTGTGTACAAACATGAAGTTATGAGTTTTTAAAAAGGCAACTGGAATGCTTTTTCCATAGGTCATAAAAGTATGACATACTGAAAAGTCTGTACTTAAAGGCTTAAACAGCGGTGTCAAACTGAAAAAATATATGAAATCTATAAGTCCCTTTTTGCTTGCTTTCTTTGCAGGTGATTGCTGACTTTTAAATTAGGAGCAGATGGAATCAGCTGGAGGACAGTACGTACAGTAGTGTTCAAAATAATAGCAGTCCAATATGACTAACCAGATTAATCACTGTTTTTGGTATAAATTATATTACCCCATGACAAACAATTTACCAGTTGGTGCAGTAGATTACTAGAAAACCAACAGACTCAGCATTCATGATATGCATGCTCCTGAGTCTGTGTATTTGAATAATCAATTGAAAGGGGTGTGGAGTTCAATTAGTGAGGTCAATCATTCTGTGAAGAAACAGATGTGAATCAGGTGGCCCTTATTTAAGGTTGAAGCCAGCACATGTTGTACATGCATTTCTCCTTGAAAGCCTGAGAAATATGGGTCGTTCAAAACATTGCTCAGAAGAACAGCGTGCTTTGATTAAAAAGTTGATTGGAGAGGGTAAAACTTATAAAGAATGATAGGCTGTTCAGCTAAAATGATCTCCAATGCTTTAAAATGGAAAGCAAAACCAGAGAGACGTGGAAGAAAACGGAAGACTACCATTCGAATGGATCGAAGAATAGCCAGGTTGGCAAAGACTCAGCCAATGATCAGCTCCAGGATGATCAGAGACAGCCTCAAGTTACCTGTGAGTACTGTGACAATTAGAAGACACCTGTGTGAAGCTAATCTATTAGCAAGAAGTCCCCGCAAAGTCCCACTGTTAAAAAAAGACATGTACTGAAGCGGATACAATTTGCCAAAGAACACATCAACTGGCCTAAAGAGAAATGGAGAAACATTTTGTGGACTGATGAAAGTAAAATTGTTCTTTTTGGGTCCAAGGGCCGCAGGCAGTTCGTCAGACGACCCCCAAACTCTGACTTCAAGCCACAGTACACTCTGAAGACAATGAAGCATGGTGGTGCAAGCATCATGATATGCCGGGCCGGGCCTATTTACCACATACCAGGGATCATGGACCAGTTTGCATATATCAAAATACTTGAAGAGGTCATGTTGCCTTACACTGAAGAGGAAATGCCCTTGAAATGGGTGTTTCAACAAGACAATGACCCTAAACACACCAGTAAACGAGCAAAATCTTGGTTCCAGTCCAACAAAATTGAGGTTATGGAGTGGCCAGCCCAATCCCCGGACCTTAATCCGATAGAAAACTTGTGAGGTGACATCAAAAATGCCGTTTCTGAGGCAAAACCAAGAAATGCAAATGAACTGTGGGATGTAGTCAAAGCATCCTGGGCTGGAATACCAGTTGACAGGTGCCAGAAGTTGGTCGACTCTATGCAACACAGATGTGAAGCAGTTCTAAAAAACTGTGGTTATACAACTAAATATTAGGTTAGTGATTCACAGGAATGCTAAATCCTAAAACAAAGAGTACATATTTTGAGTTTGTAAAGACAAATGCAGACACTGCTATTTTTTTGAACAGCCCAATGTTCATTTTCTGTAAAGTAGTTAAAATTATAGACATTTCTCTTCATGTTTTGATTTAGAAAACAGTGTGCAATGTTCCCAATGCATGGAAATAAAAATTATTATAAAGATTTTGTGCTTAACTCATGTTTTTAAACACACTGCTATTATTTTGAACACAGCTGTACGTGTGTGTGTGCATGCATACCGCCAGGCTGCACCTCAACACGAAATATTTTTGATAAGTACTGTGACATCTGCCATGAATGTGTGTTTCTATTGTTGCTATGAAACTCTGTGATTTTGTAATGTGCAAAAATTGGGCAAACATACACTTTATTGCCGAAAGTATTCACTCACCCATCCAAATCATTGAATTCAGGTATTCTAATCACTTCCACGGCCACAGGTGTATAAACCAAGCACCTAGGCATGCAGACTGCTTCTAGACACATTAGGGAAAGAATTTGTTGCTCTCAGGAGCTCAGTGAATTCCAGTGTGGTACCGTGATGTACAACATGTACAACAAGTCCAGTTGTGAATTTCCTCACTACTAAATATTCCACAGTCAACTGTCAGTGGTATTATAACAAAGTGGAAGCGATTGCCAGGAGAACGGTCTGACTGCATTGTGTCAAGTGTAAAGTTTGGTGGATGGGGGATTATGGTGTGGGGCTGTTTTTCAGGAGTTGGGCTCGACCAGTGCACAAAGCAAGGTCCATAAAGACATGGATGAGTGAGTTTGGTGTGGAAGAACTTGACAGGCCTGCACAGAGTCCTGACCTCAGCGCAACAGAACACCTTTGAGATGAACTAGAGCGGAGACTGCGAGCCAGGCCTTCTCCTCAAACATCAGTGTCTGACCTCACAAATGCGCTTCTGGAAGAATGGTCAAAAATTCCCATAAACACATTCCTAAACCTTATGGAAACCTTCCCAGAAGAGTTTAGGCTGTTATAGCTGCAAAGGGTGGGCCGACATCATATTAAACCCTATCGATTAAGAATGGGATGTCACTCGAGTTCATATGCATGTGAAGGCAGACAAGTGAATACTTTTGGCAGTATAGTGTGGTGGAATTTTAAGTATTCTGTATGTCAATCGATTAACTAATTAATTGCTCAATTTGCTGTGATTAATCACGATTAATTTCATTTTCCCTTTTCTCCTTAAGGTTCAGATTATTGAATCTTATTCTTTCTATAGTAAGGATTCAGCTTATTCCTCCTTTACACTCAGCCAGTTACTGAAACAGACCAGTTTGTTTACATTATCAGAGGACAAAGCAGCTCTCTTCTTTTGGATGATGTGGCCTGAGAATGAAAACAACCTCTCACAAGGCACTGTGGTTGCAGGGGTTGACAGGTATTTGCATGCAATGGATGCCAGCCTCACATGTGCTCCTTCTCTCTTTGACCACCACTTGAGTGGACACCCCTCCATATCAATTTTGGGCTCTGCTTTGTAGCGGTCCAGACTCCTCTTCTTTGGAGGCTGTGTTTATGTTGCCTCTGCAGATGGTTGTTGTGCAGGCATCTCTGCTATCATCAAGTTCTTCACTCCTTTACTCCCATACTTCACTCCTTTCATCTTTGGGAAGACACTTCAGATCCTTAAATCTGGGATCAAGTGCAGTAGCGATCTTCAGCCATGTGAAGTTGGTGGTGTCCTTCCGTTTAGCTAGGTCTGTGGCAAAGACTGTCTTGAACCTCACTGCATAGACTGGATCATCATCTGAGGGCTCCATAACTCTGAACAAGTGGCATAAGGCTGGCAATACCACTGAACAAGAGACATACTGCTCTCCTCCGAGTAGTTCAGTCACATATCTGCAATGGAAAGCACCATATGTTTTAAACATGTTAGTAAATTTATATTAATTACAGAGAGAAAGACACTCACTACTTTGCTGCATGTATGCTACACATACCTGCATGCACATAGAGGATCCAGTGGGAGAGTGAGCAAGAAGATACACAGGGAGAGACTTCAGACACACACATGCATAAGTAGACAAAGAGATCAAGAACAGACACATGCACATTGTGGTCAATGGAGATTTATTTCGCAGGATTTGCTTCACCATCTCTAGTGTAGAATTCCATCTTGTTGCAACGTCCTGAACGAGTGATTCTTGCTTTTGTCCAAGTGCAACTTGCTGTTCACTTAATTCATGTACGTTTGATGGACTGTGCTTAAAGTGTCCGACAATCTTGCAACATTTAGCCAGAAGACTTTTGAATCCACTGTCACCAAGCGAAACTGTGACTGTTCTTTGCAGACTGTGGGCCATAGAGGGCAAGTGCAGCCTTGCACCTGCAACCATATTACGAGCACTGTCAGTGCCAAGTGTAGTTAACTTTTCCGTGATGTTCCATTCTTTCGCTACATCCAGAAAATGATCAGCACACCACACTTCTGTGGTAATTAAATTCTGCTTTGCAGACTGTGCAAAACTTTTGTTTTCTCCAAAGTTCCATCAAGCAACTTTTTAAAGTAAAACTTTCCACCTAAAACTCCATCCTTGTCCTTATCCATCTGTTTGCCAGGACGGTTCGGTTTGGCGATACACCTCGGTCATAAGTCAGCCACCACAGGAATTAAACACCTAGCTGCGTTAATTATGTTAATATTTAACACAAGTTTCGGATTGAGGGCCACGTAGATCTGATGAATAGTGATTGGTCACTGTATGTAAATGTGGGGGAATGGTCATTGTATGTAAATGTGGGGGTCAGCCAACACGGCATGATCACATTATCAGGATGATTGGAACAGGTCGCATTCAATGGTATAAAAATGTCATAATGTCAACAGTTCCGGGAAGGTCTAGTCAGACGCAGTTCTGACCTCTTCCCGCTGACAGGAAGGTCTGGTCAGACGCAGATCTGAAGCCTTCCCGCTGGTGTTACGTTCTGCAGAACTGAATAGTGTTTCTTAATTCCTATGGCAGACTGGTCTGGTTTCGGGTCTTTAAGGGTTTATTATCGCGGCGGAAAAAAACTTTTCCCCCACGACCACAGTGTAGAATTGAATGAATGAGGTGCATCTGAGGACATCTGCAGAGCAAGTATTGAGGAGGCAAAGAAGAAGCTTTATCTTTTTAATGATGCAAATATAATTTTGTTTTTCATGATACAATAAGAGAGCCAGAAAGGAAAAGACAGAAGCCCAGGTAGGGCATATGCAATGTACTGTGATAAGCATGTTTATGTAGGCCAAACAGTGGAACAACACATGTCATTTAGAAAGCATTAGACAAAAACAAAAGGTGGATTAGGACATGCAAATTAGCAGAATGCAAATTACAGTAGGACCTTGAGATTTTACAACTCCCCCTTCGTACCCCACCTCAATACATTTCCATAGCCAGGTCAGTAGAAACTGATCTAGACACCCCTTCTAAGGATACCTAATGTTCCAATATTTAGTGTAAATCAATCTTTATCAAGCTTTTATCTGGCAGCAGAAACCAATACAGGTAGGTTTGTATATGTAGGGTTAAATAATTCAGATTATTTAATCGGTATACTTCTGGTTGATTAGCATAGCAGTTTACTAGATTCGCATAGAGGGATTTCAGTTAAGATGGATGTTTAAAATAACAGCCATAGCACGTCTCGTATCATACAAATATTTTGCACATTCATAATATACGATATATAATATTTTACTCTATAGTCCCTGGAAAGTTATTGTCCAGCAGATCACACCCAGTGACCTAGGAGTGTCAGAAAGAAGTGATGACACACACACAAAAAAATATTGCACATTCACTGGACCACTAGGTTTTGTCCCCAAGCTAAAGTGGTTCCAGTGCCTTTTTCCATGTGATTTTACACTGTGCAAAATAGGCCATGAAATTTCCAAACCTAGAGGGAAGATCAAATATTTCGTACAATGACTCCTCGACTGGGAATGCTTAATTTTCTTGTAATGTTTTAACAAATCCAGCTGGATGATTACAGTTCTTATTGAAAAGAACCATCTGTCCATAAACATGCAGTGCGAAGCAGAAAAGTTTAAACAAAAAAGAAATTGGTTCCTTTTACTGTGCTTTTCAGTAAGTTTCAGTATGCATATGAGTTTGTTTTGTATATGGATTATAAACAAATTATGATAATTATGGATAAAACAATTATGTTAAGACCACAGAAAAACCTTGTTGATCTCAATACCAAATGGTATTTTGTAAGTTTGTGATTTCATGAGGCATTCTTGGTCCAGTGACAGTACTTTTGATTGATATGTGCAATGAAATCAGTTTAATCGCCAAGCCCAGTCTTGAAACCTATTTATATTTTTAGAATATAGACGATAAGAGAAGGAAAGTTTATGAAGAACAGTATCTACTTTGAAAAATATAACTGAATATAACTTCACATAACTGAAGATAATATAGGAGGCAAAAACAAAGAGCATCATATAAAAAAATTCTCCTAATGGTTAATGAAACTTTTATTGCAACTACCAAGCAAGAGTTTCATCATGACAGAGAACAAAGACATCAAATGATTGCCAAAATAACCACCATTTTGGCAATGATCACTAAACTATCCTGCTTTTGTATGATATGATATACTTGTACGTAGCAGAAGGTCGAAAATGTTCAGTGCTCATATACATTTTCATTTATGTAGATATCACATATAGCGGATGGCTGACATTTTAAAATACCTCATTTACTTTACATTTCAACAAAGACACACATAAAAAAAAAAATGTAATAGATGAAGGCAGAAGCACACAAGTACACAAATCCCTTAGTAATATAGCAAAGATACTTAAGTAAAAGTCAAAGTATGACTTGCATTTTGTACTCAAGTGGAAGTATAACAGTTCACACTTAAAATGTACTTAAAGTAAAAATAAATATTTCTTTAAAAATTACTTCTAAGGACTTCATGTGTCATCCAGAATTTGAAATGAACATTGTTAGAAACAAATGTTGATTTTTATTTTAGCAGTCAAAACTGAACACCAGATCAGATCATTCCTTTATGTAGGACAAGGCCAGAGTGGGACTTGTTTTCAGACAGGGAGCTACAAAAGGCAGGCAAGCCCACCCCAAACTTCACACACACAGACAGGCACAGTTAATGTCCTGCAACTGGAATCACTGCATCAGACTACATTCCTAAAAGCAGTGCAGTCACCCTACATATTCCAACACCCTGATACCAAACAGCAACAAGCTGAAAGCTAAATTCACATACACATACTGGATTCACCTATAAATCATATGGCCTCTCACTACAAACTTGTGTCCAGTGAAAACCACAAAAGTTTAGACAGTTGGACATACAAAGTTAAAGATGCTAAAATAATAAACACACACAGCTTACTGCCACAGCAGACAGACCTAACAGAAGACAATACAGTTACATCAAACAGCTGATGTGTAAATACAAGGAAAAACAATCCGTATACATCCAGATTTCATCGCTGTAGGTCATCTCTGCGACAGCGGGCATATGAGCATGTCACATCAGCGTGCAAGCCACGGGTAATCTTGTAATGACCTGATGCACTGACATAACACTAGATGTTTGCTTTGGTATCTTTACAAAGCCCAATTAGCGTTTGCAGTAAAGCAGCGCTGTGAACTGGGTGATACTGTGTTCACATTAACAGAGTCAGACTGAATTTGACTCATGAATTAATGAATGTAGCTTCTTATTCGAATTTCTGTTCCACCGTAAAGTCATGCGGACACACAGCGCCCTGTTACGGTGAATTCAGTTCCCCTTGTTTCCCCTAAGCGCACTTGTCGAAATCATTAAAAAAAAAAAATTACATTTTCACTTTTACTGGACTCTCTGACTGCCACAGAGGCTCAAACTGCAAACCTTAATGCAAATTTGTGTTTGCATATGTCAACTACGTATAATTTACAACTGAATTGCAAATAAAAATTGTCCTAATATGTTTTTTGTTTTGTTGTTGAGCCTTTTGTGTCTGTACCTTGGCTGGTATTAAGAATATTGGTATTGAGTTACCAGCTAAAAACAGTCAAAAATAAAGTAATGTCTTTACACATTATAGTATTTTTATACCCTGATTTTTATACCCTGTATAAAAACAGAGAAATGTTGCGGAAATCATTATAGTACATTAAACTGAAAAATAAATCTGTTTACCCATGCCCTCTCAGTGTTAAAGAATGTAATGTTGGAGTCACATAAAAAGACACATTATAGTGCTTTAAAGCTATAACAACTGTAATCTACGAGTGAAGAGGAATGGTTTAGATGGACACTTGATAAATCACTTCTTCCTACAGAATCAGTATAGCGACATGAAATGATGAAACTCATTAAATTGAATTGTAAAGGGGAAATACCTAACTGTGTGCAATGATAATACAGGGAGAGATCATCATTATTGTATAATTCCAGCTGTAATACCACTTTTCTCAGGTTCTGGCTAAATCTGTTCCCCCTGTGTTCTCAGTGTTAAAGTGGTACAGTTAGGGTAAATGTTACTGAATGAAATGGTAACACAGATATGTGTTATTAGTGCTGTTATTGTACTTTACATTCACCCCAGCTGTATTATACAAGGGGAAACGCTTTTCTCAGGTGCTGGTAAAATCTGCTCCCTCTGTGTTCTCAGTGTTAAAGTCTGAGTAGCCGCCAACTGTTTTAGCATTAAACAACATTTTCTACTTTAAAACATGCGTTCATAACAAACTATTTTATAAACAAAGTGAAAATTCCCTTACATCGAGCAATAGAAAGAAATACAGGTAAAATATGGACGAATTAGCCATAGTCATCCAAACATCACAATTTCAACATGCGAGCTTAGGGGAAACAGGAGGAACTGAATTCACTGTGACACCTGTCCACTAGTCCGAACGTAACTGCTACACCATTTAAGGTGGAATGGGAATGAAAACTACCTTAATTTTCACTAAACCTTCTGTAGGAGTCCTGGTTACAGTTAGCAATGTAGACGGGGGTCGCTGGTTTAACCCCTAATTACTGTTAACACACTGGGGCTGTATTAGTAGAGACGAGGGTCACTGGTTTAACCTCTAATTACAGTTAGCACGCCGGGGCCGTATCAGGTATGGGAGGCAAATCTGGCCAAAAAAAGAAATTAAAACAATAAAATGTAAATGCAAACCTCTTTTTGCCTTTTTTTTTTTTCTAAACATCTGTGCAAATATCCTGCCAAAATTGAAAATTGCTCGCTCCGCTCTCCTGATCACCCACTCCGCCACTGAGTAAGACCACGGATGCAGGTTTCTTTCATACGCATTGGCATTATAAGTCACTGAGTTCAACGGCTGTTTACTATCTCCGCATGTTCACTGCTGGGGATCTGAAAGCAGTGAAGGTAACCAATCACAGGTTTGCTTCACTCCCCCTCCACTGCCCCCTTTCAGAGCCAGTACGATTCCGATTTGCGCTTCATTATGTGCCTCATTAAAATCGATTAAAAAATAAAAAGAGTAAAAAGAATTTTATGACAGAAACACACAAGTACAGATACCTAAAAAACGACTTAAGTACAGTAACAAAGTATTTGTACTTCATTACTTGCCACTGCATAAAGGAGACCAGATATTCAAGTGATACAAGTAAAGCTTGAGGAACTTTGATGTTGCATTTTTAGCTAGTTTTACCTTCCGAACACATGGATTTTGGACTCCTGCAGAATGTGATAGGCCTACCATGGACACTGGGCAGGCAGATCCTGATGCACCATAATATATTCAGTCATATGCAAAAGTTTGAAACCCCCAGTCAAATTACACAAACAGGCAACATATCTGTAACCATTTCATGTTACTACCTTCTGTGAGGTGCCTAGAGTCATTAAACACTTGGGTTGTCTGTTTCCTGTCACCACCACTGTGAACAATTTTGACTCGGTAAGGTTCTCTGTAACAGAGCATTTCACATCATACCACTCAGAAAGACTTTTCACTTACAAATCACTCTAATTCATCAACTTGCACCCTCAAAATAATCAGAAGAAGAAGAAGAAGAAAAAGAAAAAGGAGAATGTGGAAATCAAAGGTGACAAAGCATTAAAACTGTCACGCTTCCGGTCTCTCCCGGCTCCCTCGCTCTCCCGCACTCAACCTCCCAGGGGGCTTCGCTCGATGACGTCACACACATGCCCCCAACCGTCTAATCATATACGTTCGACGTCATCCGAGTTTTAGGCCCCCCAGCTGTCAGTAATTACACTTCCCTTTATAAACCCTTCTATGCCGCCATCTTATTGCGAGGTTTTGCCCTAACTTTCGTTAAGCAATTCTGAGCGTTTCTACATTCTGTCTTGTTCTCGACCGATTTTGTTCTTCGACTTACTCTCTTTGATCTCCCCCCTCTGGTTCTTGTTCGCTGTGTCTTCTCTGGCTTTGACCCTTCTGCCTGTTTTTCGTTTTACGCCTCTAGCTCGCCCCCTCTTGACTTGTTTACTTCGCTGAGTGTCATTTCCGGTTCTGACCTCTGCCTGTCTCTGACCCTGCTCTTGCCTCTCCCTGTATGTTGCCTTGTGTCTTGCTGTTTGTATCAACTGCCCGATTGTTAAATAAAACCAACTTGCTGTTTAGCTCCGAGTTCTTTGTTCCTGACAAAAACGTTTAAAAAAATTAAAGAAAAAAAACTGTTATATTAAAATCACATAAAGCAATATTATAGATCAAACTCAAAAGATATTTAGGTAAAATGGTAAATTAAAGTCACCTTTAGAGATTAAAAACATATGTTTTCAAATGTTTCTAAAAAGCATGTACTGAGCGTGACTGGTTTGTAAAAGATTTTAGAAATTTAGAAATTTGAAATTTCACAGTTTAGAATCATATTATCAGAAAGTGACATGCCCATGATTTTTGTATTTTACTGAAGTATTTTTTTCTGGTTGTGTGTGGTACGCAGGTGCTAAGTGCCATTTAGCCATTGAGCCTTAAAAGCTATTAACAGAACAAAAATCTATACTAAATTATACAAGTAATCAGTGTAGTTCTTTCAAAACGGGAGTGATACAAACTGCTGCATTTTGTATGACTTGTAGGGACTGCTTAGTTTTCTTGGGAAGCCCAGTAAAAATAGTATTACAGTAATCAGCTTTGTATGAACAAATAAGAGAGTACACAAAAGTTTCTCTGCTTTGCTTTTACAATAATACCTAGGTTTTGTTTTCAGGTTTAATACACAAAGCAGAAGGGCCTAGCTTTTTGTAAACCAGCTTTCCCAGAATTGTAGCAAAATGAATTTCATTTTTTTCTTACTTTATTTGTAGAATATATTATGACATCCGCTGAGAAATATCTGACACACAACCAGTAAGATTGTGAACAGTCTTGATTTTCAGAAGGGAATGGAAATAATTGCATATCATCAGCTATAACAATTAACACCACGTTTCCTTATTACATTTCCTAGTGGTAATATGTATAAAGAGAAATGCAAAGGGCCTTAAACTGAACCTTGTGGGACACAAGAAATGTTACATTTTATTAATGAAAAAAAAATGTTTATTGTCTTTGTTAAATAGAATTTAAACCATTCTAAAACCAAATCTGGAAGGCCTACTCAGTTTTCAAGATGGTGGATTAGAATCTTGTGATCAATGTTATCAGCTGCACTAAGATCCAATAAGACCAAAATGGAAGATTTTTTGCATTATGACTAATGATTAAAAATATAAACCTGTGCGGTCACTGTACCATGGTCAGACTGAAAACCTAAATGAAATGTCTTAAATGTCTTAAAGATACACATTTAATTGTTTAAAAACCCATTTCTAAAATTTAGCCTAAAAAGTAAGGTATGAAATGTATAAAAAATGATGGCAACAATATTAATGACATTACAAGATAAAGATAAAAAAAAAAAAAAACTTAATTGACTGGTAAAGGACTTTTATATCAGTAATTTGTATTGTATTTAGTAGCCTGTTGTTGACTGAGGCTATTATAACTAGCCAGGATTAGGTGAATTTGGTAAATGCTTTTTAGCTAAAGCTAAAGTTTCACCCCCAAGGCTCTCTAGGATATTCAGGAGTACATAAAGTGGTGCATTACTTTATCATGTCAACCCTATGCCTTAGCAATGTTTATTTTTATTAACGATAAATGTTTGACAATAATCATAACAGTAATTCAATAATAACGCCTTCAAAATGCTACAAAATCTTAGCTGTAATAAATGTTACGGTAATGTTGTTCAGCCATTTTGAGCATAAGCCAGAAACTGGCAGTTCAGGTTGGTCAGTATAGTCGGTCAGTGGTGGAGCGCTTTAGAAACGGCGTCCTCTGTTGACCTGTTGCTACAGTAGGCAAATTGGTAGGGGTCCAGTGTGGCAGGCAGTGAGGATTTAAAATGAGAAAGAGCTAGTCTTTCAAAGCACTTGGAGATGATGGGGGTCAGTGCAAAGTCATTCACGTCTGAAGCAGTCAAATGCTTTGGCACTGGCACAGTAGTAGCTGCCTTGAAGCTAGGTGGCACAACTTGCTTGGGCCAGTGACAGATTGAAAACGTCAGTGAAGACCCCGGCCAGCTGCTTAGCACATGCACTGAGCATACGTCCCCTGTAACAGTGTTTTGCCTTTGAGATGCCTCTTCTGAGGTTGGCTCTGGCTAAGCTGTAGGCCTCCTGGTCTCCAGATCTGAAAGCAGCATCCCTTGTCTTGAGCAGGAAGCGAACCTCTGTTCATCCAGGGCTTCTGATTAGGAAACTTTATTATTTTGTGAGTAGTCACTCTGTCCACACAGCTGTTGATATGTTCCAGGACAGAGTTTGTATAAATGTCAGTGGCGATATGACAGCCTGTGGTGGCTTGGGCTGCAAACACACTCCAATCTGTGTACTCGAACTGCTGCTGGAGAGAGGAGTCAGCCCTTACATTCAGATCTTGACGATGACTGGGATGTACTTGGGGAGCAGGAACAGAGAGAGGTGGTCAGACTGTCCCAGGTGGGGGAGGGGTGTGGCTTTGTATGCATTTCCCACATTGGTATAAATGTGATCCAGTTTTCTGTCCCCTTGTGGAGCAGGAAACAATTTGATGAAACTTCCGGATCTCAAATTGCAGTGATTAAAGTCCCCAGCTACAATAAAGGCTCCGTCCGGGTGCTTGGTTTATGTTTCCAATACTGAGTGGGAAGTGTCCCCCCAAGTTTCTGTGCCTATGCATGTAGTACAGTTAAGTGAACTGCTTAACCTGTTTGTAGCTGCTCTCAGCAATCCAAACAATGTTATTCATACATTTGGTTTGTGTACATCCTTTCATTCTTTTCTCTCATTCTTACAAGTTATATTTGTAGTCTTGTATAGTTTGTGTATTTTGTAAGCTGCATGTTTCCAGCTAAGTTACCAGCTAACTTTGTGGCCACTGGTTTAATGATTAGCTGGCCAGCTTTAGCTAATTTGTTGCTAGTCACTAGGGTTGGCTGCCTTGGTGTAGGGGTGTGAAACTTCCATCCTCCAGCTATGCCATGTCCACTCCCAACTTAAACATGGATAGTTATCCCAAGCAGCTATTTAGACAAACTGTGAGAATCTTTACTGCAGGCTCCATCATGGCTATATTGGTAATCGTGTAATGTTTGCTTTTCCTTGGCCTGTCACAAATTCGGTGTTTCCAATCAAGTTATAACGGTAAAACAGCTAGCTCTCTGTGGAATAGGTAGGGGGATGGAGATACGGCAAGTCTTTAAATTAAAAGTAAAAAAAAAAAAAATGAAAGAATTTTAAATGGTTTTTAATTTAATCCATTAATCAAATTGAACCTAAAGATCATTCTATTCTGGGCAGAACCATCCTTGTTCATCATACAGATGTCATTGTACAGACACTGCTGCCTGACCCTGTGCATTCACTTATTTTGTAGCCTACTGAGGATCCAAACCAAAATTGTTCACAATTCTTTCTCCGTAGTTCATGCAAAAGCTTGTCATAAAATATTAATGACTCTAGACCCCACTCAGAAGATGTGAATGCTGCAACTGTATTTCATTTATCCCCACCTTATCAAAACAGATCTACACCATTTTTACAGACACCATTTAGGAAAAAATTAACATTTTGGTTAAAGCAGAAGTGCCATTGCTGGTGTCATGTTTTTTCACATTCAGTATATTCATTGTACATCACCAAACACTGTAGAGTTATGTTTTCTCCGAAACTTAAAAAAAATAAATAAATAAAAAATGTTTTTGACATATGTGATGTTTCACTGAGAGGTTGAGAAAGAGCACTGTGGTTGGGAAGAGAAGCAGAACTGTTCACTAGAGCTTTAAAGTTGGCAGTGCGTTAGGAGAGCTGGGAAGAGTTGTGTGCTGTGGTTGAAGAGTTGGAGCAAAGTTATTAAATAGAGAAGGAGAAAATGCTATTATTCTGAGTCAATTTATACAGGATTGCAGCCCCTTCTGTGCCCAGGGACCCAGGTCCAGAGCTCCTCCCTCTGTCAAGGTTTCTCCCCCACCCCCACCCTTCCCCTTCCAGCTCTCAGCAAAAAGAGATCAGTCTTATACCACTGTGGTGTAGCAAGTCCTTGCACCAGTTCTTGTCATGTAAAACTGGTAACATGAACTGCCACAACTAAATTTGTTGCAACTTACACTTTAAAAGAAATACAAGTCTAGTCAACTTGAAGTTACACTAAAAAGTGAAACAGGGCAGACAAGTATTTATAATAGCAGGCAAATTGCTTGTTACAACATGAAATTCACAAATCACATTTTACAGTATATAGGGCTTACAGTCTTAGCTTTTTGACCCAAAGGGCACCATTGCTTTGCTTCTGGATTGTCAAGTCATTATTTTGACACAAGTGTCCTTTTTTGTAGACTGAAATTACATTCTCAAAACTCATGTGCACTTAAGTTGCGGCAACATGTGTTAAATTGAAAAAAAAAAAAAAAAAAAAAAATGAATTAATGATTGAATGCTATACCGTAAAAAGGGTTCGTCAGTTCAGCCTTGTAACACGGACAGACGAGGAGACAGGATGCAAGTGCAAGTCTTTGAGAACCAATGAAAATCAAAAGACACTAGTGAAACCACTACTAAGAATGAGGAACACGTAAAAGAATTACCACCAGGAAGACAAAACACCAAGCAACCACAAAGGGAACAGGGAGTCTAAATGCACAAGGACCAACAAGGAACACCCGGGAAGGAGTGGAGCCACAAACTAGGGACAGGTGAGGGGCATGACAAGAGCAGAGACAGGAGGAGCTATAAACCAAAAAGAAACAGAAGTACATGGCACAGGAAAACAAAGGCACATTGAAGTGACCAGAGAAATAGACAGAAACAAAACCAGAGACAAAAAGGGACAAGACAAGTCAGGATGCGACAAACCCCCCTCTGATGCACAGCTCCCAAGGCACATAATAGATAGCACCAAGAGAGCCGAGGAGGCCAGAAACAGAAATAAACACTAGAAAGGGGAACAGACAGCAGACTGAACAAATGACTGAACTAGGGAACGGACAGGAGACAGGATGAAGTAATGATGACAAGGGGACAGGAAGAGGAGACAGGTTAAACATGGAGGAAAACATGGAACAAGAACTGAGAGTCTGGGCAGCTGGGCAGGGAACTGAGTCTGGGCGGCGAGCTGCCACATCACAGGCAGCTGGTAAAGCAGCAGCCATTCCCTGGGCAGCAGCAGCTACGTTCTGGGATACTGCAGGGACATGCAAGCTGGCTGAAGAAATGCCAAACGCTGACTTGGCGGCAGCAGCAGATGTCAGGGCAGGACCAGAGTCTCGGGAACTGGAGGCTGATATTTTAGCCAGCTGGTTAGGAGACAGGGGAGCCGACCCTGGAGTCCTCAGAAGGGGCTGCAGGCTGGGAAAAACATGAAGAAACATACAATTCCCTTCCTCTTTCCCAAGACAAGATCTGCCTACAGTGCAGCTTCTCCCCTGAGCAAAGTTCTTAAAAACAGTACTTTAACAATTTCTGGCAGTTCAGGGCAGGTTGAGTGCTTAAAAGACAGTTCACTTAGCATAAGAAATCCTTCACAGTCCTCATTTTCACCATCATACACAGGGGACAGTCACAAGAGAAGGAAACAATAAGGATTTTCCAACCTGAAGTGTCGAAAGCAGGTTTTCCATATATGCAATGTCTTTATCAAAAGCTCAAATCTGGCTTGCTGCATCCATAGCTGGCTTGGTGTTATGTAACAAGGACAGACAAGGAGACAGGATGCAAGTGCAAGTCTGTAATAAAGAACCAATGGAAACAGAAATCAAAGACACTAGGAAAAATAAAATGAAACACTACTAAGAACACAGTAACAGAATTACCAACAGCAAGACAAAACACCAAGCAACCATAAAGGAAACGACAGGGAGTCTAAATGCACAAGGACTAACAAGGAACACCTGGGAAGGGGTGGAGCCACAAACTAGGGACAGGTGAGGGGCATGACAAGAGGGCGGAGACAGGAGGAGCTATAAACAAAAACAAGAACATGGCCCTGGAAAACAAAAGGCACTTGGAAGTGACAAGATAAACAGAGACAGAAACAGAAAACGAGAGACAAACAGGGGCAATACAAGACACCTGTACACCTGTACAGTGTAAAAAAGTGAAACATGGCAGTAGTTCATTTCAATTTGTTTGATTAGCTTGAATTGTATAAATCATTGCTTTTGTTCATCTAAAAAAAAAATTTATTGCTTTTGTTATTCTCAAAGTGTGTATTTGAGCTGAATAAACCCAGTTAAACCTGTTATCCTGGTTGCCTTAAAATGTTGATTAAAAATATGTTAACAGAATGTAACAGATTATTGATCTCATTTGAAGACATTCAGTTTACTTACCAGCTTACTTTTTTTTTGTTTGTAAACTTTGAAAACAAAGTACATCTTTTTGTAACAAACAATTAAACTAGTTGATTAAACTTAGATAAATATTTTGAATAAATTAATGGCAAGCAAAATGTTGGTTCAGACGAATGAAAACAATGAAAACGATGTCGTTTTTTATTCTTACAGTGTTGCAAGTTAAAAAGTTTTAAAAAAATATCTACAAACATCTACAAAAAATAAACATAAAACATATGAAGTTACCACATGAAGTAAGTAATGTTAAGTTGAACGGACAAATTTTTTTTTACAGTGTATAAAAACTCAAAAGTCAGAAAACACTTTTTAGCATTTAATTACTTTTTTAATAATGTTATTTAATTTCAAGATCAAAATTGTCATCGACCACACACTACTCTTTACCCTTTCAGCATCAGGAAAAAGCAGTAACACCACAGAGAATTACAAAGAAATAACCCTTTGCAATCTGCAGAAATATTCGTCCATACCTCCCAAGTTCAGTCTTAGATGTCGGTTGTAATTTCTGCTTTTCAAAAAAAAGTAATAACCCCAACACAGTCATTGATGTCCACTGTTCTGGGAACGCCAGCAACTTCTATGCCCTGATATCTCTTTATCTTCCCGCATTCATGATGTCATCCACAGTAACTGTTTTAAACAGATCCGTCATAGCCTGCAACATGACATATTCAGCATTTATAAGTATAAAATCTTTTTGTGGAATTGTGTGCCTTAACTGAGGCATGTGAGTCATCAGTGCACTTTTGGTGAAATTTTGTTGAGTTGTTCACCACTGTTCCAAGTTTTTTCCATTTTGGATAATGGATATCAATGACTCTTCCGGAGTCTTAGCAATGGTTTTGTGATCCTTTCCAGAAAGTTGTGGGGACAATTACTTTTCCCGTAGGACCATGTAATGGATTCTTTGTAACAACATCTATTGTAAAAGGCGCTATATAAATAAATAAATCATAATTTAAAAACGGCATTTTGTGTTTACTTGGGTTCATTGTTTGTACTCTTAAAGTAGTTTAATGATCTAAATCAAGTGTGAAAATATTCAAAAATAGAAGACATTGGAACTTTCTTTTTCACAGCCCTCTAAATAAAGGGACAACTAGAAGAAGTGCATAAGAAAGAAATCCTGTCCCAACAACAAGTTTTACTGGGAGAGTTCTGCATTTAAAATCCAGTTTACAAAAATGTTCGAGATCAGGTTTGCTTTAATTAAAAACCCTGGTGTCATTGTTTTGTTCATTTTTCAGTTCATTACAGCAACTGTCATTCCAGCAGCAAGTCAGACTCAGTTTACTTCAAAATGAACTCTGGTCAGGATTACTTGAAGTATAAATGCAATACAAACCAAATAAATAAATTCACTGCCACCTTGAAATCCATTCAATTTCCAGCCACCTCAAATTCTTTGCCACCTCAAATTAACTGCTACCGTAAATGCCCTGCAACGTTCGCAATCCCAGGGGGATGCTAAGGTGTTGCTAGGCGTTTGCTATGGTATTCCAGGTGGTTGCTAATGTGTTGCTAGGTGGTTGCTATGGCATCCAAGGTTGTTACTATGATGTTGCTAGGTGGTTGCTATAGTACCCCAGGTGGTTGCTATGATGTTGCTATACGGTTGCTATGATATTCCAGGTGGTTGCTAAGGTGTTGCTAGACAGTTGTTCTGGTGCCCCAAGTGTTTGCTATGGTGTTGCTAGGTACTTTCTTGGTATACCAGGTTGCTATGATGTTGCTAGGCAGTTGCTATGGTATCCCATGTAGTTGCTAAGGTGTTGCTAGGTGGTTGCTATGGTATCCCAGGTGGTTGCTATGGTGTTGCTAGGCAGTTGCTATTGTATCCCAGGTGGTTGCTAAAGTGTTGCTAGGTGGTTGCTATGGTATCCCAGGTGGTTGCCAAGGTGTTCCTAGGCAGTTGCTATGGTATTCTGGGTGGTTGCTAAGGTGTTGCTAGGCAGTTGCTATGGTGTCCCATGTTGTCGCTATGGTGTTCCTAGGTGGGTACTATGGTATCCCAGGTGGTTGCTATGGTGTTCCTAGGCAGTTGCTATGGTATCCCAAGTGGTTTGTAAGGTGCTGCTAGGCAGTTGCTATGGTATACCAGGTGGTTGCTTTGGTGTTCCTAGGTGGTTGCTATGGTATCCCAGGTGGCTTCTAAGGTGTCTGTGTATCATCTGTGTGTACTGTGTATGAATGTCTGTGTGAGAGAGGCTCATGGTGACATCACTTGTGGCAGCAAAGCTCTCTAAAGAGAGCTTTGCTGCCAAGGGGCACACTGAGCCCCAGTAGTTGCTCCATTTGGGCAGGCTGAAGCACACGGCTGCTTGACAACGTTGTGCCATTTTGCACCCATGGAAAGTGGTTTTGGGGGGATCTGGGAATCTGCACTCTATGCATGATTTCTCCTAACCTCTCCTGGATCCGACCCCATCAAGCGGATATCCCATTTAGAGAACCTGCCCTTCTTCCTTCTTCAGGCTGTAATCTCATACCAGCTGCCCTACTGGGAATTGGCATCTATGGTGATGCGGGCCGCAGTTCCTTTTTTTGTCACATGCCGTAACTCAGCAGCTGCTTCCTATCATATGTGCGTGCTGCATGCATGGGTCCTTGCACAAAAACAAACCTAAAACAATTACCAGCTGAGTGGGAGATAGTTAGGGACTAAAAGTTTGAAAGTTTGAGTTTCCTGTGATGAATTCCAGCTCACTGGTGCACTGTAGCTGAAAGCAGTCATGCTGGTTTGTGGATGTTTAAATACATATTCCACAACATTTTTCCCATGATTCCCATCTATAAACACATGATAGAGAGCCACTCTGAATTCAAAGTTATGCCCTTGTTCACTATGAGCAGACTGAGAGACCCCAGGCTTACTGACTATCCCCTCAACCAAAAGCATCAATGACCATCTCAGCCTTCTGGTCTGGCAATGCATAGGCCTCTGGCCATTTGGTTGGCCATTTGGTGTCTCTCCACTGCCACTGTTTGTTTACTGTGCTGTTCTGGGACATGCAGACATGTTGTGTGGATGGGCCAGCTGTGTATAGACATGCAGCTTACTTGGAGATCAGGGCCATGACGAAACTGGTATCAGGCTAGCTCACTCTGTACAGAAGGTGATGTGTGAGCATGAGACTATCTAGCTAAATTTTCGATATCATTAACAAGGGCTCATAACGGTTTCCATGCCTTTGGTGATTTCACAGTTCACACCAAAGGAGCTTGGGCCCAAAACACCTGGTGCACCCTGACGATGCACTGTAATCTGATCTTGAGTGGTCAATACTGTTTCGTAGCTATGTAGCTTAGTCTAGCAGCTAGTGACCAAACCATTTAAATACCTCCTCCCAGTGGAAACGTCTTCAGATACCAGTTGTAGCTTTCATTGCTTTTAAAAGAGGCACGGCTTTCACACAAGTCTAAACAATTACTTAAAAGTGGAAATGCAGAATGTTTAGTCAAAAATGAACATTTTTTTTACCTTGTTAGTTCATGTCCCTGGTCGTATTAAGCACAATTCCTCCAAAAGACCAACCTTTTTGCTGTGATTTCTGTAATTGTCCATCAAACTGTAATGACTTTTGCCCAGCTGTAAAATGATATCTGATATCTGGCGAGATCATCATGCACCAGTGGGCAAGGAAAATTATTATATATTCATATTCATTATATATTCTGCATTTATGTTGACTGTGTGAGGAAACCGGAGCACCTAGGAGAAACTCAGGACCCAGGGTAAAAACAATAACCACATTTTTTTTTAATTCATCCACCTGTTATCAAGCAAAAAGACTTCAGGGACACTGCCAAATACTGTGTTTCACTTGGGAAGACGTCACCAGGATACCAGACTGACACCAAAAAGTAACATAAAATGTAGTAGCATCATTTTACAAAGCGAACTTCAGTGTTCAACTTGTGTCTTCCAGTTTATGGCAAGAAGCATGTGGTTCTGCACAAATTGTTCTTTTCTTTTGCCAGTGCTTTTTTTAAAGGAAGTGTTCTGATTCTGATTTTGGATAGGAAAGTCAAACCGGAGGTCACCCGTCACTGAATATGGAACTATATTTCAATGATAAAAAAATGCTTGTTGGTTTTATATTTTAAAGGATAATGTGTTAAAGATGAAATAAAAATGTTGGTAATGAAAAGTAAAGAATTTTTTTTTTTAAAATGATACTGGTATAAGTATGTCTGGCCAAAGACAAAGGTCTGTGGAAAGAAAAAACACTACAGCTAGTCACAAGAGCATCTAGAAGCTGTTACTAACTGATGAACACTTACATTACGTCACAGATGCAGGAAAACGAGTTAATTGATTGTTGTGAGCTTCACTTCAGGTTTCAGATAAACAGTGTGCTCAGCAGGGATTAATACGGAGAACAATCCTTTTTTCAACCTTTCATTCAAATAGGATAGAAAGAAATTGGAATGAAGGAACTGAAGGATAAATATCTCTCAATTCCTTTGGATGTCCTTTTAGCAGCACTGGCTGTGAATTGAGAAGGTACTGAGACCAAAAAATATCTTTTTGCTACCAAATTGTGAGCTTATCAAATGAAATATAGCAACCATAGGCGTTGATGCTGCGCTGGCCCCTTGGCCTGCAAAATGTTTGCAAAATGTCAACATCTTGATCCAGGCAAGACAAATATGAATAACTGGGAGAGTCGGGGGTTGGATAAAAAGCATTATAACCTTAACATTTCTCAAACAATTTCAATGAGTTGTTTTTATAAAGCATTTATTATTATTTATTAAAAAGAACTTGTCTCCAGTTACTTTGAATCGTTGAATAGCTATAACCTCCGCTAGATGCTGAAGAAAGGACTGTGTGTTAGTATTAGGCTTACATTAACTTACATTACTAATGTGGTGGCAAATAACTAATTGTCATTAGGAATTGTAAAAACTCACTTTTCGTAACTCTTTCTCTTTGGGAAACTTTCAAAGTGTGAGAAAAGTCAAACTCTTGTCTGTAACTCAGCTGACTTGTGTAGCTTGCCATTAACATGAATTTGGAGAAAAACACCAATACTGATAAAAATTGATTTTATGAAATGTATTTTTAGATGAATAGAATAAAACATCTGATGTAGTTCTTTCATGAGTTTCTGCTATTGAGATATAGATGAGAATTATAATGTACTCACTAAAATGATGTCATCTATTGGTGTGTTGTTTTTCCAGGCATTAACAATCTACAATTATACCTGGCCTCTATTAAATAAAGAATTACACTCTGAAGACATTTTTTTATTGTCTGAGGCTCCAAAGACTTCACGCACCATCTAGGGCATATTTCCTTGCCACTCTGTGAACATGACCATGGAACCTTCTGCTTCCAAGCTGATTTGGAAAGTGGGTTTACGTCAGTTTTGTGATCCTGTTTTTATAACATGAACATATGGTTCTTCGTCTGCGTTTTGAAGATGAAACAATATCAGCAGCGGATAATTTGCACTTATTAATGAACCTCACCAGACAAAACCTAGTTCAAATGCATTTGTAGTTGAGTGTCATGCCTGCTGGTTCTCCTCTCACCTCCGATCTCCTGGACTCCATTTCCCATAATCCACCACCTGAAGTCACGTGTTCATCCTCACCCAATCACACCCCGTTGCCTCGCTCTCGGTCTCCCGAATATTGATTGACCACCTGATGTTAATTTAGTCTGTTTGTTTAAATACTTCTCTCTCGCACTGGCTCATTGCGAAGTATTGCCACTCTGTTGCGTACTGAGCGTTC
>CM067500.1:3593562-3664766 GCA_034552555.1 Semaprochilodus insignis
ATATATATATATATATATATATATATATATATATATAGAGAGAGAGAGAGAGAGAGAGAGAGAGAGAGTCATAGAGAGTAGAGTCACCCCTATGAACAGCTTCCAAAGCTGTCCTAATGATGATATACAAACACTAAACTTAGTTGACAGTGAGATATTAGACCATTCTTTAAGAAGTGAAACCATAAGCCTGCATTTTGCCCTGTAAAGCTTTAATGATTTAGACTTTAATGATATGTTGATCCAGTGATCATGACGGCCATGGAAAGCATTTGACCTCTGTGGTTTTTAAAACCCACTGCTGACTATGTTTAAATATTAAAAGGCAACTTAGTGGAACACATGCTGTTAATGTTTCTACCGTATTGCTCATAGATCGAGGTTTTATGTGTTTGTTCTTACCAACAGCTCCTGTAAATTCTGCAATAAACACTGTTCGTTGCTGCGTCCACAAATTTAAGTTAAGACTGTCCTATGTCACGTGTCAACAGTGTCTAGAAACGCTGCCGACTTCTCTGGGCTTGCGCTCATCTGACACGCAGATGCACAGTGTTAATGTGTGGCGTGGTCTAACGAGCCAACCTTTCAGATTGTTTATGGACATAATGGGCATTGTGTTCGCTGTGCCAAACATTTAATACATGCAGTTAAAGTGGAAGGTCATGTAAGCACAATAGTAAACATGCTCTTAAGGTAGATTTAATGTAGGCTGTTAGGAATCCTTATATCGCAGTTTTATCAATGTAGCACTGATATGCAACGCACTAATGAACTAATGAATGAGGTTTCGGGGCGGGGGGGGTGATTTTCGGAAGACTTGTGGAAAACAGTAACAAGTCATTTTGGAGTAATAACAAATTTTCCAACTAAACTGAAGAAGCAGTCTAAAATAAAACTTGCTCTCGCCAGATTTGTCATTCAAATGACTGAGGTACTGGCAAAGGCAACTGTAATGAGCAAGCTGTGGTCACACGCACATACTATTTTATTTAATCCAATTTCCTTTTTATTGTCTCTGTAACGTATCAAGCTTTTTTTTTTACTTTTAGATGACCAATGAAAGCATCCTATCCCTAAACAGTTTTCCCTATGTGTACACATTCTGACTCAAATGTCTGTGGGGCCACACTATAAAACTTAATACACCACACACTGACCTACTTTACACAGCACAGTTGCAGTGCTTGAAGACTAGCTAGACATTTCACCTTGGTTACTGCTGCATTCTGATAATGTATACAAATCACTGAAAAGACTCGCAAAACCTGAAAGCAGCAGGGACAACAGCTACACAGAGACCAATAAGCAATTATCTGAACCACATTCATCTCCGTTCATCTCTGCTCAGAAATGCTATAATTTTTTTATTCTGTGTCAATAGTGTTTTTCAGTTTTAAGTTTATTCTTTTCTTTTTTGTCTTCCCACAAAAAAGACTGTATGCACAAAACAAACTTTTTATTAGTTTAAATAACACTATAATGTTTCCTTATTATACAAACAGATGTTGTATTGATTAAAATTTTAGAATCTGAGAGATTTATGACAGGCTTTCTCTAATCTTTTTTCTGTGACCTACGAATGAGAAATAATTTACGTTAAATTACAGCACACTCTTGTTCTTACTGACTGCATTATTGCATTATTACATGTTTGTAAATAGAAAAAAACCACATAGTTTGATTTTTTGAAATTTAAGTTATTTAACATAGAATTTTACACTGCCATGACTAAAATGTATCATATTTTTCCTTACCCTTTTTCACTGCTTTCAATCATACCCCTCTGTCAGCCCAAAAGCTGTATGTATAATATTAGGCTATATTTCTGGCTCAAATTTAAGTAGTGACTTTTTCAAGATGATGAAGAGACAAGATACGTATGGCCTAGATTCTTCTGAGCTTCTGCCAGTTTATGAAGAAAGTGTTGTCGTGACCTTACATGGACATGAAGCAAATTCATTCGTTGAAACAGAACAAAATCATATGACATATCAGTGTTGGGAAAAGTTCATACCTGCAAGGCACCCCAAAGCAAATCTTTTGGAATGTCTTATTCCAGTACTGAAATATACAGGCCGTTCTAGTCTGACACCGCAGAGGGAAGCTGAAGTCTGTAGAAAAACAAATTCTTTCCAAGCAAGACGATGCAGCTTGCCAGCAATACACATGACGCAAAGCCAGGGTCTGAAACACGCAAATGTTAACCTCCTCTTTGTCAGTTAAGTCTGCATACATGTCTACCACTCCTGAAAGGATGTAAACTTGTATATATCAAAGAATAAGAAAATCAAAACAGGCTGAATCCCAAATGGCTGCCTGATGGCCCATTTTGACTGTAGAAACCACAAGTTCAGAGGTTCCCAATTCCAAGTCTTGTCAGCCCAACTCTCTGCACATTATGTCTCATGTAGCACACCTGATTCAACACCTTAGCCAATTAGGTTAGCTGGGTCAAAGGCTGATTGCACCAGTTACGCATAAGTGTAAGTATAGGTTAGGCGGGCCTTCCACTAAATAACTGTCCAAGCGATTTTACTAATTTTACTCCTAGTGCATAGTAACTATAAAACTTTTTAGGGATTTAAAAACTCGTAAAACGCATTGGTTTCTGAGGACTGCTGGAACCGCTGAGAGCTGATTAGACAGTATTTACAAATGTGCAGATCCAGTTCCAGTTCCAGAACTGAAACTGAAACGGACTCCTTGCATTGGTTTATGATATATATACAGATCATCTTGGAGAAGAAAGAGAACCATTCATGTATTTAAATAGTATTTACTAAATAATCTTTAAGAACAAGGAGTGTAAGGAATGTGGACAGGGAGCCATTTGAGGGTCAGCTGCATCAAAACACATATCTGCTTTGGTGAAATAGACTGCAAGCATAGACTGATCTTTGTCACAAACAACTCTCTGCAAAGATACCAGGTGCTCCAGTTTCCTCCCATAGTATAAGAAATGATCTCAGGCGGGTCGGAGATACTAAGTGACACCTAGGTGTGAATGTTCATGTCTGTGGGACTGCAACCTGTGTGACTGCCTTCTGCCCAATCAGTGCTGATATGGTCCCTGTTGTTCTCCTTCATTACCATAACAGAAACAACACAGAAATCGTCACCGGAGGAAACAGATGCAGCATTTTGCTACAAAAATCTGTTTAAATATGGCACAGGCTATATGTTTTAGTTATACCGTTTATAGTCAAATAGAACGTTCCTTGCTTTGGATCATAAACATCATAAAATTTCTCATGCGGGGCCGAAATAATACTGAAAAATACTACAAATACAAAATAATACAAAACAATACTGAAAGAAACCAACGCACTACTATTTAAATATGAAACCATGTTTAAAATGACATTGGTTATTTGGGATACTAAATAAAATGGCTATACTTGAGCTATATACCTCTCAGCAGCATTGTTGAAGTCTGGGTCAAAAAGATTCTTTACCATAAACCATTTTACAGCAAGCCAGACCTCTCATGCAGGCATTTTGGAAAAAAAAAGAAAAGAAAAAAAACCCGTTTGTTTGTTTTTTATAAAATGCATCTACCATGTGGAAGAGCGTCATCTGAGAGTTCCTCATGCAAACTGAATTCCCTCTTTAGAGCTTTGACGTGGTATTGGGATTGGGCAGATAAAAGTGGGGGGCGTTATTTTTCCTTCCTGCACAGTATCCGATAAGCCCCGCCTCATGCACTGTGATTGGCTAATCCGCCAGCCCGCTGGTCGCTTGGATTGGCCAGTAGTTCATCCACACGAGCAGTCCTCGCCAAAGGGCGGGCCATGTCGGAATTCGACGGGCCAGGGGAGTGGGGTGATAGGGGGAGTGATGGCTACGAGCCACAGCAGACAGGTAGGGGATGTCGGTTTTTTACGCCATCGGAACGGAATTATGTAATTAAACCCCACGAGCAGGGCCACATATCTCATATCCAGATCGTCTGACAGGCACTTTTTTCAAAGTATATATAAGACGGGGAACCGAACCGCTCCCAGACCCTTTGAATGAGCTTGTGTGGATCTACTAGACTGCGTGGAGGTTATAGAGTTTACGAAGCAATCTGCTTTTCACTTTTTTTATTCTTTTTCCCCTTTTTATATTGAGTGAATATTTATTTGTAGAATATATGTGTCTGTTTTTCTTTTTGCTTCTCAAAGGATAATTTTGCCTTGACAGTGGGATTACATATTTAACAGGTAAACGCAACTGCATTTTCCCTCCTCTTAAGAAACGGTTTTTTTTTCGTGCCAAACGGAGAAGCTTTCATATCCATATGCTATTTTAGTTATAATGGAATCTTTATTCGCTGTGATTTATTGCAAACCTAATGATCTTTTAAAATCATTATTTGGAATATTAACTGAAAAATATCTGCATGTTTAACAATGATTGTAATGCAGAACTAATCAACATGCTATTTTCCTATTTCCGTGTTCATTACAGTGGTGATCTGTAATGGTAAGTCTGATGATAAGTAACAATCATTATGTTTGCTTTTGTTTTGGGGTGTTTTAAAGGAGATATGATACTCAGGAGAATTCATTTTCTGCTGCCCATGCTGTTACTATGCACCACAGCACTACCTCAAGGTAAATACTGTGTTTATTTAATTATTACTATAATCATAAAAGCTAAAAAGTTAAGTTTTGCATTCTATTTATAAATATGTGCAGTTTGCTTGTTATGTATAATCGACTATACATACAGTCAGTTTCTGGTTTGTAAGATTTATAATAAAAATATTTGTGGTGGTTATGTATTATTTGTGGTAAGTTAATGAGCAAAAGTGCATAAGATTACTATAGATGGCTGTGGCATATAAACTGGGTCACCATGTAATTTCAGTAGGGAGCTGGGGTAGAGGTTGCAATACCCTAATAGTTATACAATAGTCATGCAAATGCCCCAGTATTGAATTTTGATAATAATTATTTGGTTTACCGATATACTACATGCTACAATAAATAAATACATTAGTATTACTAAACTCCCATGAGAAATATTAACCAATCAGCTTTTTAAAATAGGTTGGTTGCCCCTCCCTTAGTTCTAAAAAGAGTGTCATTAAAGCATCACTAACAATCCGAGTAGAAAGTGACTACAGCTGAATATGTGTTTATATACCCTATTGTATTACTTTAGAAGAAAGCTGGTTCTGTTTGTTTTTAACCAACAATAGAACTATTGCTTAGCTTGGAATTCTTGTGGTGAGCTTAGATTGCTACATATTTTTTTATATTTCCAAAAGCTGTTAATAGCTCTTGCCATTGCCTATTGCTATCTATTGGTCACCTTCCACTCTTTCCGTAAATGGAAAGCAACCAACATGTTTACTACTTTGCCAAGATAATCAAGATAATATATGGTACTTGTACCCAAAGGCATGGGCAAAGGACACAGTGGTACCTAATAAACTGTCTAATCAGTCTTCCATATTGTGGGTCAACTTTTTGGTTCTCTCCATTCAAAGAAGGCCTGGTGGAGGACAAGTCCAGTTTTGACCTGTTCGAGATTAGCCACATCACCAGAAAGACGATTGGTGCCAAACTCTTCAAGGGTCATGACTGGGATACACCGGCGTATCGCTTTATCCGTTTCGACCATATTCCACCAGTCAGCGCATCAGTCCTCCAGCAGCTTGTAAAGCAGATCCAGAACAATGAGGGCTTTGTGTTTGTGGCCTCCATACGTCAGGACCGGGGTTCCCGTGGCACCCTGATAGGCCTGGATGGTCCTGATGGCCGCCGCCAGTTCGAGATTGTGTCCAATGGACGTGCCAACACTCTGGACCTGGTTTACTGGATGGAAGGCTCTCAGAACGTGGTGTCCTTTGAGGATGTGGATCTATCAGACTCGCAGTGGAAGAACATCACACTGCACGTTCATGGCGAGAATGCAAACCTCTATGTGGGTTGCAGCCTCATAGACAGTTTCATCTTGGACGAGCCTTTCTATGAGCACTTGTGGGCAGAGGAGGCCAAGATGTACGTGGCCAAGGGAACAATCAGAGAGAATCATTTCAGGGTAAGACACACCTACGAATCCTGTATTCAGATAGTGTGTGTCCTGTAATAGCTCCATAATGTTAGAGGTGCAATGATTTGTAGGTAATATTATGTACATGGTTTAAGAAAGTCAAACCATTATTGTTCAGCTCTGTAACATTTTAGCATCTTGTTTGTCTAAACAGTTCAGTCTTCACAAAAAAAAAAAAAAGACTCCTTAATGATTTTTGACCTACGGTTCTATGAAAACCTCTAAGTGATATAGGAACTTTACATTATGTGTGTTCTTTCGCACTCCCACATCTGATTTACAAAAAAAAATTCTTTTAAGAAACCTGAAGGATTTTTGGGGGGTCCAAACGTGCAATTAACCCATTTGGGCAACTTTATTTCGAAGAATATTCATGCTTAGAGAGTTAAGCCACGGTTTTACATTTGGAGCAG
The DNA here is from genome assembly GCA_034552555.1 of Semaprochilodus insignis. Taxonomy (NCBI): domain Eukaryota; kingdom Metazoa; phylum Chordata; class Actinopteri; order Characiformes; family Prochilodontidae; genus Semaprochilodus; species Semaprochilodus insignis. Next base: position 3,600,021 of record CM067500.1, read on the forward strand.
CTGGACATTGTTACCATTTTGCTTTACCCCATGCTTGTTCTTTACAGAAGCCCATACAAACCCATAATTTACTATCTTATGCAGTTCACATTGTTCTTTTTTATGGCCACATTTTGTGTGAGTCTAACTCTCACTTTGCCACCACACTTTCCTGACAATTGGTCAGACTGCCAGTGGTTCACACTCTTTTACTGTAGCTCATCCATGTCAAGCTCTACTACAAATTGTACTATCAACTATTTCAGGATACCCTGACAGCAATGTGTAAAAGACTGTCTGAAAAGATGTTTGTAGTAGAATAACACAGCTATAACACTCTCTCATCTTGTAGGGTTTGCTGCAGAATGTTCGTTTCATCTTTGATACATCAGTGGAAGATGTTCTGAGAATCAAGGGCTGTGAGGTCACCAAACCTGGTAAGGATACCATCAGCCAAATATCATTATAGCTAAAAGTAAAACACATCAAGTACATTCAAGTACAAATCACAAGTTTCATTCAGTTTGCATGACTTCATTCTAATTATTGTCTGTGCTTTCATGTATTATATGGATACTCTAGCCAAAGTGAAAGTGTTGTCATCATGTGTTGTAAACATTTTTACTTATATCTTATAAAACCCTTCTGATGGTTCTGATGGTGTATCTCAAAGAACCTGAAAATCTATTGCTTTAGATAGATTTTTGGAAGTGATCTGTTTTGATTTTTTTTGCATAGCTAATGTTACTGCTAGGGAGCACGATATCTCATTGCAGCCTTATACCTGTTGTAACTCTCATCCAACCACCACTGAAATGGAGAAAATGGTGGGGATGTAAATTTGCCCCCAACCCCGATTTTTTTTTTTTTTTGTATTATTGCATGTCCTGAAATTCCACACAATGCACTCAGCGGCAACAGGCTTTATACAATAACATTACCTATTTGTGTCTAAACTTTCTCTCTTTCCTTTTCTGTCTATATCTGATATCTGTATGATCAACAAAGCTAAATGGCAAGCAGTCATGTCAAAAATAGTAGCAAAAAATATCACCCTGCAGCAAACCTAGACTATTGCAGTTCCTGATCTGTATGCCCAGGACAGCTGACAGTGTCTTTTATATCACTCAACAATCAGTGTTAGGTGTTTAATTTACTGGTACCATATCGTAATCATGTCATAATCACAGAAGGCAAAGCACTGAAGACATATGGCCTAAAATGTGCAGCAATACTAATCACTGCACTGTTTTTACTGAAATTGTACTCAACTCCAGCAATAACATAAACACAGAAACACACAAAAACAAAGCAAACAAACACCAACAGAATTCTATTTTAAAATTCTATTTATTACCCGGTGGCAACATGAGGGAGTTAACCCTTTGTAGAGCCAAAGGAAATTAGACTATATGCAATTATTAGGCTATCAAAATAATGGTGGGAACCAATTTAGGTAATAAGAAAAGTGGTAGGATCATGCCCCCACCATCCCTACCATAAATGACACACATGAATATTACCCAACTTACAGAAACAAGGAAGGCAACAAGGTTAAAACTACAGTTAACGGGATATCTAGATGCCTTACCCCGGTTTGGCTTTTTTTTCTCTGGTTGAAAGGGTAGAAACCTTTCTCTGATGTCCATTTTGTGCTGAATTGATTAGCCTATATAGTAGCAGCTATGCTAGTCTAGCTGGGCCATGATTGGTCTTGTAATGAGAATACAAGAATGAGAATCTGGGGACAAGTTTTTAAACTTTGGTGTTCAACAGAACAAGCATAACAAGCTAGCAAGCGAAGCACTATAGCTAAAGCTTTACCTATAGGTAACATCAAAGGTTTACCGTTGTAGTAATGTGTTGGTTTTTTTTTTTACCGCATGTAATATGTTCTCTGCACATGCAGTAGGTAATAATGCTGCTCTAGAGAATTCTGCATAACTCCACACATAACAAGTCCACATGCCCCAGTAAATCAACACTCAAGACTAGCTTTCTCTCTTGTGTTTCTGCGCCCAGGATTCAGCTTCTTCTTATTCAATAATGGGTTTTGGATAATGAGCTCTAAAGTCCATGTATGTGCTCTCACTAAAATCATCCTGATTTGCAAGAGGAAAAATAGTTTTTGATGAGTCATTTCAAGTACGGTGAAACTTTTACACAACTAGTTAGAAACGTGAAATAAACCTGGAATCATACGACCAGGGCCATAAGTATTTTGACAGTGACAAAATGACAGTGACAGTTATTAATTAGTAATTTTGCTTCTGCTTACCCCCACGTTTGATTTGAAATGAAGCAGTCAGGATGTGATTGACATGCAGACCTCCCCCTTTAATTTAAGGGGTTTTACAAAAATATTGCACTATCCAAGTTGATTCCAGTTGTTTATTTTGCATTTGGTAGCTATGGTAACTCTGAAAATGTGTTCCAAAAACCATGTAGATGCAAGTGAAGGGGGTCGTCATTAGGCTGTAAAAACAAAGCAAACCTATCAGAAAGATTCCAGAAACTTTAGGCAGTTATTACAGACACACATAACATGTTACAGACTAGTTTTAGCTCATAAAGGGCTTTTAAGGGAACTGTTACAATTTCTAAATACAATGTGCCTTTACAAAGCCAGCTGAAAAAAAAAACTGTGGGCATGCTATTTCTTCCCTTCTCTCATACAGTCTCTTTAATTTATTATTTTATTTGAAATAAACACATGTAATTACTCATTTTAGCCATCAGCTCCTATCAAAATTATGAGTTAAATTTCTTGGTACTCCTGGATGTCTGATCTGCAGATGTGGATCATATTTGCTTTGACGTAGACGATATGTTTGCCACAAGATTTCATTCAAAACTTTCTAAAGTGGGTCATTTTCCAAAGTGGGTCACGAAGCCTGTAGACCATGACTTTTGGACATTTCTCCAGTTATTACTTCATGGTTGTAAGAAGTGCTTTGTGTTAGTGAATGGGTATGAGGGCAACCAATGTACACATTCTATAAAGGAGATACAGATGTTTATGTTTATATGCATTGGCATTGTGCTCTGGGGTCATGCTTTTAAGCAAGGGGTAAAATGGACCAAATAGTGGCAAGTTGGGAACCTAGATACTTATCCTTCACACACACACACACACGCACGCACACACACACATATGCAATGAGATCATGAATTGGCAGGCATGAGCAGTCTTCATGCTAAGACTTTCTCCACACTGGGCATTATGCCTTGTAGTCCCTTGCCCGCACTCTCACGCAGGGAAGTCCACATGCCCCAGTAAATCAACACTCAAGACTAGCTTTTTCTCTTGTTGCTGCGCCCAGGATTCAGCTTCTTCTCATTCAAAATAATGGGTTTTGGATCATGAGCTCCATAGTTTTTGATGAATCATTTTAAGTATGGTGAAACTTTTATGCAACTAGCTAGAAACGTGAAATAAACATGGAATCAATACATACGACCAGGGCCATAAGTATTCTGACAGTGACAAAATGACAGTGACAGTTATTAATTAGAAATTTTGCTTCTGTTTACCCCCAGATTTGATTTGAAATGAAGCAGTCAGGATGTGATTGACATGCAGACCTCCCCCTTTAATTTAAGGGGATTTACAAAAAATATTGCACTATCCAAGTTGATTCCAGTTGTTTATTTTGCATTTGGTAGCTATGGTAACTCTCAAAATGTGTTCCAAAAACCATGTAGATGCAAGTGAAGGGGTCCGTCATTAGGCTGAAAAACAAAGCAAACCTATCAGAAAGATTCCAGAAACTTTAGGAGTGGCCAAATCAACAATTTGGTCCATTCTTAAAATGAAGGAATGCAGTGGTGTACTCTGCAACACCAAAAAAAACGAAAGATCATGGTAGACAATCAAAGTGGATGAATGCAGAATTCTTTCCATGGTAAAGAAAAACCCTATCATTGTCAAGTCAAGGGTTAGAGTTAGGGACACAGAGAGGAAGTTGACATATCATTGTTAAAGTCAGCAATCAATAACATAAATGTAAATATGGAGGGTTTACCCCATGACCTCATTTAAAAAAGCCTGCCAGGTTCTGGAACAAGATTCTTTAGACATATGAAACTAAGATTAACTTGTACCAGAGTGATGGGAAGAGAAGCACACGGAACAGGAAAGGAAGGGCTTGTGATCTGAGTCACGTGACTTCAAACCAGTTTTCACTGAAAACAAAACTGAAGGCATCAAAAACCAAAAACAAGCAGCAACTGAAGTCAGCTGCGGTAAAGGCTTGGCAAAACATCTCAAAGGGAACTCAGCATGTGGTGATGTTCATGGCTCCAGACTTCAGAGAATCATTGACTGTAAAGAATAAGCATTCAAGTGAAGGTGAAAAAGAAGATGGCACATCTTGACTGCTGCATTTCAAGTCTATTATGGTAGTGTACAAATGTAAAATTGTGTCGTTGTACAAATACTTACATATCTGGCTGTATTATGCATCCATATGGGACTGACATCAGTAAGCAGAAAATATTGGGTTGGTTGTCGAATGGGAAAAAGAATGAATCCGATACAGTAATTACTCTAAAACAACACAAACTCATAGTGTCATATGATGTGCTATGTATTTATTCCTGTGTGTGACGCTGGATTGGTGAACCAGATGCCCGCGGAGGTAAACTGCAACAAGATTTTAATGCAGGGTCGTGAGGGAGTCGATTCGGCAAATAAACGTAATTGCTGAACCGAAGCGACCAAAACAGACATGGGCGAGACAAAGCGTAAATCCAGATACAGACTGGGGTGAAAACCAGGACAATAAGAAATCAGGCGATCAACCAAGAGGGAAAGGCAAAAGACGAAAACCAAAGGGCAGAAGAGGGTCATGCACGGAAATACAGATAGCAATAGAAGAACGCTCAGTAAGCAACACTCGGGTCGGCAATACTTCACGAAGTGTTGTTGACAAGGGCAGGTATATATACACACAACAAGTAAATGGAAGACAGGTGAGGTTAATCAGAACTCTGGTGACGTAGGGCGGGAAAGCTGTTCCTGATTGGTGGAGATAGCACTCGTGTAGCACTTGAGTGACATCCCATTCTTAATCCATAGGGTTTAATATGACGTTGGCCCTCCCTTTGCAGCTATAACATCTTCAACTTTTCTGGGAAGGCTTTCCACAAGGTTTAGGAATGTGTTTATGGGAAAGTTTGACCGTTCTTCCAGAAGCGCATTTGTGAGATCAGACACTGATGTTGGACGAGAAGGCCTGGCTCGCAGTCTCCACTCTAATTCATCTCAAAGGTGTTATATCGGGTTGAGGTCAGGACTCGTCAGGATTTGTCACTCCAGAGAACACGTCTCCACTGCTCTAGAGTCCAGTGGCGGCGCTTTACACCACTGCATTCGACGCTTTGCATTGTGCTTGCTAAAGTAAGGCCTGGATGCAGCTGCTCGTCCATGGAAACTGAACTGCTGTCGTTCCCAGTCATTTCCACTTTTGTTATAATCCCACTGACAGTTGACTGTGGAATATTTAGTAGGAGAACATTTCATGACTGGACTTGTTGCACAGATGGCATCTTATCACAGTACCACTCTGGAATTCACTAAACTCCTGAGAGCGACCCATTCTTTCACTAACATCTGTAGAAGTAGTCTGCATGACTAAGTGCTTGGTTTTATACACCTGTGGCCATGGAAGTGATTAAAACACCTGAATTCAATGATTTGGATGGGTGAGCGAATACTTTTGGTGATAAAGTGGATGTAAAGAACATGCAGCAGGCTAACAGAGCAGTACAAACATTACAACAGCCATTCAAACAACTGTCACATTAATGTAAGCTGGCTAACCAGCAGATGAGCAACCTTATTACAAGAGACCACCCTCCGTTCTATTTCCATGATGTGCCAGTCGGAAACAATAGCATTATAGCATTGCATGTGATCATGTGGCACAAGAGCAGCGTTTTGACTGGCTGTTTTAAGAAACTTGCTCTGCAAATTTGAAGTCGTTGAAGCCCTTTATCTCTCGGCATTATGCTTGCAACGTAGGTGTTTCTTAGCTAATGTAACAGAATGGGCACCAAGCGTTCTCCTCATAGTGTGTTGAGTTGTACAATGACATTGTGTTGATGACAGTTTCAGAAGAAGTGGCTCATATTTGTGGGCCTTGGAGAAAGCTCATGCTAATTTGTTTCTTATGCACTATGCTCTGAAGGAAGGCTGAACGTTAGCTCTGGCACCTAGTGCCCATAAACTGACCAATGGCCCAGTTTAGGAGTGCCACGTTGGACTGTGTAACAGGCAATAATAACAATACTGTATGACAGTGTGTTTCTCTAATAGAAGGTCACTGGCCTACAGTAAAAATGCATGTTTTTTGTTCTTTATTTGTCATGAGTTAAGTTTGCAGAGCTGAGTCCACAAATTGAATATACTGGCTACAAAGCATAATAACAAGTTTTGGGTTCAAGGATATATTTAGCAGAGCCTTCTCCTTATAAACAGACTTCTGCGAATAGGCTATGAGCAGTACCTACATACATACATACAAAAACAGCCATGCTGGATCTCTGTTATTCTGTCTTCCTCACAAATGCATACTTACCTTCACTGAAGAGTCAAAGAAGCCCATAGGAGATTCAGCTGACTTAGGAAAAGTGCATACGAGGCATTCTAAGGGACTTCTGCAGTCAGCCTGCCTGTGTGATTTAAAGTCTCCTGTCTTCCATTTATCTGCAGGAATTTGCACAAATGACCTTGAAACGGCTGCGGATACTTAATGCGAGTCTTGGCTGAATAATAGGCATTCCTTTGCCTTTTCGTATTCCTCATCTTTTGGACATGCCCTGGAACTTCTACTTCGTTTTAAAATGTTGTTTCTCTGTAGCTTCTACACAGTAGCTTCTACACAGAATGTATCAAATGTATGTGAGAGTGGAAGGATTTTTTTTGCTTTGTTTTGTAGCATTTGTAAACTGTAAACCGTTGTTTTCTAGCATTCGTAAACCGTGTGCTTTCATTATAAAGTGGTTCGCCACAATTGGTCCGTTACTTGTCATGTAGATAAACCAACTGCCAAGCAAAAGCAGACTTGGTGCTTTTCAGCAACTCGCCGGGCTAGATTTGGACTGCATGATGGAAAGATTCTGATCCCCCACTATGAATCCTTGGAAAAACAGGGGAAGCAGACACAAGCTGTCTCCATGGCTCATTTCTGAGAATCATGAACGTGCCAGGCTTGCAAGAGACTGCAGTGTGCCAGTGCTATATGGAGGAATGCCAGCCAGTGTTAAATGAGAAGCAGAGTATTCTCATGTACCATTGGCATATAATTTTCCTCAATGTCAAACTTTCTGTAACGCTTTATACACTTATGGAGCTTTTTCCACCAGGCAAAGTGTTATGGTTCGATGCAATTTCAAATCCCTGGTCATGTCACTGTGTCATCATTGTCATCATTTCCAAGTCATCACATCAGACTACTGCCAAGCAATCCATAATCTGAATACATGTGCTGAATTTGGTTACCATTCTTGCTGGGGTATCAAATGGGCCAAGCTGGAATGTGCAAGTGGAACTAGGGGGCAGTCGTCGGCTGGAGTTTAGGGAACTGATTCAATTCCCTTAGCTGACAGGACATGACGAAGTGCCCATGAGCAAGACACCTAATTCCCAAATGCTCCCCAGGTGCTGTGGATAGGACTGCCCAATGCTCTGCGCAAGTGTGCTCACAGCCCCCTAGTGTGTGCGTGTTCACTAGACTATGTGCATGTGGGTTAAATGCAGAGGTCAAACTGGATGGGCTAAATGTGGTAAATGGTTCTAAATTCGAATTCAAGTTCTAATTCAATTTCCAGAAATTAAGGTTCAGAAGATGCAAATCATTGATCAGTCAAAGGCAGTCATCTATGGATCATCATTAGGCATTGTTGCCCAAGTCAGAACAATGCCATTTCTAAAAATACCAGCTTCAAGACCTAACTTCCTATTATCATGGTTCTATTGTGCAATGTGAAATGGACACAGGTACAAAGTACAGATAGTTCTGGGCAGGGGTGCTTTAACCTGCATTTGGGCCCTGGGGCTACAGGTGGTTTGTTGGCACTATTGGTCTAGTTACATAAAAACATAACACTTTTGATTTTAATGTAGGTGTTCATACCACCACTGCCACTCAGTAGCCGGGTTGAAGGATGAAATATCTGTTTCACTCCGACTATGTCCTCCTTCACAAAGCTGAAGCTTCTTATTTGAATTTCTCGTTCTACCTTAAATGCGGCAATTACATCCAGGCACCATTTAAGGTGGAATGAGAAATGCAAATTAGAAGCCAAGTTCAGCTCTGTGAAGATGGATGTTGTTGGGGTGGTATAGAAGTTTCAGATAAGAAGCCAACATTTCAGATAAGAAGCCATCATTATCTGGGAATGCGAGCGCACCAGACAGTTCTGGGATCACGTTGTGCAGAGCCATTCTTCAGACAAGCTTTTGTAATGTCAAAAGCAGCCTTTAAAAAGCTTGATCTGACCATTTATAGGGCTAACTGTTTTTAGTTACCGAGCACTCATGTCTACTGGTAAGAGAATCACCATTACGTTTACAAGCTGGCCATTTGGCCGAAGTCTAGGGTCGTGGACAAAGAGCTGGACGTAACCGTAACAACAGTTCACTATTGTTTAAACGTTGTACACCAAGCAATAATATCAGGCCAACTGAATCACTTGACTTTAAGGCTTGAAATGTCATTAATAACTCAAAAAAACTATTTCAGGTTTTTTGCACGTTATGAAAATTCACAAGATGTTGGAGTGTTCCTGCGCTGCAAAACCATTAAAATCCGTAGAGATCATGTTGGGAAATGTGCAGTGAGCAAGAAGTCCATTCCTAAACGAAGCTGAAGTTTGCTTTGCCAAGTTCTTGTTCGAAATTCCCGTTCCACCTTATCAAGTATCGAATGGTAAAACTGATACTTGAAAAACTAACCCTGCAGAACCTTCATTATGAAGCAGCATCCGCTCCACAAAAAAACAGATGAGTAACTAACTAGCCAATTGAAACAGACCGTTGAACTCAAAGTCAGGGAAAACTGCAAAGTTGGAAACCTGAGTAGCCAGTCACTAATGATTGCCATGAACAATATAAACATCCAAATTTTCATCTTTTCACCAATCAGGGGCCCCCGTTTATTAAATCACCCCTAGTTCTGGGATCCGATTAGTAACCATACCGTTCCATGCCGCACTGCCTGGTTGAAAACACTTACTGAACACTTTATTAGAACCATGTTGTTTCACCTTGTAGATGTACTGTTAGTTGGTGGACCATTTTAAACCCACCAGTAATCCTAAGGTAAAGTGTAGTATAAAAACTCAGGCAACTGCCATGACATTCCTGGGTTGAGAATGCTCCATGTCCCATATCGTATGTGGCAAGTGGTTGTCATTTTCCATTGATAGACGAGGAAGAGACTGCAGAGAAATTGTGCAGTAACAAATAGGCCACAGTCAGTCATCAAATCTAAAATTGTCTGCCAATATATTACATTGTCTAAAAATGTCAAGTGGGTGCACATACAGAGTAGGTACCTAATAAAGTGTTAGGTATTTTGATCAGACAGGTATTTTGGCCAGGCAATTCATGACAAAAGTTACATGGCAAGATGAACACATTTTCTTCTCTATAGCTTGCTCCATTTCACTGTGATACTTCAATTAATGTATTTGGGATGCATGCCAAATTTAGCATGTTTTCGTTAACTTTACCAACCAATACACAAATGTTGAATATTGTTATTTATTTATTTATTTATTTATCTATCTATCTATTATCTATGTTTTGCAATAACTGTTTATCTGTAATTAACACACCAAAAAAAACGTCTCTGTCTCTCACAGAAGAAGTGAACGTGGTCAGTGAAAGTACAGAGATTGTGGATGTCAGTCCAGCCATTTCCACCAACTTCATTGGTCAAAAGGTGGAGAAGGCCGTGTCGGACACATGCGAGCGCTCCTGTGAGGAGCTCAGCTCCATGTTCCAGGAGCTCAAGGGTCTCCGTATTGTTGTGGGCAACCTCATGGATGGACTGCAGAAAGTAGTAAGTCAGTGTCTTATCTTCTTGTAACTGGAGACCTGGTCTCTATCTGCTGTTTCTGTAGCATGCCGTCCATAGCCACAGACATTGAACAGAAAAAGTCTCACTGATTTAAACTCACTTATAATTAAACCCCTGGGAAGTTGCTGAAGTCTGTCATTAAATTACAGAACCTCGATACAACACAATAAAATTATTGTGAGAATGTGTGAATTGACCATGTACTACAAATGCAGCAAATAGAGACTAAATGCCGGATGATTTCTCTAAGGAAAGTTGGGAACGGGAAGTGAATTATTGAGGTGCAATTATTAGTTAGTATATTAAAATGTCCTGATTTTATATGCAAATATGATGGTGGTACGTGGCAGCTCATTTACTTCAAAGGACACCTTAAAAGAACGTGCAATCAAACATCATAGTCAACAAGCCCCTAGCCAGGTCAAATATCTCAAGCACACCTGATGCAACTGATGATGTCTTTGATTAGTTGCATTAGGTGTGCTTGAGACAACACCTGATTAGTTATGTTGAGCTATTTATATTGATCTTGTTCGATTGGTTTGTAGCAAACAGCTAAAAGTAAAAAGTAATTTTTATTCATTTTGATTGCAACTGTAGTTGCAATTTCTCCATTCTATAAATGTTTCAGCAATGTATGCACCTACAAATGCATCATCTACAACCCCTATTCCAAAAAAGGTGGGACGCTGTCTAAAATGTAAATAAAAGTGAAAAAAAAAAAAACCCAAAAAAACATAAAGCAATGATTTGCAAATCTCATAGATCAATATTTTATTCACAACAGCAGAGCATAGAACATGTATCAGATTTTGAACCATTTGATGAAAATAATGAATTAATTTAGAACTTCGTGGCAGCAAGGCATTTCACAAAAGTTGGGATGGGGAAACAAAAGGCTAGAAAAGTAAGTGGTACTAATAAAAACAGCTGGATTTGCAAAGTCACATGACTGAGTATATAAAAAATGGAGGCAGAGTCTCTCAGAAGCAAAGATGGGCAGAGGTTCACCAATCTGCAAAAACTGTCAGAAGAATGAGAAAGAGACTTTGGATAGGAGGGGTTAACTTATTTATAACAATGTCAGATATCGCCTTTGGCCCACAATTCACATATCTATGCATCCCTACTTTGAACTTTAATAGGGCTGTAGTTCTGATTTTTTGTGTTTTTCTCATTGGTAGTATTTGTATGTAGACATGGCTTGGTCTCAGCCATAGTAGTGTCAGAAAATATTTATAAACTTGAGTATCACAATATAATGTTTTTTGTTGCTGCATCAATTCGCAAAAAAAATAATTAATTAATTAATAGTTTACATGCAAAGATTCATGGCAGACAGCGGTTCATTTCATGTTAAGTTTAAACCCCTCGACCACTGTATAGCAGTATCGGAATATATCTTCAGCCATCAAACTCTTCTACTCCAAAGTAAGCAAGCAGCACAAGGGCATACCACTAACATTAGCAAGCCTTTGCCTATTGTGGTGGTTTTTATTTAGAAGACTTAGATTTAATAAATTGAATTACATCGGTTTGCTTATGGTTTTCCAATATATCATACACTATACTGCCAAAAGTATTTGCTCGTCTGCCTGAAGCATTAAGAGTTCCTTTCACTGGAACTAAGGGGCCGAGCCAGAACTCCAGAAAAACAACCCCACACCATAATCCCCCCTCCACCAAACTTTGCACTTGGCACAATGCGGTCAGACAAGTACCGTTCTCTTGGCAACTGCCAAACCCAGACTCTTCCATCGGATTGCCAGATGGAGAAGCATGATAAGTCACTCCAGAGAACACGTCTCCACTGCTGTAGAGTCCAGTGGTGGCGTGCTTTACACCACTGCATTCGACGCTTTGCATTGCGCTTGGTGATGTAAGGCATGGCTGCAGCTGCTCGGCCATGGAAACCCATTCCAGACAGCTCTCTACGCACTGTTCTTGAGCTAATCTGAAGGCCGCATGAAGTTTGGAGGAATTCTGTAGCGATTGACTCTGTCCCCGCTCTGTTGCTTTACATGGCCTACCACTTCGTGGCTGAGTTGCTGTCGTTCCCAGNAAACCCATTCCAGACAGCTCTCTACGCACTGTTCTTGAGCTAATCTGAAGGCCGCATGAAGTTTGGAGGAATTCTGTAGCGATTGACTCTGTCCCCGCTCTGTCGCTTTACATGGCCTACCACTTCGTGGCTGAGTTGCTGTCGTTCCCAGTCGCTTCCATTTTGTTATAATCCCACTGACAGTTGACTGTGGAACATTTAGTTTTGAGGAAATTTCACGACTGGACTTGGCCAAGGAAGTGATTGGAACACCTGAATTCAATGATTTGGATGGGTGAGTGAATACTTTTGGCAATATATTGTATACTGAATCATATGTATTGTATCACCAAGATTCTTGCCATTGGTAGCTACCGACTACTAGTTGACTCATAGCAACTCACAGGTTAAACTGAGCCAGAGTGTACCAGAATGGAGCCTTACTTTTGGAAAATAGCTGAGCTCTGACACTTTAATTTAAAGGAAGTGTTAACTGTTTCTCAGTTAGCTGTTTAGCTATTAGAAGTAATACACCATGCTAAAAATGACCTCTGAACTGTTGAAACACATTTTTCTCGTCCATATTTGCATTTTTAAGTATTATTTGAATTTGATGTTAATTTAGCCCTTATGAGTTCTTTACTTGCATTTAACTGGTTACATATGGAGAGCAAAACTAATCATCAAACGTTCCTCAAATAATGACTTCTGGGAGGCTTTACCATTATATTGTAATATTTTTTTCCTTATAAAAGCTTGTGTGAAGTTAGTTGAACTAAAATTAGATTAATGGAACACTTTCCAGCAGCAGTCAGGGTTTTATGGCTCATTTTATCAGGACGTTAAGGAAGTGTTTCCTCGGTTGTGAGTGGGAGCTGAACGGTGTCTGGCTGTGTTTAAAAACACACGCACACAGGCACACACACACACACACACACACACACTTTTTTTCTTCCTTTGGGAGGTTCCCAGCAGTGAAAGAGTCTGGGCAATGATCTCTGGGAAATTCAGCCGCTGCATACAGCCGGTCCCTGAGGCTCATGCAGACCGAGTGGTGTACTTTTGCAAGGCTAAAACCACAAACACACAGGCACATGCAGCTCATTTCCATCTTAATCCGCAAAGCTCTCATAGGTATGCTTGTTTCGGCATAGACACACTAATAAACTTACATACTTAAGTTTATGCCTGGTTGTTGTTATGAAATAAACAATTGCGCCTTATTTGTTTCTAATCTTTACTTTGCCTCTTTTTCCTTGCCTTCGTTTCCTTTCACACCTGTACACTCTTGACTTTGATGTATGGTTCTAGGAAAACATTTAAAGTGCTTTGCTTCCTTCACATTATGTGAAGGTTTTTTTTTAAAGGACAAGTATTCGAAGTTCAACATGATTAAATTAAAAGTCATTCAGAGTGTTTAGGTGTGCATCATTACGTAAACAAACACACTGCGATAGGAAGCGATGGTGACAGGAAGAAGACGTCTCCTTCACAGACAGTTATTACATGCTATGATGTCTGAGAGTTTTATGATAGTTTTGAAATAAGCTAAGACATTTAAATAATTAAAATAGGTTCATGCTGAAGAGGTACATGCAAGGCAAAATATAATCAAAATAATAGATTCTTATAAACTGAATGTTTTATTCGGTATTGTGAGGATGTGTTAAAGCAGCACTATATAAGATTTGTTTGTTAAAACCGGAAGATGAAGTCAGGAGGAAAGAAAACACCCTAATTTATGGTGTGCTGTACCCGTGTGCTGCTGCTCGTCACCTGGAAAGGCCTGAAATATTAATTTAAAAGTCAGATCACATGCACAGACTCAATATGAAAGTTTTCAACAAAACAGACATAGGGCAGTTTTAAATGATAAATAATATATATATTATAATTATTTGGTAATGGTCATTTTTGCTTCTATATTTGATCATAACTTTTGAAAGATTTGATCTTGGATGTTAAGACTTTATTGTCGATGCTATACAGCTACCAATCATTCACTTGCTGATAGGACAGGCCACGCCTCTGTACTTGGGTTATGTCTTTGTGCAGCACTTTTGACTGGAATGTTTGCTGCCCTGTTTTTTAATTCACTTGTGTACCTTCCACGTGAGCGCCATGTCTATCAAGTTAAGAAAAGCCTTTGATATCTCAGCTTTGAAAGTTGTAATATTGTGGCTTTTTGGCCCTTTCTTTTGGTGTGTGAGTCATTTGGTTACTTTTGCCACATTGGTTGTATACAGCCAAGTTCAAAAAGTTCAAACGTCACTGCATAGATTTTAAGTACCTTTTTGCCTTCTTCTACTTCTCAAGTTACCTTTTTAGAGATACTTGTTTTTTCTGTGGACAGCGATTAGATGTTACTGTCCACATGATAAACAATGTCACTTTTCTAAGAATATCATGGGTGTCATCCGTACTTCTAGAACACTGAAAAAAAAAGTTATTCATTTATTTTTTTTAGAAAATGTTGCCTTTCTTGTGTCCTAAATTATTATTTTGCACGTGTTAATTTAAATATATATTTATATATATATGTCCTTTTCACCTTGACATACCATTTTCAAGTATGTTCTATTTTTGCTATGTCACTCAAAACTGGATATAATGAATACTATGGTCACCTGACTCTTTTCCACCCATTAGCTATACAACCAGTCACATATGTTTCAGTGCATCTCTTCCTATATGAAAAAGGCTAGCAGATACTCGGTGATGGACGTTAATTTCCTGACCTTCTGTTTGTGCCATCCTGTTTGTCTGTCTGTCCCTCAGACTGAGGAAAACACAGTAATGAAGCAGGCCCTGGGAAACATGAAAAACATAAAAGACAAGAACATGTGCTGGCAAGATGGCCGCCTGTTCGAAGATAAGGAGGACTGGGTGGTGGACAGCTGCACCAAGTGTACCTGCCAGGTAGAGAACTGTAGTATAAAATCTTGCTTATGTTAAGCTTTAGTGTCTTGTTCACATCTTTATTTTAGATTAATTTAGCTGATTAGCTTTAGCTCTTTGTTCCTGTCTTTATTTTAGCTTGAGTAGCTTTACCTTTTTTACATTTAGCTCCTTGTTTTTCTTTTTTTTTTAGCTTCTTTTATGCTTTAGCTCTTTTGTTCCTTTCTTTATATTAGCTTGATCAGCCTTAGCTTTTTTTATTTTAGCTTGATTCATTTTGCCATCGGTTTCTTGTTTCCCTATTTTTATTGGTAGGAGTCAAAGATCGTGTGTCATCAGATTACTTGTCCTCCTGTGGCCTGTGCCAGCCCAGTATTTCTCGAGGGAGAGTGCTGTCCCATGTGCTTGTGTGAGTAACATTCAAGTCTGTCCACTCGGTTGCTTAGCAGTGTCCCAGGAAAGTTAACAAATTTGTGTCCTGATTTCTGTTTTAACTGTCTGTTTATGTAGTTTTATGCAGTGACAGGCAACATAGTCAACTTCAAGTAATGCAATGACGTTACATTTGTATGCATCGCAAAATGGTGCTATCACTTGTGAGTTTTTCCTAACAGCTTTTAAAAAATCTCAAACACCGCAGGTAAGATGTCCACCATCCCTTAGTATTAGAAAATAATGCCAAAGCATTTGGGAAAAGGAAACTGAATAACAATAAACTTCCAGTTTTTCAACTTTAGTTTTGTTTTTTTACATTGTTTTTTTTATACTTTCTAATACATTTGGTAACAGACATGGCAGTTGATTGTCAATTTTAATGAAATAGATTAAAGGGCAGTTGACCATTTTGAATAGTTTGGGCAAGCTAACCAATCAGAGCATGCTGGCTATATTGGGAGGTGGGGCTTAAAAACACAGGCGCTTTAACGGAGTTTATTTAGGATAGAACCAGTTCAGAACACTAGAGACTCTGAGGTTAACATTGTGTTCTGTAGACAAGGTCATGCCCAAATGAGGAACACTGGTTAAAACAAGTGTTCTCTATGAGAGAAAATATAATGTTTAAAAAACTGTCACTGTGTGGCAAATAAAAAGGTTCCAATGCTGATATGTTTGCCATATGTATAGTTTACATTTGAATACTGCTGGATTAACACTGCTATGAACAGAACTGACATAATATGACTGGCAATTTCACCAAAATGGCAGGTGCGAACCAGACTGCATTGGTAATGGGGTGTGGTTGCCTTGCTTTGGCAGTAGCAGCCTGCAGTTTGAATGTTATTAATATAGTACTGTTCATATATAGTATTAAACTGAGTATCATGCAACATCATTGCACTCCACAGGGCTGTTAGCTTGCTTTCCACTGATTGTTGATTGTGTGTGCTACACTTTATTACCAAAAGTATTCCCTCGTCGACATCCCATTCTTAATCCATATGATGTTGGCCCACCCTTTGCAGCTATAACAGCTTCAACTCTTCTGGGAAGGCTTTCCACAAGGTTTAGGAATGTGTTTATGGGACCATTTTTTTACCATTCTTCCAGAAGTGCATTTGTGAGGTCAGACACTGATGTTGGACGAGAAGGCCTGGCTCGCAGTCTCCACTCTAATTCATCCCAAAGGTGTTATATCGGGTTGTGCAGGCCAGTCAAGTTCTTCCACATCAAACTCGCTCATCCATGTCTTTATGGACCTTTCTTTGTGCACTGGTGTGCAGTCATGTTGGAACAGGAAGGGGCCGAGCCCAACTCCTGAAAAACAACCCCACACCATAATTCCCCCTCCACCAAACTTTACACCTGGCACAGTGCAGTGAGACAAGTACCGCTCTCCTGGCAACCGCCAAACCCAGAATCTTCCATCAGATTGCCAGATGGAGAAGCGTGATTAGTCACTCAGGAGAACACGTCTCCACTGCTCTAGAGTCCAGTGACAGTGTGCTTTGCACCACTGCGTTTGACGCTTTGCATTGCGCTTGGTGATGTAAGGCTTGGATGCAGCTGCTCGGCCATGGAAACCCATTCCATGAAGCTCTCTACGCACTGTTCTTGAGCTAATCTGAAGGCCACATGAAGTTTGGAGGTCTGATTCTGCAGAAGTCATTTTACATGGCCATTTGACTTGCTGTCGTTCCCAATCACTTCCACTTTGTTATACTGCCACTAACAGTTGACTGTGGAATATTTAGTAGTGAGGAAATTTCACGACTGAACTTCGTCGCACAGGTGGCGTCCTATCACAGTACCATGCTGGAATTCACTGAGCTCCTGAGAGCGACCCTTTCTTTCACAAGTGTTTGTAGGAGCAGTCTGCATGCCTAGGTGCTTGGCTTTATACACATGTGGCCATGGGAGTGATTGGAAGACCTTAATTAAATGATTTGGATGGGTGAGTGAATACTTTTGGCAATATAGTGTATGTTTAGGTTAGTGTGGTGAGTGAGTCACCATGTTTATTGAATGCAATGACACATTGCTGTTATTATTTTATAGCCTGTTGTATTCTAAAGGCCAACCACCCATTGTTATTAAAGTTAATTAAGTACCAACACTGGGTGCTTCCACCATGTGAAGTGGTCACAGTGAGCTCAGAATGATGTAATGTATAACTTGAGTTCCAAAACAACTTGGCCAGGGCCAATCAATTTCCCTCATCTTTCTAAACATGTCCACAATGAGAAGGAGGGCAGAGGGTGTTGGGATGTCAAAATAAAACCGATTCTCTTCAGCTTTGGTCATACTAATGAGCGTTTGGGCATGTTTACAGCTAAGGACAGTGAGGATGGTTGGTCGCCTTGGTCAGAGTGGACGGAGTGCACAGTCACGTGCGGAACAGGCACTCAGCAAAGAGGCAGGTCATGTGATGCCACCAGCAACCCTTGTAGCGGCCCATCCATCCAGACTCGCAGGTGTAGCCTAGCCAAATGTGACAGCCGAGGTGAGACTGTACTTCTACTTGCATCATATCCCACTATGCAGCATTTCAGAAAATACTGGAATTTTATCTTTTATTAGCACTCCAACAGCATATTGGATTTCTTCTATGCTTGGATTCTAGATGTGTCCTTTTTGTAATAGGATACAGTTGGATTACTAACAGTCATAAATACAGCAATGAGGATGTTGTGCACTCTTAAAAATTCTTAAGGGATCTTGGATTCGACATACAGTGAAATTATTCTTGGATTCGACATACAGTGAAATTATTCTTGGATTCGACATACAGTGAAATTATTCTTGGATTCGACATACAGTGAAATTATTCCTTTAACAAAGAAAACATTGCTTAGCATTGCTAAGAATAGATGTTTTTGGTTCCTTTTGTCTTAGTTTTTAGGAATGCATGGAAATGTTGTAGGTGTAAAGGTGTAAAATATGGGGAAAGACAGTTCAAAATGATCTGGGTTCTTCCCCTCAGTTAGAACAAAAAAGGTCAAACTGTTATGTACTAGCTGAATGGTTCTGGAATAGATTATTTATATTGCTTAGAAGAAAGTCATCGGAGTTACATAACATATTAGTCCCAAATGAAGGTCTTAGAATTTCAGCATAGCATGTCACTAAGCTTTTCATGAACTGTAGGACTGCAGATTTACAATGCCTTTTGTTTTCCTGTGTTCTTGTTTTTATTTATGAAACTGATGGTGATAGGGTGAGGAATTTAAATGACATTTTATCACGTGGCCTCGGTAAAAGTTTGATGGATGCCACATGGTTGTGGTGTAGCTAGGCAAGATGACTTCTAGCGCACTGACAGTGATTCATAGAGGAAAAAAAAGAAAAAATGTCCTTTAATAACAAATAATGTCATACATCTGTTATTTGACATTTTGGACAATTGCGTGTGCTAAATCAACCTTTTCATAATTACTCTCAGCAATAAGAACATGTAACAAATGATTTAAAGAATGATGTGAACGAGTGTGGATGTAACAGAAAACACCACCACTGGGTTTTCACAGTTCGTCAAGATGGTGGCTGGAGTTTGTGGTCTCCCTGGTCCTCCTGTTCAGTGACATGTGGAGAAGGGCAGATTACCAGAATCCGTCATTGTAACTCCCCCGTGCCCCAGCTTGGAGGGAAAGACTGTGAGGGCAGTGGGAGAGAGACACAGCGCTGTGAAGCCAAGCCATGCCCAAGTGAGTGAATACATTCAGCCCACTGGCATTTTATATGCACGAAAACAAAGATCTTGCCATGTATGGTGGTTTAAAAATGCACAGAAAGAATATTTCTATATGAAGCATCCTTTTACACTATTACATTCCCACCTTTACGTTTTCCATTTCTTTCAAACATTTCTTGATGTATACAAAGTCATTCAGACTGGTTTGATACGAAAAGTATCAAACCAGTGAAAAACTGATTTGAGTTTCTTTAACTGTGGTAATAGGATGCCAGGGGCTGCAACATCTCCCAAGCAAAAATAAAAATTTTAAATATTATCCAGTAATACAGTATGTAAAAATGATGACCATGTCTAAAATTTTTGTTCCACATCCAGTTTGTGTTAACAGAAGACCAGTGTTTGTAATTTTCCCTTTCTGTCCAAGCAACAGTTGCTTAACTCAGATTTGAATAATTTTTCTTAATAACGTGAACTTGTGACTGTGCTTCAGTTAGCCAGAATTGAACATGCTCTGTGCTGGGCAGAGCTGTTAGCATGCTAGTGAAGTTAACGCTAACAAACTACTCTCCCCTAGTCAGCAGTTTTGTTTAATATTTACCAAAGGTTTGATAGATATTGCTGGACGAAATGGCAAAAAGCATTATAAGTGCCACCGCCCTAATTGCTCTGGTTTGTTTTAGTAATGTTGCATACCACAGTAATTTTTGGAGACTGGTTAAGGGTATTAAAAACTAGCATAAAAGGGCACTAATCTGATTGACCAAAGAACCTACATGTTTTTCTATGTATATGTTAATAAAGGTGAAATATCTGCAAAAAGTTTCTACTCTGCACTATTACAACAGCCCTGCCATGATTGGATTTCAAAAAGCAGATTATATTTTTTAGGTCAAAATCTTATCGTAAAACATTTGTAAGTCAGTGTGCATATTCATAACCATTTTGTGTAATAGCTTTTCAGTAAGCGACTGCTGTCAGCTATTATGAGTTTCTCAAAATGGAGCGTTGCTCATCAAACCACTCTGAATGAGTAGCATCTTGAAGATTTATTAATTCTGATATTTAAAAAAAAAAGGTGGAATTGAAATGGAATGAAAGAAGTTGTACACTATGTAGAATACCCATTATTACTCATTAATGACATCATGAAGTATGATAACAAATCTATGTTATATAATACACTCAGAGGTCACTTTAGAAAAACCTGCCTTGCTGATCGAAGACTATATAAGACTACTGATAGACTATAGCACAGTTTCTTATTAACCCTCTAGTCTTTTATCAGCGGTCAGTTTCACTTCACAGGACCACTGTTTGCTGGACGATTTTAGTTTTTAGATTTGTGCCAGTGCCACAGGTTGGTACCATGATGCTACCCTGTCAGTGTCACCACTGTGCTGTAGATGATCCACCACCTAAATAATATGTGGTCAGCAGTGGTCGTATGGTGGTCCATTTTTTTGACTTCATATGCTTGTGTTTGCAGTTGATGGAGGCTGGGGCCCGTGGTCTCCCTGGGCAATATGCTCTGCCACTTGTGGTGGGGGAGTGCGGAGTCGAACCCGAGTCTGTAACAGTCCTCAGCCTCAGCACGGCGGCAAGAAGTGCACAGGAGAAGTCCAAGACACTGAGGCCTGCAACAAGCAGGACTGCCCCGTGGGTACGTTAACAGCAGGCATGGTCCGCCTCCGCCTAGTTCCCAACACTGCCTTTGTTTTAGTTCTGCAGATGTTGCTCTGCCCCTAGACGACCTCCTCATCTGGAATGTTTCTGCTCAAGCTAAAGCTATGTTTCTCTCATTAGCAAAAGCCTTTTCTCGATAAGCACTGATTATTTCCTTTGACGCTGGCTGACATGGCACAAGCAGAACTGTTTAGGCATATTGCCCCTTGTGAACGTCTGGCATTATTTTATTTTATTATTTATGACTAAGCTTGTAATGCATGATTTTGAGAGCTTTGCTCCCTCTCTCTCTCTCTCTCTCTCTCTCTCTCTCTCTTTCTGTCTTTTCCCATGCTTTCTCTCACCCTTTTTCCTTCTCTCTTTTACTGTCCTCTCGCTCTCTCTCTCTCCCTCTCCTTCTGCCTCTCAGATGGCTGTCTCTCCAATCCTTGTTTCGGAGGAGTGGACTGCACCAGTGCGCCGGACGGCTCGTGGGAATGTGGTCCCTGCCCTGTTGGTTTCCGCGGCAATGGAACATTTTGTGAGGATGTCAATGAGGTAAGAGGGAAAAAGGACCTGGAAAGAGTATGTTAATGTAATCAGCATGGTGTGAAAATCCCCTGCCGTTCTACAGCACCCTCAAATCAGCTCACATACAGGTAAACACCCTGTGCCTTTCAGGCTTTTAAAGAAGAGGCTCAGTCTAAGAATTCACGTTGGTACTGATTTGACACCATGCACCAAGATCTGTCCTATGCAACACATTTGTTAATCTACTTTTAGTTTATTCATTCATGCTGTTGCCCATAAAAGAGATTTATGAAACAAAATGGATAGTATATAAAATTTGTAGTCCCTTTTTTTAATCATTTCTAAATTATAATTGGTCGGGCTGTGCTTCAGTATACACACGTCTTGATTAAATTCTATTGTTTTGCTATTAATACTTGAGTTCACTGCTATTAAGGCATTGTGTGCGTTTAATTTCTAGTGTGATTTGGTGCCTGACCTTTGCTTCAAAGTGGGTGGGCGCCACCGCTGCATGAACACTAATCCAGGATTCCACTGCCTTCCCTGCCCTCCTCGCTACAAAGGCAACCAGCCTTTTGGCATGGGAGTGGAAGCTGCCAAGGACGACAAGCAGGTTAGCCTAACTTCATCTTGGAGGATTTAGCAACAATGATTACACCAATACAGAAAGCAGTCAACGAAAAGTGATAACGAATAAAGAGAAAGAGAAACTCTCAAAAACAAGGCTCTCCTTAAATTATTTGCCTATCTGGACCGTTATAAAATATGTAGCGGCTCATGCATGTAAAGGCATTCTGTTCATTCGAGTAAAGTGTTACCACCATCCTTTCTCATTAGTCATTGCATTATCAATGTTTCATTTGGAAACATGGGTTAAATTGCCAAACAACTGCCACTGTCAACCAATCTGGACTTTTTGTACCTGTGGTGTCTACACAGATACAGCCAAGCAAACTGTCCCTTTGTTTAGTTCTTCAGGAGCCATGTACGTAAGATTAACTTCCAATATAATTGGTTAGGAAGTGACAGTGTCAACCAATCACATTTGATAGTACAAAAAGTTACTCCAGTACTTCTAAACATAATATTTCACTGACTGCGAATAGGAGTCGTAGTCTAAGCAGGTTTCAGTCAGATGTTAAAAAAGAGTCATTATAAAAAGTAAAATATATGTTTATGCATGTTTTAAGCTTTAAACAAAGCATATGGAATATCTGTTCCAAGTTTAAAATGTCCTTGTTTAACCTAGAATACCCAAAAAATGTGCAATGTCAGCATATAAATTCTATAGTTAATCCCATTGTGGAATGTCCCGTACAAATAAGCATTTTGTAGTTGTTTTTTTTTAAACAAGTTTTGATATTTCATGAAGGTTTAGCTCTGAAAGTCTTTGTCTGCATTGACATTTTCATCAAATAATTGATATGCTCCATGCAAAAGTACAAAAACTGTTCAGCTTTACAGAAATGAGTCTGGCATGTCAGGCTATGATATTTATGTGTGTGGAAGAGTGTGTGCTGAGTTATTTAGTGCTTTGTTTGTGTGTGTATGTGTGTGTGTGTGTGTGTGTGTGTGTGTGTGTGTGCGTGTGTGAGTGAGTAAAAGGGAGAGAGACAGAAAAAGAGAGAGTGTGTGTCAAAGTGTGCAGGACCACGTGAATGTGACATGCCTTGACCATGAATCACACTCACAGAAACAATCCAGACCATGTATCTTTTGGCACCAGCCATTAAGCGCTTTTCAGTCACGTTCCAACTTTCCTGTCCCCCCCCAACAGATACACACTCAAACCGTTGGTCGATCTTCTTTGAATTCTGTCGACTACAATGGAAATGTAGGCCATAAACTTTGTGACTGTGCTTAAATAGTCAATGGTCTGTACTTCATATAGTGATACACCTTGCAATCATCACGGTTCATCAATTTTATATATAAGATAATCCACTTGCATAATGAAGACAAACTCAAAGAAACATAAGTAAAAAAAATAGGTTCAAAAATTATTAGTCATAAGTTACAGTAAGAGTATGTTACTTGGATTTTGAGAAACAGAAAATGCAGCTTCTAAGATCAAAGGTGTGGAGTATATCTCTGCAGATTTGTTTGAAAACTGAAAGCAAGTATTCTGAGAAGAAAAGCAAAGGATGGACCAACAAAACACCAAAACAATTGATATCGCATTTGGTTGTTGAAGAAGCATAAGGATCCGCCTACATTGTCAAGGATATTCATACCTCATGGTCTCATCTCATGATAATGTGCAATGTTTTGTTCTTCACTTTCTTTTGTTGTCTAGTTTGAGTTATTCGCTTTAGAAAGATTTAATTGTGATTCCTACTCAGCTGCCATGGCATCTGTTTGTGGTACCCTTCCAGGTCCCTTTGATCCGCTGATAAACGATTTTATAGATTTCCTGGAAAGTTGACGCGCTGTTGGTTCTGCCAAAACGTTGCATAATATCCCTGCCGAATCACTTTGTCATCGACCACCAGACTTCCATCGCTTTGATCCAGTGCCACAGAAAAGCAAATTGACCAGGGACTGATGGGAATTGATTTTACTCATAGTTGGCACCGTTTTGAATTTCACAGCTGAGATGAAAAGGACTCTATTCGGATCAATCTGTCCAACTGTGCTCTGTGACCTAATGAATTGGACGAGCTGCATGTTGGTTTTAATAATGGCTAAAATAGCCTCATGGCAGCTGCCCAACATAAACATGTGAGGCAGTGGGAATGCACAGTAGACGTTGTGTTAAAGCTCCTGTGATTTTATCTGCCGGTGAAGGACATAGCATTGCACTTAGCCTCTAATAGGTTAGCTAATCCATAAAAGTGCATCGTAAGTGAATAGAAACAGATGGCATGTATGGAATAGGTAAAACATGGAAGGATATTTCCTATAACTTCATAGGCCTTTTACAGTTTCAGTAATATATATAAAGATTTAGCTAGTTCAAGTTTCTAATTACTAAAGCATGGGACTTTATAGGAAGGTATGACCACTCTTCTTAGTAACTAACACTAGGGCAGTTTACAGAACCAGTTCCTATCTCTTTGAATAGAGAGAGACCTATGAACAAGAAGCAGAATCCACATTAAGATCTCAAAGTAGTGGCAAAATCACATCGTTTTGCTAAAATGTCTCACAAAACATGAAACTTTACAGGTTGGCATGTAGTGCACATGCATGAATTTGGTTCAATTTTCAACCAGTGAACTATTTTCACCTCCTTTATAGTGTCTGTTGCACAGGTTACTCAGTGTTAATAGTGAGGATCGCAAACAAACCGGCCTTCAGTCTTCTCCGTTCCCTACTATACAGGTATGCGAACCGGAAAACCCTTGCAAGGACAAGACCCATAACTGCCACAGATTTGCTGAGTGCATCTACCTCGGCCACTTCAGTGACCCCATGTATAAATGCGAGTGTAAGATTGGCTATGCTGGTGATGGCTTCATCTGTGGAGAAGACTCTGACCTGGATGGTTGGCCCAACCACAACTTAGTGTGTAGAGCCAATGCCACCTACCACTGCAAGAAGGTATGCTGACACCACAAAGATGACTAAATTCACCAAATTCACTACATATTGTAGCTCCTTCTCACAGGCCCCCAGCATTCAGACTTTCTACACTGTAGTCTGGCCCCAGTATCTGTGACAAAGAGGTTTACATTCAGTGTTTGTTTGATTAGACTAACATTTAAGAGACTGAACTGAATTGTGTACTTTGTTTGAGCAACGTTTAGAGATCATGTTTTTCCTTCAGCAATAATCTTGAAATACAAATGTCGGTTCCCTTTGTTCATCTAGGACAACTGCCCCAACCTTCCTAACTCTGGTCAGGAGGACTTTGACAAGGATGGTCAAGGGGATGCCTGTGACAAGGATGATGACAATGATGGAATCACTGACGAGAGGGTAAATAATCTTCTCAAAGTCTTATGTCCCTAACCAGTCGTTGAAGCATTTAGTGTGTGGAAGTTGTTGAGATTTAGAACGGTACTTCAGAGCATGCATTTTGAAGATCTAAACCTGAAAAACAGTTTATGGCATTACTTCAGGCCTTCACTGTCCTTTAACATCGTCCGTCTTAATAAATCTGTTAATAAATCATTTTGATCATTGACATTAATGTGATCACCTCCTCTCAACAGGACAACTGCCCGCTGCTTTTTAACCCAAGGCAGTTTGATTATGATAAGGATGATGTAGGCGATCGCTGTGATAATTGCCCGTATGAACACAATCCAGCTCAGATTGATACCGATAACAATGGGGAGGGAGATGCCTGTTCTGTGGACATCGATGGAGATGGTATGGTTTAAGACTGTCTTCAATATTCAAGTGGAACTTGAACAAGCACAGTTTTCATGTTCTGAGGATTTTTCCTTAGTAGAGCTACTGACAAGAATAAGACTGGTACTGACAAGTTTTAAGTTTTAAAAGAGAGGTTTTGATCATGTGTGTGCAGGAATTAATATATATTTAGATATGTAAATGCAAGGAAGGAAAATAACTGCTTTTGTGCTCGATATTAATGTATCATAATACTCTAATACTTGGAGATTTTAGAAAAAAGGTGCTGTTCTCAGTGGTGTAATAACCGTGTAATAGTAATAACCGTGATAGTATAACTTATCTTCTGAATGAAGTTATACAATGATAATGTGTCCTCTAAGGAATGGCATTTGTTTATGTTTCAGGGGTCCTAAATGAAAATGACAACTGCCCGTATGTGTATAACAATGACCAGAAAGACACAGACATGGATGGAGTAGGAGACCAGTGTGATAACTGCCCTCTGCTTCATAATCCTGATCAGGTACCAGAATTCCTAGCTCATGAAAGTGGCATTGCAGTTTAGTCCAAGACTAGAGTTAGTTCACAAAACTGGCCCAATATGTAAAAAAAATCCAAAACATGAGCATAGCTGATACGTTTGTTATTGCTCAACAGGCTGACACTGATAATGACCTGGTTGGAGATCAGTGTGACAACAATCAGGACATTGACGAAGACGGCCATCAGAACAACCTGGACAATTGCCCTTACATTCCTAATGCCAACCAGGCCGATCACGACAAGGACGGGAAAGGAGATGCTTGCGACTCTGACGATGACAATGATGGAATTCCCGATGACAAGGACAACTGTAGGCTGGTGCCAAACAAAGAACAAATAGATTCAGATGGTGGGTGGAAGTGTTATAAAGGCTTTGGTTACATGCACCTTCAAAATAACCTTTTTTTACTCTGTCTATAGGTATATCTGAAATGTTATCACCAAAATTGTAATGTACCTAAACCAAAATGTACCTAACAGTAAAAGACCGAATGCTAGCTTTGCTACCAGTTTTTATACATTCCAAGCAACATTTGTAAAGTGCAAAAAAGGCTTTCCTTTAAAAATGTCCAAAATAACAGCTTTTGTTCATTGTCCAAAAGAATTACTAATTGACCTTGTTAAATAAGTCTAATCTAAGTCTAAAATGATTGATGAATGAGTGACAAAGACAAGCTTGTGTGGGACGTTCTACCATTGTACGAGGCTAATACCGTCAGTCCTGTTACGGAGCTTAATACGAGACACTTTTACTAATCCATCTTTTTTGTGCCATTGCCAAATTTTCTTCCCAGGCAAACTTTCTGACATCAGTCATTTCAGGACAAAGTTAAAGAGCTAGCAGAGATTAAGGCTGATGACATTGTCATGTCAAAGCAGCACTGGCCAAATCCATTTCGGTTTCCCCTAGCCAGTTCAGTTCTGTTAATATTGCTCCTTATTTTTCTGCCATGGCCAGTTTCACAAAGGTCACTTTTAGTTAGTTGAATGCTCCAAACAGATTCCAGGGTTGCCAGGTTCAACAACATTCTTTGCACATTATCAGTCTGTGTTTATTTGATACTGGAGTCAGGCCCCTGTGCAACAACAAAGTGCTGAAATAGAAGAACCTACCTCTTTACTAAAAACTCCTTAGCAGCACTAGAATAAACATCTGCCTGATTTCCCCCCTCTCCATTTTAGCACTGAGGTCTGGTTTTAATAAACTTCATATATTAAGATGGTAACATATATTGTTTCATGTTTTCACGGTATGAAATAATAGCTGAAATGACTTATTGTTCTAGGCAGCGGTTAAGGAGCTGAGCAGGGTTGCTAGGTGAATTTTTTTCATGTT
This sequence comes from Semaprochilodus insignis, assembly GCA_034552555.1. NCBI lineage: Eukaryota > Metazoa > Chordata > Actinopteri > Characiformes > Prochilodontidae > Semaprochilodus > Semaprochilodus insignis. The sequence goes on from CM067500.1 coordinate 3,627,533, forward strand.
TTTTTTTTACTTTTTTTTAATGAAAAGTTACTTATGTCGTCTGATTTAGGGGCAATTTATTTGCATTTGGCTTGAAAGCTGAAAATTATGATACTTACAGCTATGTGTTATTAGTAGGAGCTGGAAAAACAGAAGACTTAGGATCAAATTTGGAGTTATTGGAGGTAGCATTTTCTGAGCAATTTGTATTGTTACAATTTGTAGATAATGGCAATTATTGTTAGGTGGTCTCGTTGGTCTAGGAACTTTTGTTTTGGCATTGATAAATATGCTCTGAAATAATGAATTTAGAAATAATGACAGTGATTTGTGATAAAATGTAACTCCTTTATTCTCAGGCGATGGTCGAGGTGACGCCTGCAAAGATGATTTTGACAATGACAGCATCCCGGACATTTTGGATGTGTGCCCTGAGAACAGTGCCATTAGTATAACTGACTTCAGAAAGTTCCAGATGGTGCATTTGGATCCCAAGGGGACCACACAAATTGATCCCAACTGGGTAGTCAGGCATCAGGGCAAGGAGCTTGTTCAGACTGCCAACTCTGACCCTGGCATTGCAGTAGGTAAGTTATTAAAGCCCTTAAATATGCCACTATGAAACGCATCAGTTGATCTTGGCTTGGTTTGGGTTCTTTAAATGCTGGGGCTTCTTCTCCAGGCTATGACGAGTTCAACTCTGTGGACTTCAGTGGCACCTTCTATGTTAATACTGACCGAGATGACGACTACGCCGGTTTCGTGTTTGGCTACCAATCAAGCGGGCGCTTTTATGTGGTGATGTGGAAGCAGATAACTCAAACATACTGGGAAGAAAAGCCTTCCAAGGCTTTTGGTATCTCTGGGGTCTCCTTAAAGGTGGTCAACTCCACTACGGGCACCGGCGAGAGCCTACGCAATGCCCTATGGCACACTGGGAACACACCCGGGCAGGTAAGCAATACCACTACCATCTGTTTAGTCAGTCAGTCATCTTCTAAGTCGTTATCCGTCTGAGCAATGGGAGATGCTAGAGCCTGTCCCAGCACTCATTGGGCAGAAAGCAGGAAACACCCTGAATAGGCTGCCAGTCCATCACAGGGCAGAAACCACAATCAGTACACCTTATTTTGCAAAGTCAGTTGGCAGCGAACCAGTGTGAATCCAGCTAGAACATTACACTAGGAATTTAGCTCAGTTGAAAGCATTGTTGTAGGACACTACCTATTATAGTTTAATAAGTTCTTTTTTTTTTTTTTTTTACAGGTTCGCACTCTGTGGCATGACCCTAAGAATATTGGCTGGAAGGACTATACTGCATACAGGTGGCATCTTATTCACAGACCCAAGACTGGGTTCATTAGGTAAATTACACAGAACCAGAAACAGCTGAAATATCAAAAATATTTTAAGCCAGATATTTGCTAAACCTATAAACTTCTCTTTTTCTAGAGTGGTTGTGTATGAGGGAAAACAGATAATGGCAGACTCTGGCGCGGTCTATGACAAGACGTTTGCAGGTGGACGATTAGGGTTATTTGTCTTCTCCCAGGAACTGGTGTTCTTCTCTGACCTTAAATATGAATGTCGTGGTAAGTAAATGTACCTGTGTAGGATGATATAAAGCTATATTTTTATTTATAAAGCTAATTTTAGGCCTGTAAATGCTCTAAGTGCAGCTACTGTTGCAAGGTTGCGCAAACTTTACAAAATGTTGGGGGAAAAATTAATTCTAATTCATTACCTTGCACATACATAGAAAATAAATATAATTTGAAATGTATACTTACTGCAATTATTGTTTTGCACTGAAAGGACTCTTTAGGTTGAATATGTTTTCTGCCACTGCTCTGTAAAGCATTTTCAACTTCACAACAAATACAGTCATGGCTGAAAATGTTGGCACCCCTGAATTTTTTTCCAGAAATTAAGTATATCTCTCAGAAAATTATTGCGGTTACACGTTTTGTTACACACATGTTTATTTCCTTTGTGTGTATTGGAACAAAAAAAAGGCTGGACAAAATTATTGGCACCTTTTCAAAATTGTGGGTAAATAACTGTTTCGAGCATGCAATGCTCGTTCAAACTCACCTGTGGCAAGTAACAGGTGTGGGCAATATAAAAATCACACCTGATACCAGATAAAAAGGAGAGAAGTTGACTCAATCTTTGCATTGTGAGCCACACTAAGCATGGAGAACAGAAAGAGGAGGAGAGAACTGTCTGAGGACTTGAGAACCAAAACTGTGGAAAAATATCAACAATCTCAAGGTTACTAGTCCATCTCCAGAGATCTTGATGTTTTTTTTGCGCAACATAATCAAGAAGTTTACAACCCATGGCACTGTAGCTAATCTCCCTGGACGTAGACGGAAGAGAGAAATTGATGAAAAGTTGCAACGCGGAAGAGTCTGGAAGGTGGATAAGCAGCCCCTATCAAGTTCCAAAGAAATTCAAGCTGTCCTGCAGGCTCAGGGTGCATCAGTGTCATTTGAATGAAATGAAACGCTATTTCAGGAGACCCAAGAGGACCCCACTGCTGACACAGAGACATAAAAAAGCTAGACTGCAGTTTGCCAAAATGTATGTGAGTAAGCCAAAGTCCCTCTGGGAAAATGTCTTGTGGACAGGTGAGACCAAGATAGAGCTTTTTGGTAAAGTACATCATTCTACTGTTTACCGAAAACAGAATGAGGCCTACAAAGAAAAGAACACAGTACCTAGAGTCAAATATGGTGAAAAAAAAAAAAAAAAAAAAAGTTGTTTTGCAGCCTCTGGCACTGGGTACCTTGACTGTGTGCAAGGCATCATAAAATCTGAAGATTACCAAAGGATTTTGGGACGCAATGTAGGGCCCAGTGTCAGAAATCTGGGTTTGCGTCCTAGGTCATGGGTCTTCCAGCAGGACAATGACCCCAAACATACTTCAAAAAGCACCCAGAAAAGGATGGAAACAAAGCGCTGGACAGTTCTGAGGTGACTAGCGATGAGTCCGGATCTAAATCCCATTGAACACCTGTGGAGAGATCTTAAAATCGCTGTTGGGAGAAGGCACCCTCCAAATATGAGAGACCTGGAGCAGTCTACAAAAGAAGAGTGGTCCAGAATTCCAGTTGAGAGGTGTAAGAAGCTTGTTGATGGTTATAGGAAGCGATTGATTTCAGTTATTTTTTCCAAAGGGTGTGCAACCAAATATTAAGTTGAGAGTGCCAATAATGAGTTTTGCATGAAATTATATCATTTTTGGCTTTTTTTCTCTGTTTTATGTGTTGTTCCAATACACACAGAGGAAATAAACATGTGTATAACAAAACATGTGCAACTGCAATAATTTTCTGGGAGATATACTTGTTATACTTATACTTGAATATTTTCTGAAAAAAATTCAGGGGTGCCAACACTTTTGGCCATGACTGTACATTTGTGGGCAAAGCATGCATATGCCAATGTAAGTAGCAGGTATTAGTCAAAGAGGATACATGAAGCCCCAGAGCCACCGCATCAGAATATTACAAGAAACATGGTTACATGGCTTTGGCGAGTACTCCTTCCCCTCTTAAGCACATAACAGAGATTCAAGCGCCATGCAAACCAATGAGTCAGCCTATCCTTTTTTACCGAACATCGGGTGATTAGTTTTCCCTTGTTTAAAATTGCAGGAAAGTAGTGTAAGGATAAATGGTAATATCTAGGTGAGTATTATGAGTCTAGTCTGTCAAGACTGCTGAGTAGGGAAGCAAAGTATTAGATGCAAAACTTAAGCAGACCAGAACTGAAAGTCAAGACTAGATTAAATGACCAAGAAGTAATAAATGAAGTGAGGATAAATGATAAGGGCTACCTCAAATGTTTCAACCTTTTTCCTGTTCATTGTGCAGATGGCCTGGAGTTCCCCACTATGTTTGAGGTAACTGTGGTTTTGCCTCTGTGGAATTGGCTGCTGAACTGGGTCACGCTTTTTGCCTGCTAATGATGATGCTGAACTTTGGTTCAGTCATCATTGGGTGTATGGTTTTAAGAATGATGCCTTTGGATTGCCAACACCCAGACACTTACAATACAAATATAAAGCGGTCTGAATGGGTGTTTACTGTGTCATATTTTTTGTCAATATGGCTATGGTCAGAGGTGGGTAGCGGTGGAGAGTAGAGAAGCATAACTAGATGTTATTTGTTTTCTGTGATTGCTGTCACCATATTATGGCCAATCACAATCATTACGCTCTCTCTGTCAAGCTCTGCCTTATTTTCTCATTTGTTATCATGCCCATCATGTTCGTTACTAACATAGGGATGAAAAGCTAAAATTAAAAATCCATCTGGGTCAAAATAAACGACGAATTTGAAGAAGAAATTGGTAACTGGAAATTGGTCATTTTATTGGCAATATACCATGTGATTTAAGCCACTTTACAGCAAAACCCTGCTCACAACAATTTTGCCAACATCACAGGGAAACATACCGATCACTGTGCTTTCCTGTTTGTTTTTACAATCACCCGCACATTAGTTAAAAGCCGTAGTTTATGGTTGTTTATGTTGCGTGTCAAACAGTCCCCTTCTTAGCCACGCTAAGCCGAAAAACACACTAGACTCTCTAATGATCTGACGCAGGGAGATCGAACTAGCATGGAAGAATTGGCTCTAGCAATACTGGGTAACAATCAGTGAAAACAAGTTCCTGCCCACCACAGGCTATAGTTACTGATGGATGTATGGAAAAAAAAACAGCTTGATTGTTGTTGTTGAGCATAATCTAAATAATTCATTTCTTTTTCTCTCTAGATATCTGAGCAAGACAAGGTGTGGAGCATGTAAAGGACTGTTATACACAGAAACACACATCCTTCCTGTTTACCAACCAATTTTGGCTACGTTTATTGAAGATGCCCATTAACTGGATGCAACATCTATGTTTCCATTATAAACATGGATGGCAAAAGGCAGATCATTATGATCCACTGTGGTTTAAAAAATGAACTTGCGTGTAATTCTTTGTTTAACCACTTTATTCATTCTTCAAAAAATGTAAAAGTAAAGTTTGAAAAAAAATGTTCAGTAGAGCCTCTTTTTTGAGGGTAAATAAATTTTCGTGTTTTCCTGAACTCTTCATCACCAAACAGTTTTACTTGCACAATGTATTTTTTTATTTTTTATTACTTTTTGGCTCATTGTTTGCCAGTTGGATTTTTTCGTTCATTTATTTCTTGACTTTTTACAGCACCTATATTCTAACAAGGGACTATTTTTATCAACACATTTTGGAATGAAGATGTTTATATTAGACTGTATTATAATTTTTTTTTTTTGTAAATTATTTGTGACTCTAATGATACAGTTGGTTTACGTCTAAATTGTTGCTTGCAGTAGATGGAGATTGTAAATAACTATTTATTTGTTTACACTGACTAAAATTGACTTTTGAAAAATGAGAAAATGCTTCAATAGCTTCAGTGCTTCAATTTTTTTACTTACAGATATTCATCACACAGTTTTACATGTATGCAATATTATTCAATACTTGATCACTATTTTCTCAAAAGATAAAATATGAGTGTTGAGTTTTTTTTCATCGCCTCAGTATCACGCAACAAAACATCTGCTGCATTTTGTAAGCTCCAACTTTCACGGCATTTGCTTCCCCGGCACAGTCACATGGGAAGCACAGTGTCAATTTTTAGCTTGCATTTCCTTCTCATAACTCTCATGTTTTTTACAGTTCTCAATTTTAGAACTTAAAAATCGAAATCCAGCTTTGTCATTCTTTTTTTATTTAAATCAATGAGCCAGATAACGATGTTCTTGGTTTATTTCTGATCAAGTAGTATGTTCCAAAATGTATATTGGCTTTGGTTTTCAACCTGCTTAATCATTACCATTATATCTTGTAAAGTCTTGTCACATTTTACTTGTTTCGCTATTTTTATTCTTTTGTTCCATAAATAAAGAATTATCTACAATTTTATATGCAGGCCTTGAGTATAAATGTAATACATTTTTACATGTTTAATACAACTTTAGTAATGCAAATAAGTTCTTATAAATAAACGTATAATGAAATACAAGCATATTTTATATATGTTCACTACTGTTTAAAAGTTTGGAATCGTTTTCAGATTTTTACAGGCAGTATTTTCAATAGTTGCAGATAAATGTGTGCAATGATTCCAATATATTAGACCTGTGCACCACACAACATAGTCTGAAGAGGTGAGATGTACTGAGATGTGTTCTACCCCTGTTGTTTAAAGTAACAGTGTGCTGAGCACCTACTCTCATAGGGGATGTTTCAATTATGTCTTATCAAACAAGTGTGCTTATTTTCATTATTATCTAGTTAACAACTTACACAGCACATATTGCTTTTTGGTTAAACCGAGACACTCAGGAACAGTGCCCTCAGGGTAAAACCTTTGTGCCATCGCAGTGTAGGTACAGGCTAATTACCTGGGCCCATTCCTCATTAACCTCCAGACACCCGGGAGAAACTCGAACATATCAGCTATTGACGAACCGATTCGTCATGGGAAAACATGATAACGGACGTTCACCAATTTGTTAGTTTGTGCACTATTTGCTCGCAATGCAAAATGCTGCATACTCCCCCAGCAGTAAAACTCATTCCACTCCCCGTGCCTGTGCGTCCTTGGTCCCACCTAGTGGTGGACTATGTCACAGATCTGCCTGAGTCCCAAGGTAACACGGTTATGATGACCGTAATAGACCATTTCTCTCATGGTGTCGGTGGACCATTGGATGCAGAGGAGTGAGCAGGTGTGGGAGGAGACCCACCAACGAATAGCAGCAGTTCTACAGCGGTATAAACGTCACGCCGATTGCCGCCGAGGTCAAACCGCCTCCTATAGGGGGACATAGTCTGGGGGGACATAGTCTGGTTGTCGACAAAAGACTTCCGGTTTCCTGAGGGAAGAAAAAAACGATCTGCTATTCATTGGCCCATTCAAGGTACTGAGTCAAGTCTGCAGTACCTGGTTGACTGGAAGGGTTATGGACCGGAGAAACGCAGCTGGATATCTGCTGCTGATATCTTGGATCGCGTCCTGGTGGAGGACTTCCACGGGAACCACCCGTCTCGTCCTGCCCCGAGGCCAAGGGGGTGTCCCAGATGTGCTGCCTTGAACCCAATGGGGGGCTTCCGTCATTCTTCGACTGGTAATCGGGCCCTCACTCTGTCTGGTGTGAGGAAAAACTTTCTGAATCATCGTCCTTTCTGAACATTGAGATCCATAAACTCAATTAATTTGATATTAAAAGATATTAAGGTTTAAGATCAACAAGTAGCGCACACATACATTAGTAAATCTTTGTCAGATGCTTCTACATACATATACATGCTTCATGCATATACATTTGTAATTACAGTTCAGTTCCATTGAAAGCAGCAAATTGTCAGCTTGTCCTGAAACATTGGGTTTATCTCACTAGCATGAAAAGGAACCAGTCATGTATGAACTTGATATGTACTATCGTCAAGGGTATTGAGGAGAATGTGTTTTGGCTTTATTTTTTGAGCTTGAGTGTGGGGTAATTAAAGACAACAGGGATGCTGTGTGATTATATATAGCTAATCTCACTGTCACTGGACATTTTGTACTGAAATCCCATCTTAATCTGAGACCACGCCTCATGCTGTACTTGAGTGAAGGAAACTGGCCTTCAAAGCTTAGCTTCTGCCAGTCATGCAGCAGGCATAATCACGCAGTAGGCTTCCTGTACCAGTGTGTGGATTGTGAAAGAGAGAGGGCAAGGATTGCTAAGGTCAAGAGAACCAATGCTTAGGAGGCTGGTGTGCATGGCATGGCTGGTAAACTGGTAGATTAGGTAGATTACCTACCATAACACCCTGAGACTGTCTATCATGCCAGGCAGTGCAACAGAAAATGGGGCCAACTGTGAGATAAATCTGGTTTGAATCTGTTGAAGGTCACTGCGCAAACATTAAAGCCATGGAGTGCTAGAAATGATCTCTCCATTTGATCACACACTGGTTTGGCCCAAATCAGCCCTACACCAATTCCATTTGCATGTCGTTGATTTGCCAAGACAAGTGGTATCTGAAGTTTCTTCTTTAGTTTTGACCCTGCTGTAAAAAAACAGCTTAGACCAGTATGAATTTTATGCTAGTTAATGAATTTTATGCAGCTGCTTAGGTTCAGCTAGTCACCCAGCATGGTTGTGCTGGTTGACCAGCATACCAGATTCCAAAACACCTTCTTAAAAAAGGGGCCCAAAAATCTACCCCTAGCTTCAGTGATGTGTGTAATCCAGAATTAACAACATAATTAAAACATAAGCACACACACACACACATGCCAAAATTAGCCTACTATTGTTTTATGCAGGTAATCATGCTTATGATAAACATAGTCATGTAAATAAAAATGTATAGGGTTTTGAGTAAAATCCCTTTGAATGTCATAGCAAAGTTCATGCAGACAAATTCAACAATGCTATTAGCTTCCATTCTGTATGAGTTTCATTAGGCTCATACCAAGATAAGAAAAACTGCACGTTTGACTGAACCAACCTTCGCTGTAAAGTAACAGCTAAGAATGGTTTTGATTACTGAATGTCAGTGGTAAGCAGAGGCATAGCTAGAGTCAGCAGTGAAGCCGCATCGCTGCGGCATTTATCCCTTACAGATGGAGGAGTGGTTAATAAGCAGATGTTTGTGTACGGTATGTGGTCACTGCAACTGAAAATACCAAACAAAAAGAAAAAATGATGGAAACTAACATTACATTCATGAAGCACAGTGAATGAACTATGAAATATATTTAACCTTGTGCTCTCATTCTCTGTGTTATTTCTGTCTTCAATTTGAAGTATTATGTGACCCTGAGAAGCTCTTGACAACAGCTACCCTTTGCTTTGACAACCAGACTGATCGTAGTAAAAGTAGCAAGGCTTTTGAGAAGACGGCAGTATACAGAGATGTTATACTGACCACTGTGAGCTATGGATTTTATAGACTTATACTGAGCAGTGGGCCTTCATAGTGGATGTGCTATCACCTCCCAGCAAGAAGGGCCTTGGTGTAAATCCTTTCTGTGTGGAGATAGCATGTTCTATGTGGGTTCCCTCCAGGTGACTCAGTTTCCTCCCACAGTTCAAAGACATGCCAGTCATGCCAGTTGGAGGTGTTAAATTGCCCCTAGGTGCGAGTGTGTGTGTGTGTGAATATGCATGTCTGTGAAACTGCCTTGTGAGGGACTGCGACTTGCCATTGGCCAGTGAGCGCTGGGGTAGGCTGCAGCACCACCCCACCTAATCTTATCCTAAATGCTTAGTTTAGAGGACCTATTTAAAATGATACATAATAATTCATATATCATGCAGGTTGTGGAATATTTGTGTGAAAAGGATTACCTTGAAAGAGATGCTGCTCTATAAATGTCTGTGCAGTGTTAACGGAAACTAACTGGTGAAAGAATCTTTCTGTGAGTTGGTGGTGTGCCATGGCGTGTAAGTATGTAGATGAAAACCCCATTAAAGATTGGGCCCACTGGATGACAGACACCAGTACACTCCATGATATGCTAAATTATGTATTACAAAGATCATAACTGTCGCTCAGACATTACTACATATTATTTTGGTAATACATTAGTCGTGTTATGAGAGTTATGAGAATAAGGAAATAGTCTGAGGTGATGACAGAACAAGTAAGAAAACGCAAATGCTGCAGTTTGCGGTATATGGTATGTTGTCTACGTTAACAAAAGAAGGAAGCACTTCAGTCTCCAAACCAAATCTTCAGGCTAGTTGGATATTCTGCTTAGAAATGTGGAGAGTGATTACTGCTCCCTTAAAAAACAAAGAAAGTAAATCTGAAAACTTTTTGTTGTCAGCTAAAAGGCTTGTTTATGTATTATTCAGAAATTACAGTTAATCAGACCAATGCCGAACAAAATGAGAGCAATACCCAGGAGTTGGCACCAGAAAATGTAAACTGAGGTTGCCATGGGCCCTTAACAAAGACAAAACAACATGATATGCAGCTAGATTACAACGGCAAGTCAAGTCATTGGAAAGTCAAGGCTAACTACACCAGAGTGTTAAAAACAGGAAACTCGTATATGATGGAAAACAAAAATCCGGGGTGCAGTATGAAAACACCTGCAAGAACATGGTCCACATTTTAGCTTACCACTAAGGATCCTTAAACAATAGTGGGTCTTACCCTTGTTACAATGGTGCTTTTGTAAACCCTATCCAATTTTCTATATTTCTGCATAAATTGGACCTAAAACTTTCTCAGATTTTCGCACGTCCTTAAAGTAGAGAAGGACAATGAAATTAAACAAATATGACAAAAATGTTAGACTTTTTTATTTAATGTTAAATATTACGTATCTGTAAGTGGCAAAAGCATGTAAACCTTTTATTATCTAGTATATAGGATTTAGTATCTGCTGTGACAAGCCCTTTTGCAGCAATAACTGCAAATGAACGTTTCTAGTAACTGTTGATTAGTCCAGCACATCAGCTTGGAGGATTTTTAGTTTATTTCTCCGTACAGAACAGGTTGTTCTGTTGTTCTGTTCTGTTGTTCAGGTTGTTTGTTATATTGGTGGGCTTCCTTCCATGAACTGCTTGTTTTCCTTTCACAACATTTCTATTGAATTAAGCTCAGAACTTTCACTTGGCCATTACAAAACATTAAATGTATTCTTTTGTAACCATTCTTGGTAGCGTGACTTGTCTGCTTAGGGTCAGTGTCTTGATGGATGACCCACATTCTTTTGGAATTCAGCTCATGGACAGATGTTCTGATGTTTTCCTTTAGAATTTGCTATAATTCAGCATTCGTGACACTACCTCCACTGGGTTTCACTGATGTGATGTTTGTCATGCTGGAATGCAATGTTTTCCTTTCCATACACTTTTTATTTAAACTAAAAAGACCTATTTTAGTGTCACTGTCCACAAAGAATTATTTTAATAGTCTTCTGGATTGTCTATATGACCTTTAGGAAACTGCAGACAGGCAGCAATGTTCTTTTTAAAAGAGCAGTAGCTTTCTCCTTGCTACCCTGCCATGCATACCATTGTTGTTCATTGTTCTCCTGATGGTGGATGGATGAACATTAACGTTAGCCAATATAAGAAAGGCCTTTAGTTGCTTAGAAGTTACCTTGGGTTCGACCACTCCCAGAGAGGTTAATAATGATCCTGAATTTCCTCCATTTGTACACGATCTGTCTACCTGTACATGGTAGAGCCAATACTTTTTACAGATGGTTTTGTAACCTCTCCTTTGGTCATATCATAATACACTTCCTCAAACATGTATTGTGAAGATCAGACTTTGATAGATTCCCATTCTTTAAATAAAACAGGCCACCCACTGATTGTCATCCCATTAAAAACACCTGACTCTAATTTCACCTTCAAATTATCTGCAAATTATGCATGTATAGAAGGAGGCAGCCGTGAAAATCACACAGACATATCTTGCTCTAAACGACCTGTTGTTCATTACATTATTCAGTGCTGTTCGCTTTTGCTGACTGGAAGTAGCTTTCCTAGTCAAGCCAAGTGGCCTTTATTCTCATTATTCACAGCTTAGAATTAAGTTTCCTGCAGTGTTTGCCAGATCTGGCAGCAGTACACCTGCCTTAGGAAGATGTACAACCTCAGTCCAGCAGCAACAGATGGACTGCAGTCTTTCAGATGGAAACAGATGGACTGCAGTCTTTCAGATGGAAACAGATGGACTGCAGTCTTTCACTGTAAAAGTGCCACTACATGGTAAGTGGAGCTGATAAAAAGGACAATGAGTGTTAAAATAAGGATGGTGGTTTTAATGTTATGACTGATCACTGTCTATATGCATGGATACAGCATTTCTGTCTAAATGCTAAAAAACGCTGCATGGAAGAAAGTACACTTAAACGTGACTAAAATGACTAAATCCTGACAGTTGCGGCCAGTTTAGTGTGTGAAAGGCCACTAATCTCAATGCTAAGTCAACAATTTTCAGCCGCACAGAAACCATGAGCATGGTGACCTTGCTGCACTTTTGGCATGGCTTTAGTTTGGAGGTTATACAAGCTTTGTGCACACCTGAATGCCCGTGTCTACAATGTGCGCACCTTAAAGTAGCTTAATTTCAGTAATTAGATGGGGTGTTGAGCCGTTTTTTGTAGGTGTACCTAATAAACTAGCAGCTCAGTGTGTCTTTACATCAGCTCTATGGTACTAACAATCCAACGCACCACTGATACATGTGGTTTGTCTAGAGAATCACAAATATGCACATTTGAACCAGCCCACAACTGGCCTTGATCAGCTAAACAAAGACAGCTGTCATTTCAAGCCATTGCTGTTTTAACCCCTATGAAGCAAGGCCTATCTAGAATGCTTAAATGTGCAGAATGGCACGTATCCTCATAAAACCCATGCCTTGTGGTTTAGGGCATTTTTTAATTTCTCTTGCTATTTGTAACCAAAAGCTCCTGCTAACTATGTCAAATGAGCAAGACCCTTGAACTGCAAAGAGTGCCCTCATATAAGCACAGAGGTTTAATGTTCTTGTCACATTTGAAAACCATATATTCAATTCAATTAAATTCAGTTCAATTCAATTCAATTCAATTCAATTCAATTTTACTGTCATTATATAAAAAGTTGTACAACAAAACACTGTTAGCCTTCTTCAGTACAGTGATTAAAAAATAGATAAATAAGCAATAGAGGTAGATAGATAGATAGATAGATAGATAGATAGATAGATAGACAGATAGATAGATACTTTATTGATCCCGAAGGAAATTTAGCAGCCAGTAGCAGTTTTCACAGTACAGCACAGTCAAAACAAAACAAAGAGGGTTGTACAGAATTAACCCAAAATAGCTATGTACCGGCTCAGCAGAAAAACTTATTAACTATTAAACTATAAACTATAAATAGTCCAGTACACTATAGATAAACATATATCTCACTTATTACAATGAGGGAATAAATATGTACAAGAAGTCTATCTACAAAAATACAAATATAACTGTAGAAAAAAACAGTAGGAAAATATGAAAAAACTGAGATAAAACGGCAGTGCAATAATTATAATAATAATAAATGTGCAAGGGAACCAGATATCAGCAGATAATGACAATACTGAAAAAGATAATGAACCTCTGCATATATTGGTATTTAGGTAAAGTGTCTGGAGTGTCCAGGAGTGCAGATGTACTGGACACGTGCATAGACAGTAAATACACAGATGTGCAAGAGCAGTATGTTAGAATGTTAGGACTGCTAGGTGCTAATAGCAGTTAGAAAATGCAGTAGAGCGAAATACAGCTTAGTGTTAAATGTACATATTGGAAAGTACAGTATGTTGAGGTAGCCAGGTGATATAGAAGCTAATATTCAAAAAAACAACTAAACCAGCCATATGGCTTACAGTAGAGATGTTCAGTATATAGAATACACAGCTCAGATGTATATAAAAAGCAGGTCAAAAGCAGTGTTTAAAAAAAAGGAAAGAAAGAAAACTTTGAGGGACTTAAAACTATAACTACAAAAATGTACAACATTTGTTGTAGATGTTTAGAATACGCTAGAATGCATCTGTTGCTATAATCATCATGCAAAACAATATAACCATTTAATGTAATCATTTTAGTAATGCTGAAAAGCACAGGGGCACATCACACTTGCAAAAATTTTAGAATTTTAGCAAAAATATATAAATAAGCTAAATAGTAATAATATATAGAGCGTGATTTTAAATTATGCGGTATACTTGGCTACTATTGATTTTCTCTGCTTATTTTTTCAGTACTATAAACTTTATAGTAACATTTTTCCACTGTCCTTGTATAAGTTGTACATCTTTAATGTCATGTTGGCTTGTAAATACCACTTTCAAGGATGCATCAGTCCAAACCATAAATCCTTTTTTTAAACCCAAACAGATATTGTCCAAACTCAATTCAAAAATATGGCATTGTGTGTGAAATGTTAATAATTTAGTCTGAAACAGAAGCTCGTTTATTAGGTTTTTATTGTAACAACTGAGCAAGTTTTTAAAGCAGAATTTGGGGCTCCAATTCTGTCTTTAGCTGTGAAACTGTACAGGTCCTTGATGCTGAGCTTAATAAGACACACATTTGCTAGATGGTTTTGGACTGCAGGCAGGCCGGTCTAGCACAAACCCTCTTGCTGCTGTAACATGTACAGAATGTGCCTGGGTATTGTCATGTTGAAATAAGCATGGACATCCCTGAAAAAGACTGTATCTAAAATGCAGCATAATTTGCTTTAAAAGGTCTGAAGCAATCACAACAACCTAGAGCTGAACACATAGCGAAAACAGTGGAGATGACAGTGGACTTCAGGAGAAGCCCCCCAACCCTTCCAGCACTCCTTGACAGAACTGTGATGGCTGTGGAATACTAGTTCCTGAGTACGGCAGTCACCAAGGACCTGATATGGGACTGCAACCTCAGCTCCATCATCAAGCGAGCCCAACAGAGGATGTACTTCTTGCATCAGCTGAGGATGGTCAACCTGTCCCAGCTGCTGATGGTACAGTTCTACACTGCCACCATATAATCTGTTATCACCACGTCCATCACAGTGTGCGGCAGCCCAGCCACCAAACATGACACTCATAGACTGCAGCGCATCATCAGGTCTGCAGAGAAAACCACTGGAGTTAAACTACCCACACTTTTAGATCTGCACACTTCCAGAACCAGGAAACGTGCAGCGATGATCATCACTCATCCAATACACCCTGGCCTTCGCCTGTTCCGGCATTTTCCCTCAGGCCGGTGATTTAGCCAAATGAGGATCAAGACAACCGGGCTACAGATAAGCTTCTTCCCACATGCCATCACACTCATGAACAGTTGAACACCATACCATGCACATTACAAATCCACACTCTTATTTATCTTAAATTACATAAATACATTCAATAAATATTCAGGACATTGTTCTCACTTTCTGTTCCTCCTGTATTGCACTTCTTTTTTTTAATCTTATTTATCTTGGTAAAAGTATCACACAACACTCTATCATCTGTACTTAATGTCTCAGACTAGTGCTTCTCCTACTCCACTTTTATAATATCGTCACACACTGTGCACTGCGAGTTACTGTAACCAAAACCAAATTTCTTGTATGTGTGGACATGCTTGGCCAATAAAGCTTATTCTGATTCCAATTCTGATGTGTTCATCATTGATTGTGCCTTCATAGATGTGCAGTTTCCCCACTAATACCACAATTTTATGATGACAGCAACCTGGATGGCCGTTTTCATCTTTGGCCCAGAGAACACGATGTCCATTATCTGAATAGCTGACTTGTCAGAACCTAGTACATGTTTCCACTGTGCATCAGTCCGTTTCAGACGAACTCACGCCCAAAAGTCAGCAGCATTTCTGGACGTTGTTGATATATGGCTTCCACTTGGTAATATTTGTTCTCTGGCTTAACTTAGTCTTTGCCATCCACCTTGGCAAATCAAGTTTCCAGTCTCTGCCATTCCAGCTACCATTTAAAGAACATTTTCTTTCTTTAGCTGTGGAACTGTCAATATAACCAAGTAACCAAGTTGACCTACTTAAGCCATCAAGACATAAACGGATATTCACATTTTCTTTTAGTGTGGCATTGGTGGGCATTCATTTACAGCAGGCATTGTTTGCAAGTAAATGCATAAATGAACACTGTTGCCAAGCTGTATTCATTTCACAACTTATACAGCATAAACAGATACAGCATAAACACACCATTGACTGGGAAATGGCCCATAATACATACACCTGAAAAAACAGAGGGTGATTATGGGTGTTCAGAAGAAAGTGCCATGAATCAAATTGTTTGGAACATTCTACAGGATGTGAGCTCAAGACAGTTGTAGCACATGATCGTGTACATGATTAAAAATGTTTGAGATATGCTACTACCTCAGTACAACTAGGTATTATGTCTCACGTCGGATTACTTTTACCGGATACATCATCATGGCACAACTTGCTCCAGGGCAGGTGAGGTTTGGGATTACAAATTGTATACAACTTTTCAGGCCATTCTAGTAGAGTCAACCTTCTAGTAGAGGTGTACCGTTAAGTCTTTTTCGATTCTTTAGCTTTTGTTGTTATATATTACACAAAGAACAATGCCACAGCAACTTTTTAGCTACCCTTTTGTGAGGTTTGAGCTGAACACTCATGAAAAGTTAATTAAAGAAATGGTGTTAGTAAATAGAAAAGGAAATCTTCTATTTGGATTATCAGTTAATAGGGAAATGATTGTAGTGTGTAGTTATTTTATTGTTATGTGTCGTTTTGTGGAACAATATATTTTCTTGTAACATGTTTCTGTCATTTTTTGACACTGAAACAAAAAAAGTGCAGGCTTCACCTGTGAATATAAATCATTAACTGAAAATGAAATTAATAACATTTTTATGTAACTAATTTTGACATGATGCTGTTACATGTAAAGCATGAGTACATATCTCTGAACCTCTAAGTATCTAAAGCTAGAAAAAAAATGTTTTAATTTAAGAAACAGCTCTCCCCTCTCTGAAACAAACATGTCTCCTCAAGAAAGGCTTTAGCTACTTCATGGACCCTAATTGCTACCGTTAATTCCATCCTTGCCCTGTTTTACAAGAAAAGCTTTTCCATGTGGTAGGAATTACCATCCAAGTCTTTCCTGCATGTCATCTAAATGCCTAGGCCTAACTTAACATTGTAAAACTGATGTCTTAAACTTGCAGTCTTGCAGCATTAAGGTATTTATGGGGTTTGTGGTTGGCTACCTTAACAAAATAGAAATCAGCTTATTTAGCATGAGGTCGAAAAGCATGCTAAATGTGTTGCAATATAATACAGCTTTTAAAACCAATGGGGTATTTGGGTGTTGGTGTCAACTTATACATTTATGGAATAGGCTTGTGAATTCTCATAGCAACTGTACATTGCCAGCATTTCATAATGAATGAAACAAATGAAATAATCTAAGGCCTGCTCACTTATGACAAGAACGTAAAAGAACTACTACTTTATATAATTTAATAAGGAAAATAAATGTAAACACAATAAAACAATATTGAGCTATAAAGCAGATAAACAGTCAGAGGCTTTACAACCGCTACCGACTAAAAATCGACTAGCTATACTGAGGTTCGTTGTGGAGTTCAGAACTCAAATGTAACATGTACAGCAGTGAATTCATATGTTCTGCAGTGAATTCTACCAATCAGGTGAAATTACTAATCAGATGAAAGCCAAGCCTAAGCTAATCTAAACCACTGGAAATGAATCTGGACTAATCTGGGCTAATCTGGACCATTGTGTTTGTGTGTAAAGTTAAAGCTCAGCTCCAAATGGCACCATTGCTTTGGCCTATATTTCATACTTTCACTTTGAATTGTCAATTAAGCAGTGTTTCTGACTCTGCTCAAATGTTATGTTATGTTATGGAAAATGTTGACTTCTTATGAATTCACTTGTGATGTGCTGTTTACTTTTGCTATTACTTACTCTGTTACTACTTACTCTGATTCTTAGACTGAACTGAACTAAATTTAACTGAAATTAAATGTACGGAATAAAATGACACTTTGTGCAATGTGCTTTTTTGTCACTGGGGTTGTAGTTTGTCCCAAGAATCTAGAGTCATATCACTAAATCTCTCGCTAGCAGAGCTCCTGCTTAGGACAAGACCAGCAGTTCGGTTTCTGAGGTCCAACTTATTTTTTACTGTTGACATACTTCCACGTTGCCCATGGGCATTGCATCTGACCTAAATATGTCAGATGTCACTGATTTTCGTTTTAGTGTTTGTACAACAAATTAATGACCCAAGCTATTTATGATTTAAGGAAAAAGAGCAACTCTCTGCTAATGCGCCCATTAATCATTCAACTGACACCAGCTGGTGCAAAATGGCTGTGGACTGCAGATTTATGGGCTTGAGGCGTTTGAATTTGCCAATGCCTCACAGGCCAGTGGAACATGTAAAGCCAGCTTTAGTCCATGGATTACACATACAGTTTTGCTTGGCACGAAAGCATCGATCATCCTGTAGAATACTTACGCAACCTGACTTTTACATGGCGGGCCATTTGGTTCAGCTCTGGGCCTACAGATTTTTTACAGAACTTTATGCTTTGAGCAATTATAGCAGAAAAACCCTTATAGGCACGGCTACCTCTTATCATAAAGGAAAAAAAGCCTGATTCATCAATACATTATCAAATTATCTTTTACTCATAGGGCATGTAGGTCAATTCAGTCCAAAGCCCAAAGAACCATTTGTGTAAATGAGCTGATTAAAAGCAATAACGTTATCCTTCGATCGAAATAAGAGGCTGAGGCCAAATCTTGCAATAAAAAAGTTCCCCACAGAGCAGAGCATTATCCCTCCTTCCCTAAGCTTTATGCATTAGGCAGTGTTCTCTGACACGTTGCACGCCTAGTGACCTTAGGCTTGTGTGCAGCTGCTCAGCCATGGAAACCCATTTCATGAAGCTCATGACGCACAATTCTTGTGCTGATGTTCCTTCCAGAGGCAGTCTGGAACTCTGTCATGAGTGATGCAACAAAGGATAAACATTATGCGTTTCAGCACTCAGCGGACCATGCCTGGTGAGTTTGCGTGGTCTGCTGTTTCAAAGAGTTGTTGCTGCTGCTAGATGTTTCTATGTCACAATATAAGCACTTACAGTTAACCAGGGCAGAAGCAAGGCATAGATCTCACATGCTGGTTTATGGCAAAGGTCGTATTCTGTAGCAGTGTCAGGTTTAAGGTCCCTGCGCTCATCAGTACAACATTGTACTGCCAATGTTTGTCTATAGAGATTACATGGCTATGTGGTTAATTTTATACAACTATAACACATGAACTCCATCGTTAGGAGTGATTTCCACATATTTTTGGCCATATAGTGTACTTTCCTCATAACGCTGCCTTCTAAAAGCACAGGCAGCAAGTCCTCAAAACAGCTGCCTTCCGTTTTGTACCTACAGTTGTAGAGGTAAAGGTTCGTGCACATGTCAATAAAATTAAAAATGTACTAAAACTTTTGTATCAAAAATGCCCAACAGTGACCCGTATTATATTATAAAGTAAGGAAATACCAATATAAAATGAAAACAGTGATACAGTTTTAGACACAAGTTGAGGGGCAAGGGGGAAACCTGTTAGGCCTGTCACCAACATAGCGGCCATCTTGAATGCAGCAATTTTGGATTCAACTCCTGGATTCAAAAGGAAATATATACACTTTGAAAGTCTATATGTGACACATCAAAACGAGAATGGATTTCACCAGAAATATAATGGTGTACTTCATGTTAATGTAACTTCAACCATTCTCATGTTTAAATAGCGATTTCTCTTCAGTGAAGGGTGGCATCATCCCAAGCCGAAAATGTCGAGATCTGCATCATTTCCAATTAATAAAACATACGTGTCATTGCCGATGATTTAAACTAACCCCAAGAAGGCCTCCCATGCTCTTAATGTTTTTTCAATGAAGATTCCCACAATTTTGATACCACGCCATACCACGACTTTACGTGCACCAACTATGTTAGATCAGTCCAGTGAGGGTTTGTGTCTGACCAGTATCGGTGATTGGTCAGGTGTTGCAGCTGGTGTTCTGCGATGGCATGTGTGCTCTGCTTACCAAAAACGAGGACAATTTCAACATGTTTTGCTTTGGGTAACTCCATCCTTCACATCATAAAGACAAAAATACTGTTTAAACATGAGAATCAATTATGTTACGTTAACACGGACACAGCACAGCATTGTTTTTGTGGGGAAATTCTCTACCAGCTTGATGTGTCGCACAACCACCATGGCCTAATATGTTTCCCCCTTCCCCCACAGCTAAAACTGGATCATCCTTTCCCAAACTGTTTCCTTTTATAGGGGTGTTTCCTTACTTTTTAAGATATGATGTATAATAAATACGGCCTATATCAGTGATGAAGAGTGAATTCGGCATCAGCTGATAAATACCAGAAAAAAACAGGTTTATAGAACACAATAATTCAACAATATGACTGAAAAATAGGATGGAATGATGAACCTTTTCCATGATAATTTCCATGATAAATGATGTAGCTATCAATATATCATACCATTTCATAACTGTTTGTAAGCATATTTGGAGTGAACAGACATAGTAAAATTTTGTAAATAGTAATAATGAGGAGATTTGAATCTGCAACACTGTGGCTAAGGCTAGAGTTGGAATTAGGAATCTAGAATGTTGGAATATGTCTGATAGTTTATTCTTTCCATAATAAATCCTATATTTGTGTCCTCAAAATGTGTTTTTGGTAAGAGACCTATGCAATGTTTTGGTAGCCTCACTGGGGAAGAATTTTGCCTTGTGTTGTTTTGCCTTTTGATTTTCAACAATGTAGCATCATTAACTGCAGCTGTGGGGTGAATACATCCATTCACTCCCATTGTCATAGCTTGGCTGCTGTGTGCTGTGTATTTAATCAACCATCAATAGGTCCAATATAGGATACAGTTTAAAATGCTTGTAGTTGTTTTTACAGCACTAAATGGTTTGGCCCCTACTTATATTGAAGATATGCTCACATCGACAATCACACAGCGCTCTTTAAGATCTTCATTACAGAATTTGTTGGCTGTCCCTAGGGCACATCTGAAACACAAAGGTGATCGGGCATTTTCGGTGTATGCCCCAAGACTTTGGAATAGTCTACCAGCCAGTATTCACCAATCTACCTCTCTATCTCAGTGTGTATCTACTATCTCAGTTTTTAAATCAGGTCTAAAAACTCACTTATACAAACTTGCTTTTGAATAGTGAGAAAATGTGGTAACATGAGGTGTTTTTATAGTTGTTCAATATATCCCTTACCTGTTTTTTTTTTTTTTTACTTATTTTAATATATGTTATTTATCTGATTTCTTTTATCTATGTTTTGGTTGTATGTATTCATGTGTAATCATTAGGTATTTTTATGTACAGCACTTTGGTCAATGCAGGTTGTTTAAAAAGTGCTTTATAAATAAAGTTTACTCACTTACTTACTTAATCAAATGCTGATTTTTTTGCTGCATTTCATTTAGTTGTATAGAAATTTGGGGCTCTGGAAAATATGAACTTCTAAACTTTCCCTTACCCAGTGTCATTCAAGGTAACACCATGACCTATAATAGGGCTAAAGGTAAAAGGTTCAAATTTACCTTTGAAATGGGGTGGGGGTGGTGGTGGTGGTGGTGGTTATGACATCATGTAAACTTTGCTTTTGTCATGAGTTATGGTAGGATGGGTGAATATGGCATATGTGCTGGTCTTTGCCGGAGGAGTTTCAGTTTGCTGTTAGAAATACTTTCTTGTCTGGATATGGGTGGTGGGAAGCAGGGCAGACGCCAGAGCTGGGAAAGAAATGGGAGGAGGAGAATCGTTCTGTTGCCGGGAAGTTCACACACCGCTGTGAAGCCGTAAAGTCTCTGCCAGCTGAATGGAGGTGGTAGATTAGAGTCTGGGAGGGCAAAGGACATGTAGTTGAGAAACTCCCAGTTTCCTCCACTCTTAAAAAGGTTCTTTGGAATGATACCACAGAAGAACCACTTTTGGTTCAAAAGAAGATGGATGGTTCAAGGGTTTCGGTGGTGATGTGAAAGAACAGAGGCTCTAAAGAACTCTAATGTATAATGTTACGGTCCTGGAGACGGCCACTTTTTCTTTTCCAATATTAATACTGACACTGATATGCAGATTATGAGTACTGACTGTTGTAGCAGTTTAGAAGGAATGTCTTTAGATTAAACTGTTAAGATGTAGAGATGCGAGACGTGAACAAAAAACATCATTCAGAGAGGTTTGTTGTGGAAAAAAAATGCTGTTCTAGAGATGATAGGAACGGATTTTACCATTTAAAGCCTCTCAGACAGTTTTTATTAGAAATGGTTAGGAATACACTGTTATATTTTATGGGAGATGTGTTGTAGAATCAGATCTGCTTGACTCCTCTTTCAATTCCATTGTATTTCTACTGGTATCAGTTTGTAACAATACTGGATATTAGATGAAAGGTACCTCTATCCCAGTAGTTTCTAACTGTAGCCTGCAATCCTCCATTTGGTCCATGATTGTACAGCTAGGTGGATGTTGGTAGTCTTCTTTTTTTAAAAACAGACCTTTAATCAAACCAAAATATAAATGTTGTTACTGAATTTGACAGCCTTGCATCATTTTTAACTTACTGTTTTGCTAACTAATTTTGCTAAATGTACTGAGACTCAGATGGACGGCATAACTGATTGGAACATTTTGTTTTGCAAGTAATTTGATTTAATTTAGCCATCAAAAAATAGGTAGTTGTTAATCACATTTTCAAGGTATTTCCTAATACAGGTTACATTTATTCAGAGCATGCGCTGGTTGGTCTTATTTAGAATGTGTCACGCTTCTGGGTCTTCCCGGCTCCTTCGCTCTCTCGGACTCAACTTCCCAGAGGGCTTCGCTCGATGACGTCACGCCCACATGTTCCCAGCCGTCCAACCAGATCTGCTCTAGGTCACCTGAGTTTTAGCCCCAGCTGTCCCTAGTTTAACCTCAGCATATAAGCCCCACAGCCACACTTCCTCATTGCAAAGTTTTGCCAAACATTTTTGCATTGCTGAGCGCTCCCTTTCCCTGTGTTTACTCTCTGGTTTTGATCTCTTTTGTCCTTGACTACCTCTTTAGCTTTCTCCCCTTCTGGCTTTGCTCATTGTACCTCACTTACTTCAATTCCTCTGATCTTCCTCTTGCCTAGCCCTTCTAACTTGTCTGCCTCGCTGACTGACATTCCAGTTTCCGACCTCTGCCTGCCCCTGACTCTGTTTCTCGCCTATTCCTTTCATGTTGTGTCGTGTATTGCTGCTTGGTTCGACTGTCCTATTGTTTAATAAAACCAACTCGCCTTTTAGCTCTGCTCACTGTTCATTGTATCTGACAGAACATGTATTTATGCTGTGGACATTAGTTGAATTCATTCAGAACAGGCATTGAATGCAAATCCATTCACTTTTGATATGTGGTAAGAAAATCCTTCTTTTGTACTTTCCATCATTTGTTCCAAAAGGAGCTAAAACCTAACTAAAGCAGTGCTCACTGGCCGGAAGGCAGGAAACACCCTGGCCAGTCCGCCAGTCCATCACAAGGCAGACACGCAGCCATACACATTTACTCACACCTAGGGGCAATTTAGCGTTTCCAGTTTATTTGGCATGTCTTTGGGCTGTGGGAGGAAACCCACACATAGACACAGCGAGAGCATGCAAACGGGAGCCAGGGATCAAACCCAGGACCTTCTTGCTATGATGTGAGAGCTCTACCCACTGTGTCAACATACCACCCACACTTGTAGAGTCGTATTATATTATTTGTTTATTAAAACACAAAAAAAAGTTTATTAATTGCAAGTAATATGTGTTTCAGTAGTGATGATTATTGAGGTTACCCACTGATGTCCAGGGGCACATTTACTTCAGAACTATGAGATCTATCTGCTCACCATGTGACCATGAAGGGCAAGGAAGCCATCTCACTCTCTGCTTTTAAATGTTTGTTTAGCTAAAATAAGCCACTGATCTAATGAATACAACTCTTTGTGTTTTGGTATTGACATGAAAATGTAGGCCAGCATTTAATGTTTTTAACCTAAAAATGAAACTCTGATTCAATTTTTTTCAACTTCACTTTGAAAAAGTTTAAAGATTCAGGTAAGGTTTGGGATGACATATTATACGACATATATAATTTTATATATATTGGCTGATACGGTCAATGCCATATGGAATTCATCCATAGAGGATAAATGGCTGTAAGCGGAAAATGTCAGGATTTTTTTGTGGACCATGGGTTGCCATGAGGTTGGGAACCCCTGATCTATCCTTGACCAATTAAAGTTTTTTTTTTTTCCATAGAACACTACATCCATTATTTTTAAGAGTGCAACAAGAAGCAGTTTTGCTTCTACATCGGGAAGCCATTAGTCTTGCCTCCAAGTCTCAGACATTCATTCTGTTTTCGGAGTTTTGTTGTTGACAGCTTGTACAAAAGTTTGTTCAGGGTTTTTTGCTGTTACGCTCCGCTCTGCTTTCTGTCTGCCTCCGACACAAGCCATATCAGGTTCAAGATCAGTGCAGACTGTAAAATATAAATATCAATAAATCTTCTAGCTTCACTAAGTGGAGAAAGTTAAGAAGCTACAAAAAAGCACATAAATTAATCTGCCTCAAGAGTGGCATGCCAAAAACGTTGTTTTTCCAGGCAGTCGTTGTAGACTCAGCGGCTGTCCAACTGCATGGGGTATGTGTGTGCTCTCAGCACAGAAGCTAGACCTCCCATGGTGCCAAAGCCACAGATTTTATAAGGCCTATGGGTATACATAGTCTCCCTGAGCAATGCTAGTTGCCTAAGACTGACTGGTGATTTAAACAACTAAAATGGCCATGCCACCGTGCTAAGAGATCCATTCATTTGTTTGTCCTGGTAGGTTAGAAGTGGGTGACTGTTGTTCCAGCTTTAAGTAATTACTGACTGCTCAGCCTTTCAACAAGTTCTCAAGTCACACAGTAACTGCTGAAGGTTCTTGTCTTCAACCATCAGGATGATTTCCTTCATTTTGCTTATTTTATTTTAGCCTTAGCTCAAATACCACAGTGGTAATATTGAAAAGTGGGATTTTGCCAGAACCGCGAAAAGTAAAACCTGCTCTGGTTCAGGATATACTTCTCACAGACCATTACTAGAAACTGGTTCAATACTGAATCCCTCAAACAAAGATATCATGTAGGGAATACACTATATGTCCAGAAGTATTGGGACACCCCATCTAATTAGTGAAATCAGCCACTGCTAATTGCCACACAGCTTGTAAAATATTCCTAGAAAAGCATTGCCAATATAATGGGCTGCTCTGGAATAGCCACACATGAGTTGAAGATCACCACGTCCAATGCCAAGCATCAGTATGAGGGGTATAAAGCACGCCCCTCCCCATGTTGGACTGTTGGTCTGTGGAGCACTGGAATTGCGTTCTCATGAGTAAGGGGTCACATTCGAAAAGCCTTTACTAAACTCCCTCCTTTGATTTCTGAACAAATACTGGAAGACCAGCATAATTAACGTGAAACACACATGAGCTCTGTGTAAATTTTATAACTATTTACTGTACATTAGCTATTGTAGAGTTATTACAGAGTTACAAAATTAACATCAGTATACAACTGAGACTACTGAGACAAGCAAACCTCCATCTGTGGTAGAAAGTGTTAATTATTTCTGTAAATATGCCAGAACAGTGAGTAACCACACTAATAAATCTGGTGACTACAACTACAAGAATTTGATCTTTGCTGTAATCATCTGTTCAACACTACCCTCTAGTGGCAAGACCAATACACTAGGTCTTGGTTCAGTTCTAAAACTGACTTCACTTTCAATGAAGCAGAAAGTGGTAGAAATGGGTCAAATTAAAAAAAGAAATAGAAATAGTTCTTTGTCACTTTAAGGGTTCTTCCTAGAACATTTTCATTTAAAAAAATATTTATTATCTAGGGAACCATCCAGTTTTCTTTATAAACCCAAAACAGTTCGTCTTTTGCATTTACACAAAGAATTCTTTCTGGCAAAAAAAAAAAAGTCATTCAGTGGGGTTTACGTGGAATGCTCCATTCTAGAGAAACCAAGTGGTGGCAAGCGCAAAAAGCAGAGTTCAGGAGTGTGCAAAGTCTTCACAGAACATACATACGCAAAGCAACATACATACACAGAAATGTATGTTGTGTTGTGTTACAATAGCTTTGAGATAAAGTTTTGGCCTTGCCTAAAACGTGTTTAAAGACACTCATTGCAGAGAGGTACATGCAGACTGACTCCTGTTTAATTGTACAGCATCAGATTGCACCTCACACTTTATACTGTCCACCCCACACACTGCACACTATTGTAAATTTCCCATATTTCTATATTGTAAAGTTATGTATATTTTGGGTATATATTGTAATAACCATTCTAATTTGTTTAGTGATCCCGGTATAACATTTTATCTTATTTTTTGTTTATTTAACAATTTGCTCTTTATATTTTAGATATTCGGTCTTATTATGTTATGACTATGTACATGACCAATAAACTTTCATTTGATTTAAAGCTCTTGTAAGGCAAAATAGTATCCAAAGAAAACTTTTTTGCCATTACAAGTTATTTAAGATGCTGTACAATGAAGCACTTCACGTAAAACCGCTCTATTAATGACTTTACATGAATTTACATCTCAATTATGCACACTTTTGCACAATATGTGGAAATGGCGTTTAAAGATAAGCAGCTTATTAGAAATTTAAGACCAGTAAGTGTTACTCACTTCTGTCAGAGCAGTGAGTAACCGCGCTAATAACTGCAGACACTACATGAACTACATGAACACCATCTGTTCATTAATAGTCTCTCTCAGTTCTCCTCATTCACCCTTTTGTGTGTGAAGTATGTGTCTTTGACCCAATAACATACTTCTCATGCTCTATAGTTCATTCTCCATGCCTCACATACATTATGGGCTATCTATAATGGATAAACTTGAGCCTGTGAACTAATGCGCATCGTGCGCAACAAGCCTGCCGTGTTGTGTTCTTAAATACTATTAAAGAGTTCAAATGACCACTAACACTCCAGTGTTCTGACCAACACTCCGAAGGAGGACAAATCATCCTACAGCCCGTCTTACTATACAGTTCATTTACCTTACCTCTATCGAACAGAATAGTACAAATCGATCAAAAGGAACTTTTCAGAGAAAGAAACAGAAACAGCCACAAAGGGTTCTTTGAGAAATGCCAGGGAAGAACCACTTTTGGTTCCATGAAGAAAGCTTCTTTAAACTTTTTAAAGATTCTTCACACTCATCTTATTTACAAAAATTGTTCTCTAAACAACCATCTACTGAAACAGAAATGTTCTTATTTGGCATCCCTCAAATAATGCTTTGGTAATTTGATGCAAAATGCTCCATTGTATATAAACTTACAAAGTTAGAAGTGGTCACAGCAATAGTAACATGAACCAGACATCTGAAAACTTCACTGCCTCTAAAAGGTCCCTCACAGAAAGTTCTTACTTTAAATATGTTTCCTCAAGTAGATAGTGATGGCACTGCTAGGAACATATATATGAGAAGAGTACTTGATGATGAAACATCACACAGTGTGACTGATGTAACCTTAGACGTAAAGGTCGCAGCCTGGAAAGAGGCCCACTAATGAACACAGTCCCAAATACACACACGCACACACACACACACACACACACACACACACACACGCATAGACAGAGGGAGAGGGAGAGGGAGAGGGGGAGGGAGAGAGAGAGAGAGAGAGAGAGAGAAAACAAAGTTATACCACCATTATTGAAAAGTTTGGAATCAATGTTTTCAGTATAATTTTGTTGCAGATACATGTGCTTTATGATTGTAATATGCCATTAATATAATATAAGTTTAAAACAATTTGCATGATGGTAAAAGGGCATTTTCAAGCTGTAGATGATTTTATAAGAACTGTGAAAGCAAATATTGAGCATGAATGTATTCATTTATTCATTGAGAATGCATTTTTTAAAATGTCAAATTAAACATATATTACAGATAATAACTCACAGTAATTATGTAACAAGAGAGGAACAAATAGTTGTAGTATTTAATGACTTTTGCTTTTGCTTGTTTACCATCTCACCTTTTAGTTACCACATAACATTTTTAGTTTCCAAAATACATTATATTGTGAATAAACCATTGGTTTATGTCCTGGTTTCAATCGATATGGTTTAAGTTGTTATTATATAATAATTAAAAGTGATTCCACACTTTTGAACAGTAGTGTACATTTTTGCTGAATAATCCCATTGACCCGGATAGAGCCAAAAGGGACACAGAACTATAGGGTTTTTGTTGTTTTATTTATTTATTTATTTATTTTGCTTTTTTTGTTTAAATAATTTTAAGAACTTCAGATATAAAAGGTCTTCTTGTGTGCGCTGTGGTATGATACTGTAGTGTCACGAACGGTAAACAAGTATAAACACAAACAAATAAACTCGTCAGAGAGAACAGCTCCGTGTTCAACGGGCAGTGTCAACAGGAAGTGACGAAATAGACATGTGAGTCGATCTCAAAATGAATCGATTCTCCGAGTCCAGTCCCTTTGAATCACAAACCGACTCCGTGTCCGAATCTTAAGCGGCTTCTCTGTTGTTTGGCCAGTAAACACTGTAGGCCTATCATATCCGACCTTGACCTCGGCGACGCACTACCGAATGTTTCGACGTCTTCTGTTACATTACATAGTGACTGCTGCACCATTTGAGGTGGACGGGATCATTTAAATACAAACCTCGCAAATAAGCTACTTTTAACCTCACTCCTGCCTTTCAGCTTGAGAACAGTGAGTTTGTGTAGAAAAAAACGTGATAATTCCACTAAATTATAATGAAATAATAAACACTGATATATAAAAAACTAACCCTGCAGCACACAAGTCTAATCACCGAAAGCCAATCACTAACCACCACTGCCATGGCGGGCATGAACACTATGTGTTCAGGTCCTACCTGTAATGTACTGAAGTGAAATTAGCCGTTCGCCTTGACAACGACGTACTTTTGTGTTTGGGTAGTCTGAAAAAAACAAACTCTACAGGACACTGTTAAACATTCAGAGTTTCTTTTAGCCACTACTTGAATTTTAAATTCAAACAACTAGCGCGAGGACTAAAGGCTGCAGCCGTTGCAGTGCAGCGATTGGGGGAGTGCATAGTGTATTTGTTCATACTGTTGGACTTTCGGCGTTGTACGTACGTTTTGATTTGTAGAATCGAGAAAACGATCGTGTGGATCGACTCTTGCAAGCGACTCCTCCAGTTTCCTTCATTTAGGGAGTCGACTCTAGAATCTTTGAACTCGAACAACAGCACGGGACTTTGCCAAGTGGGAGGAGTTTTGTTATGTTTTCGTTAGGCCAGCATTTGGTTGGTCGCTGCTGAGCTGAACGGTACCGAACAGCCCGAGCATCTGAAGGAAGTCGAGAAGATGGCAAGTGAATGACAGTTAACGGTACTATATAAGATGTGATGATTTCTCTCATCGCCCAGACATAGAACGAACAATGCGAGAACTCTCGATCGGCTCAGAAGATTTAATCTCCGGCACTCTGTGTTGAACTTAATGAATTAGCAGAGTGTCTCGTCGCCTACATTGTCGTTTTTGCGCGTTTCATTGTGGTATCTGAAGCTGAACTGGAGCAGGAACATCTTACATGACTATTTCTAACATCGGCGAAGTAGACGGACAGACGGACGAAGCTCGTTTTGACGGCTGTAATATGAAAAGAGACGTCTCAGAGGACTCCGAAACGTTAGGCTTCGTCCCTCAAAAAGAGATCGTTTACAACAAACTTCTGCCTTATGAGGACAAGTTAGACGCGGAGTCCAATGAAATTCTGGTTCAGATCAAAGGAAACCTCGGACGGGCCGTCCAGCTTAGGGAAATATGGCCAGGGGTCTTGTTTTGGACAAGGAAACTTTCCACGTGAGTATCTGCATCTTACACCAGTGAGTTAAATCTGTGTCCAAACAAATTCCACGGTCTGTGATCAGAGCCAAAACTAGGATTAGAATACAGAAAGCGAAATGTTTCTTGCAGGTGTATGCTTTCAGGTAAGGGACAGGGCAGACTGAATGAGTCCTGTGTTCGTAAGGATAAACAAACAAGGCTCAGATAAAAATACCTTCATTCCCTGATGTTTTAAATAGCTCGGTAATTCAGTGGCTGCTCAGGGAAGAAGACACTCACCTGCCCAGCCAAGTCCATTGAAATTTGTTCTAAAGATAAACACACTTTCACTTTTTTTTTTTTTGGTTGACATTTTATAAAATGCGTATTTGAGAACGCTTGTTGGTTTGTGCTCGCACAGACAGATTAAACTGTGAAGTCACCTGCGCCTGTTTCACTATTTGAAGTGAAGACTGGGTTCCCGTTGGCATACTTGTGCCCTCTGTACTGTTAAAAACCACTAGCCAGAGGAAACCTATTTGTGCGCATGCGTTTAGTACGATTAAAACCATTCCCAAGGACTTTGACCTTTGTCTGTCTTGCAGACATCTTGATTTTTGTTTTTATGATTTAGGCTATGCCACTGCACCACTAGACAGGGACAATGATATTGACCGGTCACCTCCCGCTACTGCAAACCTCTACCTATCAACAAAAGAAAAAAAAAAGCTAGCTCAGAGACGCTTCCTGATACCGTGGCTCACTCTGAAACATCACGGTATCTACAAACTATATGGTCTAGTAAAAACCCAATAATGTAAATTTGTTGTTGCACGTTACAGTGTTATTAAGTCAAACTGAGGAGCACTTGATGCTAGGGGTTGGACACACTGGTTTGGATGCAACTGCCGTTAGCACAGAATTCCGTGTGCTAGATACTAAATGCATTTTGGAGCACAGCCTAATACACACAGCAGCACATGCTCAAAAAATGTTTTATCATCAGGCAGCTATGCTCCTGTTAGGTCCTTAGAAAACAACTGTGTAGGCTGACACCGTGATTCTGTAGTTCCACCACTGGCTTGTAAGTCACCATGTTTGTGTTATTATTAATTATTAGTCTTTTATTAGACAGACAAGTGTCCTAACACATTTTGAAATTTCAGCCCACATCAGCTGCATCATTTCACAACGATTGCAAAATGTCATGTTATAAGGCCATTAGGTCAGGACTACTTTATGTTTAAATAGGCTGCTGCTATTTTAAGGCCTCAGCAAGTATATACAGGCTGCTTGTGACCCTTTCTATGAAACGTTGTTCGGGAGTAAACAGTAAACACTGTGTATTTCACAATTTGGAGATGCTTGCTGCCATCTGACCCCCAGCAGCTGCGTGTTGGCCAAGACTGAAAACCCCCTACTTCACCTTTCAACATACCCTTGTTGTGAATTCTGGTTTCCTGAATGGAAATAGGGGAGAGCAGCACGATGATAGTTTATTGTTAATGTATTTTACACCATAATATCCTTTTCAAACCATAATCTAGGTATGTTTCAAGACAGCATAATTACCCACTGTACTTCAATTTACTGCCTAGCGGTATGTGAAATGTAAAATAGAATAAAACTAATTGTATCCATAGCATTGATATGGTATTGCTGGTTTTGTTGTACGTATCATGTATCCTATGAAGACAAATGTATGTAAATTCTTTTTATTGAAAACTGAATGTCATTGGTCAGCAATTCATTGTTAGCTGACAATCTTAAAATCTAGGAACGCAAAAATATACACACACCAACATATCAATTAATAACATATAGCTCTGGTTCTGAAATTGTTTTATGAGTCAGCGCACTAACTGAATTTTATGTTAATGCACCAAGATATAAAAAGTGTTCAGTGGAACATGGTATTGATAGGTGGGGGTTAGGCATGTAGAAAGTTTTTAGAACCTTTCAAATTTTCAGCATTTTGTTATGTTTAAGACTCGTCTTAAAATGCAATGTTATTTTTTCTCTATTATACTACACAATGGTCTGAAATATCAGATCATTATGTTAATAAGTTATTCTTTGATCTGACTCTCCCACTTAAGACATACTACCTCCACCAGTAGTAACTGAGATGCTGCTACAACCTGATGGGAGTAATATCTGTGCCTAATTCTTTGGAAAGACATACAACTGTCTAGCCTACATAGGATCTCACAAAGTTGATGGTTGTATGTGAGAGTGAAAAAGCAAGCCAAGAGATCAAGAGAATTGTCCATAGACCTGCAAGATAAGATTGTGTCAAGCCACAGAGCTGGGAAAGGATACAAGAACATTTCTTCAACATTGGAAGTGCCTAGGAGCATGGTAGCCTCCACCATTCTTCCTAAATCTTCGGAAGTAAGTAAGTAGTCAAATTACAACACAGTGTGAGGAGGCGGAAACTAGGCACTGAAATCATCTCATTAATTACCATAATAACCATCACTGCAATCAACCACGGTGGTGGCAGCATCATGCTGTACTGGAAGACTAGTCGGGATAGAGAGAAAGACGGATGAAGATAGATATAGAGCACCAGGAGTTAAAACCTTTTTCAGAGCGCTCAGGATCTCAGGCTGGGGTGATGGATTTTCAACAAGATAATGGAGTAACTTTGGGAAAACTCCTGTGCTGGAGTCCTGGAGTGGCTCAGTCAGGAGAGATCTGAAGATCTGAAGATCTGAACCTGTACAGTTCTGCCAAGAAGAAAGAAAAGCGTGTTTAGCTTGTAGGATCATTTCCAAAGAGACTTCGAGTCTGACATTGCTGCCAAAGATACTGAGTGAACATTCTAATAATTTATATAAATATATTATCTAAATTTGAATAAATATACAAAAGTTTCCAGTAACCCGTTTATGCTTTTTCAATATGGAGTATTTTGTACAGATTGATGTTCAAAACTTGACAGAGTTACTGTTGTTTTAGCTGTCTAGCACAGCATACTAGAGTTGGATGTAAATAATTAATATGAGCTCCTAAATACATTCAAGTTAAATTGGAGAGTAATTACATTCACAATAAGTTAAGTATTAAGAAATCCCAACCATTTCCGTACACAGGCCCCCATTTTTAGAACGTCAAAAATAACGAGTACATGGATCCAAGACATCTACTCAGTTTATATTCTTTAAATATACCGGAAAAGCTTTATGGACCAAAACCATTCAGTGGTGTATTGACTATAAGCAGCACTTTTCAAATTTATTTTGTAACTAGCTTTGACACCAATGTAAATATTTTAAAACTATAGTAATATGCTCTATTCTGCTGGTCCTGTTTAGAATTCCGACAGCAGTGTTCAGAATGAGTTGCAGCTGTTTTTTATGTTTTTATGATGAACTGCTCTAGATTTTTTGGGACACAAAACCCTTGTTTTTATATCTATTTTTTGTTTTGATGATTGCTTTGATATGGCTGGTGAAAGTGAGATCTGAGTCTATTAGAACAGCAAGGTTTCAGACTTGTTTTGTGGATCCCTAGAAGCAAGGTGTTCAATAGTCTTTGTAGCCAAACACAATAAAAGTGTTTGTTCATCCAATTATTTATATGCCCCAAACATTGACACATTGAGTCTAATAGACTTTTAAAGATTTGTGTCCTAAGCGTGTCATGAGTATGTCTTTAACCCTACAATGCTGTCTATCATAGGCATATTTTTTTACTTTGTCTTTTGTCAAAATAAGTGCAGTTTGACATACAGTACTTCTCCCAGCAGTGCAGTATGGAGTGTTTTGGTCAAACAACTGATCATTTGGGAGTGTTCAGCTTACAGTCTAATAACTGTCTACACTGCTGTATGTGGGTCAGAGCTTCTTATACAGTCCTAATGCCCTTTTGGCACAGCTTTGGTACTGCCAGCTCAGGGTCGGAAACTATGGCAGCCAGAGCTGCACCAGCCAAAACTTCAGTGTGTGCAGTGGTACTTGAAGGTTTGTGAACTGTGTAGAATTTTCTATATTTCTGCATAAATATGACCTAAAACGTAATCAGATTTTCATACGTCCTAAATGTGGAACTGCTTGCGTCAAGTCCTTCTACAAGATTAGATTAGAGGTCAGGACTTTTTTGATTTTGATGGACAGCAGTGTTTTCTTTTTTGTGGCTTTCTCTGTGCAGTGCCATGCAAAGAATTGTTGTGCAGTGTACTCCTGATGGTGGTTTCATGAACATTTAACGTTTAGTCACGGTGAGAGAGGCCTTAAATTACTTGAAGTAGAAGGGCTCTTTTGTGACCTTGCA
This sequence comes from Semaprochilodus insignis, assembly GCA_034552555.1. NCBI lineage: Eukaryota > Metazoa > Chordata > Actinopteri > Characiformes > Prochilodontidae > Semaprochilodus > Semaprochilodus insignis. Next base: position 3,661,370 of record CM067500.1, read on the forward strand.
GACTGCTTGCTCTCCCAGTGGTCATTGTTGGGTTGAACACTAATGAAGAGGGTAACAATGATCTTGAATTTTCTACATATGTACACAGTCTGTCTGTGGATGGTAGGGTCCAGACTCTTTAGAAATGTTTTTGTAACTCTCCTATATTTGTGCCGTAAAGATGTGTTGAAGATCTGACTTTTATAGATCCCTGTTATTGAAATACAATGTCACGGCCACTCACACCTGATTATCATCTTGTTGACTGAGAACAGCTGACCCTAATTTCACCTTCAAATGAGCTGCTAATCCAAGAGGCTGACATACTTTGGTAATATTAGATTTTTTCAATAAGTAAATAAATATTTAAAAAAATAAGTGTAATACTTTCGTTATGTAATATTTTTCAATTACATATAGTTTCAAGTCCTAATGGTTTTCTGCTGTGTACTAATGCCTATAGAGGCTGCCGTAAGCAAGCCACAACAACCAAAGATGGCCATATTATATTCAGAACTTTGTCATATTAAAATGATACTTCATCATGATGAAATAATGGAGTATCTTCAATATTTAGTGCAAAAATGAGGACAAATTGTGACCAATACAATAGATTCTGTGTTAGAAATAACCGACATATTCTGAGCATAAGCTGACTAAGGGTCATTAGTTGGGATGGATAGGCTTAAGGTCCTTCACCTGATGCAGCTGGTTTGGCAGGCTATACTTAGTTTAAAGGGCAGTCATATGCCAAAGGAGTCAGCAGGGTGTAAAATTGAAACACAACATGGCCTAATTTATTTTTTATAGCTTAAAGCCCATTATAGTCAGTTTGTTTTGAAATGTGCTTAAATACTTTGTCTGGCTTGATGAACTAAAGCCTAAAAAATATAGAACTCGACAAACAAATGTTTTGGGTAAAAAAAATAATGCAGACCAATCTTTTCATTTATTGTTTGTCAAGAACAATGTGCCTATGTGTTTTTAATACATAATAATACTGTAAAATGGCCTTTAATTACATTATAGTGAAAGTTTAACTATATGTTAAGATATCTCTGGCAAGATTATGTATAAAATTATTCATTTGGATAAAAGGAGTTTAAAAAATTATTAAAAGATGAAAAATCTGCTAGGCAACCAAAACTTTCAACATCACATAAGCAGTAAGTAAATCTTTCGTTTTTGAGATTTAGGAGAAATCAAGCTCCACTCTTGCTACAGATCTGAAAAATCCAGAGGGGTTTTTCATTTCACTGTGAGACTCAACAGTATGGGTGTAGTATGGGTTTAGGTGACAAAAGAAAATAGAAGCTGAAAATGCAATACATTTTGATGCATTTTGATAAATATAATACAATAAATTTTATTTATATTTATTACATTTTTCCTGACCCTAAAAGAAAAGTTGAATGAAACACTGACTTACTGTTTTGAAGTAAATGAAGGATAGTCTTTAGCAACTTTGCACAGTCCTGTATGTTGGAAGTTACATCACTTCGGTATATCTATTAACCTTTGTACGCTCTACGTTGTTACAGGTACATTCGGCTATATGGCAGGAAGTTCAGCAAAGAGGATCATGTGCTGTTCATCAAGCTCCTGTACGAGCTGGTGACCCTGCCCAAGCTGGAGATCAGCATGATGCAGGGTTTTGCCCGTCTCCTCATCAGTTTGCTCAAGTAAGGCTGGACCCTCCTCTCCTGGTTATGGTTATTTGTCCGTACTATAATTAAGTTTAGGTGACAAGTTCACAGTAAGCTTTTCTGGATGTAACACTGACCAAATGCATGTCTTATTCAAACATAACGACAAGAGCAGCCTTGAACTAGATGGACAAACTTTACATTTGCAAATTGTCGCCTCTTAATGTGAACGCAAATCGAACGCACAATCAGTGACCGCCCAGTCAGTAGCATATATACAAATCTGCACAGGTCAAACCACACAATGGTTCATCTTGCAGACACTTCCGCACACACACTCACACAACATGCTGTCAAATTGTATAAGATACTGAAAAAAAAACACTGATTAGGTACAATTTGAGTAAGGTAGCACAAAGACTTGTACTATTCTAATATAGTAGAATAGAATTGTGGAGTAACAGTGGGTGACCCAGTGGGTGACCAGCCAATTTCTACAGTCAAGGAATTAAGTTCTTAAGGTTGATACATACCTAGGATCGGGATACACACTGCCTAGTAGGCAATACTTCTTATTCATTCAGTTACCAGAATTGTTTAATCTTGTGCTGCTCCACACATGTAGTTTGTTACAAGCCGATTCCAAAGCACCACTCATTTTTATAACTGACAGTTGAACGTCTAGTGTTGGCATGATAAGTCTAACTTGTCCGTGGGTGGAAGGAAATTTTCAGATGTATTTTTATGTGAGAACCTGAAGGTGCTCTAATTATCTGCAATATGTAATGGAACTCATTTATAGTAAACAACGCTTAATCATTTCCATTGTGTGCCTTTGTGAAATCTCTCCTCCCCCACCAACCAATCCAAACCTCACAACCCAGAAAAAGAGAGCTGCTCTCCAGAGATGACCTGGAATTACCATGGAGACCCTTATACGACTTATACGAGAGGATCCTGTATTCAAAGACAGAGCACCTTGGCCTGAACTGGTTCCCCAGGTACATACATGCCTCTCTTTTTCTGATGAAAATTGATTTACAGCCAGGTTTCTTCATACAGTTAGTATAGTCAGAATGATTCAGTGTTGGTAATAGGAACCAGACAGCCAAAGCATTTTATAAGTCTAGAAGCAACATCACAGAAAGTTATTAAATGAAATTACAGATATGCCGCCAGATGTCTCAGATATTGTGTTACAAGAATTATGAGATACGATTTGGTCCAGAATATGTTTTGTATACACTTGTATTTGTATATCCCTTTAAAGCAGTCTCAGTTCTTCGTTTGCAATTTTTTTGTTCACAAGATGTTGAAAACATTCCTTGGAGATTCTGGTCCATGTTGACATGACTGCATTACATAGTTCCTGTAGTTATTATTATTTTTTTTGCACTTTCATGCTGTGAATCTTCCGTTCTACCATTATCCAAACATGTTCTATTGGATTCAGACAGTTTGAGATGCTTTTCTGCTTATCACAATTGTACCGAGTGTTTGTATGAGTTATCGAAGCCGTTGTGGCAGCTCAAGCCAGCCTGGCCATTCTCCGCTCATCACTGGATGTTTTTTTCTGTAATGCAACGTTCTAAGGAAAGTCTAGAAACCATATACTATAATAAAGTGCTTGGTGAATGTACATTGGTGGCAGCGAGCCACAAACAACTTTTCACAGAAATGATCCTTGCACAATGCTTTTATAGAATCAAACATTTCAGATTCAATTCAGATTAAATTCCCACCTATTTAGGCTTTACATTTCTGATGCACTG
>CM067500.1:3683951-3726477 GCA_034552555.1 Semaprochilodus insignis
GCTGTGGGGAGCTACAGTTCATTGAGGGAACCATGAATGCCAACATGTACTGTGACATACTGAAGCAGAACATGATCCCCTCCCTTCGGAAACTGGGACGCAGGGCAATATTCCAACATGATAACGACTCCAAACACACCTCCAACATGACCACTGCCTTGCTAAAGAAACTGAGGGTAAAGGTGCTGGACTGGCCAAGCATGTCTCCAGACCTAAACCCTTTTGAGCATCTGTGGGGCATCCTCAAATGGAAGGTGGAGGAGCGCAAGGTCTCTAATATCCACCAGCTCCGTGATGTCGTCGTGGAGGAGTGGAAGAGGATTCCAGTGGCAACCTGTGAAGCTCTAGTGAACTCCATGCCCAAGAGAGTTTTCGTTGCTAGTGGTTTAGACCTTAATGGCTGTGTGTTGAGTTAATTTTGAGGGCACCGCAAATTTACACTGTTATACAAGCTGTACGCTGACTACTTTACATTGTACCAAAGCGTCATATCTTCAGTGTTGTCCCATGAAAAGATATAATAAAATATTTACAAAAATGTGAGGGGTGTACTCACTTTTGTGAGATACTGTAGATGTTGGCTTCTTATCTGCCAGTCCACCTTAATGCCACTGCAGTTATATTGTGTCGTGTCGTTGTTCGAACAAGAAACTGGCAAATAGGAAGCTTCGTTCAGTTTCATGTGATCATTTTGCTTGTCTTTTCTTTACCTTTCGGCAGAATGCAAATTGATCACTAAATTCTGGTTGAATATACTTGTATGGTCTATTGCACAACAATTCTTTGTCATTTTAGATAATTTAGCGTTTTCATGGGATTCATACTGAAAGCTGAATAATATAATAATGGCCATAATAGCAGTGACCCCCACCACCCCACCAGCTGTGCGTGTGTGTATATATATATATATACACACACACACATATACATATATCAATAATCAAAATTCTTGAAATGTTCAGCAAAACATACAAGACTTTTGAGTTATTATATAACCTGAGATTCTAAGAGTTAATTTAAAATAAATAATAATTTACACAAGAAGCAAGACCAGCATGCTGAAATAATTTTATAAATGTATCTAAAACTAAATTGGTGTCCTATTGTTAAATAAATCGTTTCCAAACACTTTCCAAACAGTGTTATGTGCATGTAAGATTGCTGCAGTATAATATTTTATCTTTAAAATTTCATACGATAAGAAACAAACATTCATTTTAATGTATGTTTATGTAAAAAAAAAAAAAACACAACAGATTTTGATTCTTTCTCACCAACCCCCTCCCTTCCCCACCTCTGTAGGTCATTCGGGTGGATGGGGATAAGCTGCTGCTCTACAGCACTCAGCTGGTAAAGATTCTTCAGCTTACACTGCACCTGAAGAGTAAGCAGGGATACAGCCTGGCCTGCAGCCTGCTGTACCACACACTGCGCTCCACAGCCCTTATCTATCCCATTGAGTACTGCAGCGTGCCTGGCGGATTCCAGCAGCCCCACCACCAGCATCTGCCCATCAAGGTTAGCCCATCAATATGGTTCAAGGGTGCAGTTTTGCTCATACAGTACAAGTAGAAGAAGGGGTGTCAGGGGCAATGCTAGCACAAACAGGTGACATAATACCTCTTTTTGTTTTCCAGTGTCAGTTTTAAACCTAAAGCGAACGTTATCAATAATTTCAATAGTTTGTTATTTTTCGACCAACATCATGCTACCCCAGAAAAATAAGGTAAAGCGTCAGAAAGTAGGCAGGACATGCAAACAGTGCTAATGGCGTATGGCAACTAGACAATGTGGAATAGTTGACATGCTCAATAGGGAATATTGGAATATGGCAAAAATACTGTATCAATTATCGGATACATTTTTGTGATAGATTGTCAGAAATAAAGACTCTGGACCGACGTGAGCAGAGCTAAAAGTCAGGTTGGCTTTATTACGCAATAGGGCAGTCGAACAAAGCAACAACACACTATCAAACATGTGATGGAATAAGCAAATTCACAGTCAGGGACAGGCGGAGGTCAGAAACCAGGAGAAGCAAGCAGCGAGGCAAGTTAAGAGGAGTAAGCGAGAGGATGGTCAGAGAAAAGAAAGAGAGGTCGAGAGCCAGACAGAGCCACGAGGTAGCCAAAAGGGAAAAATGGAAAGGGGTAGTCAAAGACAAAGGAGGTCGGAACCAGGGATAGCAAGCACAGGAAGGAAACGCTCGGAATTGCTTAGACAAGGGTCGGCAAAACTTCGCAACGGGCAAGTGTAAGTGTGTGTGTGTGTCTTTTGTGCTGGGGCTAATGAGTAACAGCTGGGTTCAGAATTCCGGTGACCAGGAGCGAAGCTGATTGGACGGCCGGGAACATGTGGATGCGAGGGAGGTTGAGTCTGGGGCTGCGTCCGAAATCGCCTACTTAGTACGTACCAGATTGAACCCAGTGCGCACTGCACGACCGGTGAAACCTCGGACGCAACCTCGGACGTACTACGTCCGCCATTTGACGTAAGACGTCACGCCACCGCTGTAGAAGTCCCGTCATTAATTCAAAGTCCTACTAGCACACACGTATTTTGGGTTGTTGGGAAACTGAGATCAATTTATTCATCGGTACGACAGGAAACTTGGCTGGCTGACTAGCTAGCTAGCTAATATAGCATGAAGTTATATTGCCTTAGCTAGCATTCGCTGCTAGCCTTAAAAATTCGCAAGTTCCGTTAATAACACTTCAAACACATATACACATGTAAAATGGGCTTTATATTCGCCGCACTTATACAGAGCTGACGTCCCGCTTCCCGCCATTTTTTCTTCCTCAGCTCGGAACGCCTCCACAGCTCCAGTGGAATCATGGGATAGCACAGTGTGCTGTGCTCGCATACTTGAAAATCTCACCGGAAGCAGTACGTCATCCGGGGAACTTTCACCTACTGCTTTATGACTACTACAGATTCGGACACACTACACATTCTTGCCTACTACTTTCGCCTACTGAGTAGTATAGTAGTAGGCGGTTTCGGACACAGCCCGGGAGAGCAAAGGAGCCGGGCAAACCCGGAAGCGTGACAAAGATGATGAATATTACAATATAAAATATCAAAATACACTTTTTGTACTAGGAACAGGAGGTTAAAAAAAAACTACAAAAAGTAAAATAATAAAAAAGTAAAAAAGTAAAATAATAAAGTTAACATCAAATCGTGTTTGTTTACTATGTAGTTTCTTTCAAAGCGCTCTAAATCTCTCTTTTTAGTGACCAAACCGATTGTCTGTGTGTTAGGACAACAGTACGCTGAGAAAACTATTTTGTGATTAATATTACTTAATTAATATTACTGTGGTATATGTATTGTTGGGATTAAGTGTAGTCCCATAAGACAGAAGACTGCCTATCAGTATAAAGTCTGGAGTGCTTTTGTTTTTTTGTTTTTTTTAATGTGTGCAGAGACCACCTACTTTGACAAGAAAGGTTTGTTGAGTAAAAAAAAAAAGATTAACAATGATTAATTAACATGACGATAATTAACAATCATGAAAATTAACATGAGCGTACCACTAAAAAGTACATTAATTTAGCTTTGTTTTTGTTTTTTTGTAGATGCGTTGCCACGGTTGTTATTTTTCGCTTATTTATAATTATGTACCCAACATAAGCATCATAGCTGAACTCCCTTTCAGACATGGTAATGCTTTGTGTCTGGACGGTTCATGTTCCTTAAACCCATTGCACTAAACAAATCATGTATACATACTCCTAAGGATTTGAGCTGGTGGTTTTGATCTAGATCATGTCTACCAGACTAGCCGGTACGGGTCTTTCAGTTGCTTCAGAGTATACTAATGTGACAGGATTATCTTAACACCAGCCTATCGTGGGAATGTGGGACTGTTTGCGAAAGGATATCCCAGACTACAAGGAAGAGTGAGCTAATGAGCCAAGCTGCAGACAGTTACACAACCATGATTAACCAGTAAGTGTGTGTCCAAGTGACCGGATACTGTACTGATCCTATTAAGTCTTATCTCCAGATGGGGTAGAGCTATTATTTATTTGATTTTGCCAATTGTTTGATCTGTCTTTCTTTTGCTTCTTAGGTAGCTTATTTTTGCTTACAGTGGTAAAAAATAATTGCATATATGGTCTTTTATAGTCTTTCATACCCTTTTGCAAATATATCACTGCTTTTCAACCCCATCCTCATGTCTGTTTTGAGTTCAGCCCTTCTATGAGTCAGTTCCAAAGCATGTCCACATGCTTTAAATATTGAAAAGCAAGCTATCATTACAGCAGATGCATTTTGGCATGTATCTGTAGGTGCCTGTATGTTTCATAGTTTCATATTTTCAGATATTTTCATGATTATTTTGTACTTAAGCTGTAAAACGCTGAGGCTGTACCTAGGTGAGTGTCATTCTCTAGGAAACCTGCAGAGGAATTAAACAGTGTATTTACGTATTATTGGATATTATTTACCAAGCTGTTTCAATTTTCTGCCTGTTCTCTTTCTTAAAAATGAAAATGATTGCCTTTAAAGCATGTGTTGCTTTTTGATAATCGTAAATATTTATTTATGTGTTGCTGCTTGTTGATACTTATCCTTAATATTCCCACCTAGAATATTAACACAGTGACACAACGGCTGACAGCTAGTCTTTAGTCAGTCTTTAGACCCAGCTGTTTAGTTACAGACTAATCAGACATTTATTCCTCTACCTTACAAAACACTGAACGCTTCTTTCCTTTGCTTGCCTTGTTGTCTGGTGTTGACCCGAGGAGGATGGGTTCCCCTTTTGAGTCTTGGTTCCTTCCTTTTGAACTGAGGGAGTTTCTCCTTGCCTCTGTCGCCCTTGGCTTGCTCACTGGGGGCTTGGACACCAGATAATTTGTGAAGCTGCTTTGTGACAACATCTTTTATAAAAGGCGCTATATAAATAAATGTTGACTTGACTAGTTGGGAAAGAAAACGTTCTGTTTCTCAAGTCAGGCTAGATCAGAATAACGCTGCAAGTTGTTAGATATCTTCTGTGTCACTGAAAGTTGTACCTAGTGACTTGGTGCCTAATTCTCATCCTTGCCATCATTGCCTCCCTAACGCAGGACTGGGGGCGACCAGGAGACCTGTTGAACTTGGCAATCCAGTGGCATGTGCCCAATGAGAAAGAGAGGGCCTTTGTCTTTAACACTCTGGACCTTCTTCTGCAACCTGAGCTAAAGCGACTGCAGAGGCACACTCAGGGGGAACAAGAGATGAGCAGGTATCACTCATTAAGAAAGCAATAAGCTAAACGTAACAGTTCTGAGTTCAGTCTTTAGTTCTTTAGCTCTGTCGGGTCCTTTATTTTTTTAACGATGATCATAGTTAACAATTCTTCAGCCAAGTATTATAGTTTTTAACAGGAGGGTTATCAAGCAACTTAAAGCTCCCATATCCTGCATTGTTCCTGCATTTTATTTTATTTGTCCACTGTGGTCTACTAATGATGTTTGTGTGAGTTAATGTACGTCATATATTTGCATAAAGTCAAGTAGATACAGGCCGGCAGCTTCAGGTAATGCTCACATCAACCATCAGCATGGAAAAATGATGTTATTTCAACCATGAGAGGATTTTGACCATGGCATGATTGTGCCAAATGCGATGGTCTCACACTAGAGTCTCTAGAGTTTACTTAGAAAGTTGCAATAAAGAAAAAAACATCCAGTGGCAGCTCTGTGGACGGAAATACCTTGCTGAAATGAGACCTTAACAGAGAATGGCCAGAAACTAGTTCATCACTAGATAATCACTGTGTACTATTGTGGTGAGCAGAAAAGCATCTCAGAGTACACAATGTTGGACCTCAATGCAAATGGACTACAACAACAGAAGACCACGTCACGTTCCACTTCTGTCAACCAGAGTGGCTAGTGGCCTCAGTGTCAGGTTAAGCTGGACAGTTGTAGACTGGAATGACATAACTTGGTTCTGGTAAGACACACAGATGGCGTGGGGAATGTTTTCTTGGCACAGTTTTAGCTTAATTCCATTAAATCGTCACCTATTTGAGTATGCGCATTTCTTCAAGACCCTGTCTAGTGGTAGTGTACCTAAAGTGCTCGGTGCGTATACATATTATGTATTTAACAAAGACTTCAATCAGATTTTAGAACCAGTGCTATTCGTTTTATAATAGAAACTTGTCCCTTTTATGTAATAGTCCCCCACTTAACCCTGCCTGGTAAGGCCAAGTGATGGTTCCAAAAGCCTCTGGTATATTGCTCATGCCCCATAGCCGTGCCTGTTTCAGCATGTTGAGCAAGAAAGATGTTTTAAGGACGACTGTATTGTGTTGTAGGGTCTTCTTGGCTGATTTAAGCAACACTGATATTGTCTGCTGTCTTGTTTACAGGGACGATATTCTGCAGAGTCTGTCCATTGTGCATCACTGCCTTCTGGGTGCTGGCAGTCTTCTGCCTCCACTGTGTGGAGAACCGGTGCCTGAGCTGTGAGTGTCATGAACACATGCAAATCGTATCTTCAGTGTAGGACACTATTTGAAACTGGTTTCATTCCGGTCGAGCTTGAAGCTGTTTTTTTTTTTCCAACCATCAGCGTCCATAGTATGATGCAACTCTATGAGACAAATCTGTACACCGGTGTGGAATACGGTAAGAACGGTTGCTCCCTCACTTTGGCACATTCAAAACCGGCGACTCTACGTATTGACATACTCTGACTCTCTTTCTTTCTTTTCTTGTTCTTTCTGTTTGCCAGACATGTCCAGACAAAACTACAGAGAGGTCATCTGTGCCGTGATGAGACAGCTACTACGTAAGTGACAACAGTATACAAATTGTAAGCAGTAAGTATTTCTACCCAGAGGTACAGTTTTGCATCTCATAGGATGCACAACAATATTTTACACATGGGTCTGATTTCCAGCATCACACACAGAAACAAGCACAGTGCATATTCAAACCCCACCTGTGGAAAAATTCATAATTCATAATTACATTATTGTAAAGATTCGGAGAAATCTCTATAATATATATTACTGAATGTCTATAATAAGTCTGTAATATAAGTCTATAATATATATTACTGAATGTGCTGATTGCTCTGGGCCTGAGCTCCAAATGACAGTGGAAATGTGGGCTGGGGTCAGATGATTACAAGTTACAATCATTTGTTTTGGGGGAAAAACAGACATTGAATTATACCATGTACAATGTATAATCTGTACCAAAAATGAAAAGGATTATGCAGACTTCCATTCTTTTTTAGAGAGGGGTTTTAGAGAGACATATGCTATTATCTTTTCTGAGGAAGTCTATGGTTATTTCAGCAAAACAATGCCCAGCCTCATTCAGCACATGCTACAGTAGCGTGAGGGAGGTATGTGAACAGAAATCCTGCAAATGAACGAAAAGCCAAAGTATTCTAACGGTCATTTAATAATTGACATATAAAAATAAATGGAAGAGCAAAAGAACAAAAAATAATAAACTCATTCCAAGTAGACCTTCTGAACTAGCTCTAGATGGAATACCAATTTTCCTTAACACAACACATTCCTAGAACTTCTCAGGGTGGGAAGTGCTGAACTAGGATTAGATTCCTGTCTAATTTAATCATTTACTTACTGTCAGATCAAAAGACTCCGGATCGACGCGTGGAGGGCTAAAAGCCAGAGCGGTTTTATTATACTATATGGCAATCGGACCAGGCAGCAATACACAACTCAGCATGTAAGGTAGGGCAAAAACGGAGTCAGGGACAGGCGCAGGTCAGAACCAGAAGGAGCAGTCAGCGGAGGTAAACAGGTTGGAAGGGCGAGGCGAGAGGGAGAGTGTAAGACAGAAGCAGAGGTCGAAAGCCAGAGAGAAACAGTTAAGTCACACGTAAAACATCCACACTGATTTCTTTTTTAGATCACATCCTTGATCACTCTGAGGACGACACCAAATCACTGTTTTCCATCATCAAGGTGAGCCCCCATTTTGGAAAGACCACTGTTACACAATAACCCATACACTCGTGTTTATTGAAAATGAGTAAGATTGAACTTAAGGGATCTGCTTTTCCACTGAAATGGTAGTCATTTAATAGTCAGTGTTGTGATATGGTAACAAGAAGTCAGGATGTCTCTTCTTTGATTAATGGTGTAGTATTATCTGACTTCTAGATCATCAGTGACCTACTGCACTTCAAAGGCTCACATAAACATGAATTTGACTCACGCTGGAAGAGCTTCAGCCTGGTCAAGAAGTCTATGGAGAACCGGGTGAGACCTTCTGAGTCAAATGTAATTGTCAGTACTAATTATGAGAGCATCCAGTGAGCAAACAAGTAAATACTGTATATGTATTTTTGCTCTCTTTCCCCAGCTCCTTGGAAGCAAACAACACATTAGAGCGTTGCTCATCGACAGAGTCATGCTACAACATGAGGTGAGGATTTCGGACATCGCTTGTGAGCCCTAATGCTTGTCAGACTATTCACTAGGGCAGAAATATTATATGTGTTTTATGACTGTTAATATTTGTGTTTGTCAGCTAAGGAATCTGACAGTAGAGGGATGTGAGTACCTCAGCGTTCACCAGGATCTCATAAAAGACTTGCTCCGACTGTCCACCAGCACTTACAGTCAGGTATCAGTTAAGATACAATCATGCAATAATTTTTTTTTTTTACATTACAGTACGTTTCTCTCACATTTTTACCTCAACAAAGTGTAAAACACTCATGTCATCTATATATTACCATACATATCTGCTAACTACATATCTCCTAAAACCAAAACCCAAAATTGAGGTAATTTCATCTGATTATGCACAGTGGTTTGATGTTAAATGCTCTGTCGTAGAGAAAGGTTTTTATTGCCTGTTAAAGCTATCACACAGAACACTGTTACATAAAATGGCTATGATGGCTAGGCTAACAGATGCTAGAGACTTTGGTTTCCAAAAGTTTTGACAAAAAGGTTTTGGGCTATTTTTAAAAAAAATTATTTATTCATTTTTGAATGCGTTTAAGAGGTTACACAGGGTGTCATGCAAATAGTACCAAAAGAAAACTTTTACTGCTATTTAATCGTTCGTAACATTACATATAAAAAATCAGTGGTTGTTTTGCATAGTAAATAGAATAGTAATATATTTTATAGAGTTCTAGACATTCGGGACCCCCTAGTTCCTATGACAGCCATTGTAAATCCAACTATGAGTTTTCCTACAATGAACCGTTTCAATCAATCAATCAATGAATCGATCAAATGTTATTTAAACTCTTAAGTGCGTTAAGCATGACCCTCATTTGCAAATTCACATCAAACCCCTCTGAATGATTGTTAATATCGCAATGATTAAAAAGTTGACTTAACACGAACAATCCAACAAACGTTTTTTAGTTCTTTTTAGTTTTATGTTTTCCTGTTATTGTGGGAGTCTCTCTATTCTGCCAGGTGAGGAGTAAAGCTCAGAATGCCCTCTTCACTGCTTTGGGAAGCTACAACTTCTGCTGCCGAGACATCATCCCTCGAGTGCTGGAGTACTTAAACCCCGGCCTTACCAACGTCAACCAGCAGCAATTTAAAGTATGGCTTGCATTCTGCCAACTGTTTGTATAACCAACCAGCTACATGACTCTAAGCTCCTGACCTGTCTCACATAATACAGTATATTTTTGGATTTATTGCTGAATTTCCATCATTCATACACTGCCTGTGATAACAACTTTTCAGAATACTGTTAATAAACAAGTCTGGTTTCTTTATCTTACTTGTGTAGGTTTAGTTTAATAAATAATGGCCATATCAGCGTAAATTTTTCATCATTCATTTTTCCTGGGTAGCCTTTATCTTCCTTCCGAATTGCACTGCAATCCATCACTTAATTCTGGGTGCAATTTGACTAATTTGTGTAATAATGCCAAAGCTCATATATTGTCACACCTTGTTATGGATTAAAGCATTTAAAGCAAAAGACACTTAAATCATTATTAAAGTAAAGGGTTTTCTTTTGTGTTTTTCTTTCTCTTCTGCCATCAGGGTGCCTTATACTGTCTACTGGGGAACCACATTGGTGTGTGCTTGGCCAATCTTCAGTATTGGGACTGCATAGCTCTAACGTGGCCGGCTATTGTGCGCTCCGGTCTTAGTCCCACCATGTCTCTGGAAAAGCCCTCAGTGGTGCGACTTTTTGACGATCTCGCAGACAAAATTCACCGGCAATATGAGACCATTGGCACCGACTTCTCCGTAAGCCCATCTGCATGGAAATGAGTGGGATTTACTTTAAAGTGTTGTCACTTTGACCTTTGTGTCTTAGAAGATGGATGAATGGTTGGATGGATGGATGGATGGATAGTTGGACTAAACTAGATAGTTGGACAGAAGGATCAATAGATAGACTCAAGTTTTGATACATAGATGACTTGGTAGATGAACACATGGATAGCTATATAGACTAATAGGTAGATAGACAGAAGGATAGATGAACAATGGATGGATGTATAAATTGATTGATAGATAAATAAATGTACAGACAAATAGGAGAGGTAGTGTTTGTAAAAATGGGACCTGTTTCTTCTTCCATCTGGTGGAGCTAAATCAAAAAATTTTATTCAGTTTATTAAAAATTACTAAATAAAATTTTTGCCATTAGACCTTTGAATTGAGGTTGCATACGCTTGTCCTACCTTAACAGGCTACAGCTTGAAACATGGCTTTCTGTCACTCAAACACCGATGAATCAACTTTGCTCTTGCTGTTGAGCCACTTATCGAGTCTAACCTGTACTGCTGAAAAAAATCACAGACCAACATCAGACCTGTTCTGCAGTAAGCAGAGCTGGTAGCATGCTAGCTAAGCTAATACTAACCAGCTAGTCTCCTGGTTAGCTGCAGTGTTTAACATTTACAAATTGAACCGACAATACCGACATAAATGTAGAATCAGTGAATGGCTATGTTGATCCGTCATCCCATCATACGGTTTGAACTTGGTTAGCTAACAATGATAAGTGAACCAAGCTGAGCCCAATTTTTAAGTGTTTCGTATCAAACGGTGTTTGTGGTTAAATACTGCCAAGACGGTTATCCTCTGATACTGTTTGCTCCGCGTAATAAGTCCAAATGATGCTGAGTGGGCTTCTTTTCATTCTGGGAAAGTTAAAGGAGCACAGACAGTTTCACCTTGTGAGAGATTTCAGACACAGCTCAGTGTTTGTAACTCAGTTTGAACTGCTTTTGGATATGCTAGCACCATTTGCGGCGACGCAAGGAGAAATGAATTCCGTCAGCAGTGACAGTTCACAAACATCAATTATAGTATTATCAAAACGTCACATTTTCAGTATTCAGGTAACCGGTTATACACATGATTAAATGAATCTACTGTCGTCACCAGTGATGTGTAAAGGCCTCATTTAGGCTTCATATGTCCACAAAACAGAAAACTTTGCAGCCAAACTGAGACTTCATTGTGTTATGTTATATCATAAAATAAAGTTCAACTCACAGTCCATACTGCTTATTGTATAATAGTTTTTTGCAATTGAAATGACTGGTATGTAGCATCTTGTAGGGCTGTAGAAGCTTTTGTGGTCTGTCGTGTGGGCCGCAAGTTAGAAAAGGTTGGGAACCTTTGGATAATAGATCAAACGTTCTACAATCGGTCATTTCTTTTAAAGCGTTGCTATACTTGTTCTTTGATTGGCCAGATTCCTCAGAGTTGTGTGGATGTGGCCATGAAGATGCTGAACTCCAAAAACCCAGAGCCGAGCTTGGGTATGGCCACTGAGGAGGAGGAACTGGAGGGGATTCAGAGACAAGAAGAGAGGAACAGAGACTCAGTACAGTGAGTACAAACACCCATACAAAGCAAGTGTACAAGATACTTGACCAGGGAATAATTCTTAGATCATAAAAATACATTGGTTGCCCACTGTTACAGACTGTTACTCTAACAATAACTGACTTGCCTAATTGGCTGGTTCTTCCACGATGAAGTTAGAAACAGGCGAATTTTGAAAATTGAAATTGAAAAATTGAAAATTTAATGAATCTTTCCCATTTTTGCTAGAGTATAAAAATGTATGATAACAGGAACGGTTCCTGTAGTTCTGTTTAACACAGTTCATTCTATTCCTAAAAGTGATAATCATAAACATAAAGAACTCTCTTGGAGCTGAATTTTTTTTTTTTTTAAATGATCTGAGCTGAATGAAATAGTTAATATAGCATTAGTTATTTTTTTCTAGTTTGAAAGTGTATCATATTGTTATGCCAAACCAACAATCCATGTTGTATTGTGAGATTTGCATATCATTACACCCTTTGTTTTTGCAGTGTTCTTGGTGGAAGTGTGATTTGTCTCTTTCTCACTTTCACAGGAAATACAACAAGCTAGTTGAGGATCTTTTGGACTGCATCAGTGACAGAAATATGTATGTTTATTTTTATACATCTACACAGTATCTTTTAACATTGTTGTTTCAAATATAAAATCAAATATACTCCAGTTTTGATACTTCTGTTTCAAATGAAAATATTATGTAAAACATACATGCAAGCAAATGTCGTCAAACTTTTGATTGGAATTTTACAGTCGTATGCAAAAAATATTGGCGTTCATGGTTAAATGATATGTTTTGTTTTGTTTCTAAGAGGAAGAACAAACTTCTGCACATTGCAATGCACACTGTTTTAATGGTAAATTGAACATGTTGAGGAAAACACAAAATGTTGATGTCACACATTTTATAATTTGTGTTTTATTTTTTCTTTGAAAAAATAAAAATCCAACACAAATTTAAGTTTTTTTTTTTTACCATGTTTTACTGTTGGATGCAAACGGGAGCCACTAGCCAGAAACAAGCGTTGGAGTATTTTATTGCTCCAGTTAAGTCAAAAGCCCAGCTTTCAGATAAGTGTGTCAATCACCATGTCTGTGATAATCCATCTTTGTTAGCAGGTTTGAGTTAGGTTCAGCTATTAAATTTAGGCTCTGGTCTCTGTCGAGTCAGTCTCGCATTGCCAGACTCTATTTAGAGAATCTGGTACCTTTCACCACTTAACATGGTCAAGAGTCACCTACTACTGCAAGAAAAGGAAATTCAACCGACAGGCAAAACGACCAATGCCTGATCTTGAAAACTGAGTCACAATATAAACAGTTCCTCAGGAGACACAGAAGTATAGGCAGAGCATCTGTGGCTGAGACTAGTGATTGCTAGGCTAAACTTAGCTGGAACAAAAAGCTTGCATCCGACCAGTGCAAAACAATATGTGTGTGTGTGTGTGTGTGTATAAACATGGAAGTGCGGATAGCCAATCAGAATACAACTGCCAGAATCCTGACAATATAGTCAAGTTAACGCCCTAAATGTAAATTTCCCCACTGCGGGATTAATAAAGGACTATCTTATCTTATCTTAAAGATATCAGACTATCTATCTATCTATGTGTGGGTGGAGTGTCTGTGGCTGAGACTAGGTTGCGAGTACAGCTGGGGTTCGGACCTTTCATGCCCTTCAATGTCACTAGAGTCCAGCGAATACTAGTAATCTAACGTGCATCTCGTTTGTTACATGTGTTCTCTTTTAGACCCTGGAAGTTTGAGCATATTGCCATTGGCTTCTTGTCGCTGATGCTTAGAGATGACTGCCCTCTACCTTCTCGTGCTGTCCTCTTCTTCGTTCAGAGTCTAAACCACGACTCTCTCTTAGTTCGGAAGGTAGGCATGTGTGAGTGAGTGTGTGCCTGCATGCAAAAATTTATTATATCATATTTTTCAACCTAACGTGTGAATACAGCATCTCCATGTGCTCCATGAATCACACACACTAACCCATATGTGCAGACCCATTTGGCTTCATAAGAATTTTATGTTGTTTATGCATCAGGTTGCAATATCAGCTTTAGCTGGCATCTTGAAGCAGTTGAAGAGACCTCATAAAAAGGTGTCGGTTAGTCCATATGACATCTCTGAGCTCAAAACCTCTCTGGAATCATGTAAGTATCTTTGTTAGTGCACGTTAAGCTGACAGTCCATAAGGTAAACAGTTGTTGAACGGTAGGGGTGATCAAAATCGCTACAGTGTTATATAGTATACAGTGTAATGTTGCAATATTGTATTCATACACAGAGACCCGAGTATCAATATTTGAATTATAGTATTTTTAACATGTATCGTGCCCCGTGTTAGACTAATAGTTCACCAAACATCTATTTTGTTCTTGATTCATACAATTTATATCTGGTCCATCTGAGTCCAAGATATCTGTCAGCGGAGATGTTGTTGGAAGTAAATAATACTTCTGCACCTGCGGTTGAATATTGAACTGCGGTACGATCAGCGTTATAATGTAGAGAACGGATTACTTAAATGACAGAAAGCGTTTGTCGGATTAGGGGCTAAAACGGCATAGAAGCTGAATTTAGGCTAGCGGTGAGGGGCTTTTAGTTTCACATCACTTCACATTGATGCAAGATGACTATTACACTGAAAGAACACTGACGAATGAGAATATTAACATTAGATGAAATTGTTAATTTTGTACATTCTGAGAATTTATTTTCACAAATGAATGCACCTTCAGTGTTTGTATGGTACGACTGAAAAATCTAAGACAAAGATATCAGCTCATCCCACTTTCACAGGTGTAGCAGTCCCATTTATTCCAATTTCCCCCCCTTTCCTTTTGAAGAAAGTCAACATTTCCATGGGCCAAATATAAGTGACAATTTCAATAAAAAGTAGGGGGGGGTTCTTCGGAAGCAGCCCTTACTAATAGCTTTTATACATCCAACCAGAAATATATTCAATAGGTAGCTATCACTCTTAAATAAACCTTCAGGGATAGCACTAATATGCATAGAATTAAAGGACTCCTTTACATTAATACCCAGCATCTTGGAAATTAATATTCCTACATCAACCCATAAGGATTTCATTACTGGAGTCTTTAACCTTTTTCATAAAGAAGTGACAAACCTGTAAATATATATATATACATATTTAAATCCTGTTTACCAAGTTCAAATGAGCTGCAAAGTTTCTGAAAACTATCAAATTTCCCATTGGGCACCTTTTCACAGAGGGGAAATAATGCCATCTCGACTTCTGTCTGTACGTATAGTCATATAATGCTATAATAATTAATAATTTGTAATAATTCACTGTACCTCCTTTCCTCCCTGCCTTACATCCCTTCTCTCTCAGTAACATCAAGGTGGAATATTTTATTTGAGAATATTTGAGAAATATGTGTGTTCCATTCTCTGAATTGTTGAAGAGGAACCTCTATAGGCAAAGCTGTAAATAAATAGAATAATTTGGGGAGAATATTCATTTTAA
This sequence comes from Semaprochilodus insignis, assembly GCA_034552555.1. Lineage (NCBI taxonomy): Eukaryota > Metazoa > Chordata > Actinopteri > Characiformes > Prochilodontidae > Semaprochilodus > Semaprochilodus insignis. Next base: position 3,699,278 of record CM067500.1, read on the forward strand.
CAGACCTTGTTTTGCTGCCTATATCAAGTGGAGGCAAGACCCATCTGTCCATGTCCTTATATACCGTGTAATGTTTTTTATTCATCTTTTGATAAATAGCCCCCAAGATAATGAATATAGGGGTATGGTAAATAGGCCCATAAAGTTTATATTGCAGTACTTAGTTAATATTGCAATATAATTGTGTGGTGACTCAAGTACTGTAATAGCATTATGTGCCACAGTCAGTAGTTGTAAACCAATAAAGTACAGCTATATAATAACCCAGTAACCTGCCAATGTATTGTATTTTCCTGCATGCATTAATTAGCAACAGCGGGCAAGTGACTGTGAATCCCATGAGAACATTTTTGCTGATCGAATTTGAGTTATTTCCAGTCTTTCATGGAATTATTCCATAAATGAGATCTGTATCTGTATTTTCTTGTTTGTGTGTTAGGGGGTGATAAACATGCAGACTTAATGGTGGCAGGCGATAGGCCTGATAACCAGTGGCTGCAGTACAACAGCAACAGACTGCCTCGCTCGCAGCAGGAATGGGACAAGTGCTGCTTCATAGAGAAAACTCACTGGGGCTACTCCACCTGGCCAAGGTAGAGTAGACCCAACGCAATCACTGCAAATGTTCTTCAACAATAAATGATATGGGTTTTATTCATTGTCAGTCACATGCACATAGTTTAGTTTTAGACAGATTGGAAACTTATTCAGACTGTGACGCGTATGTGTCATGATAAACGTGCCTGTCATTTAACCATCCTGTTTTTATTCATCTCTGCCTCTCTGTAGGAGACTGATGGTGTATGCGCCTTCTGAAGAGCAACCCAAACAAGGCAAAACCAGAAAGGAGATGACAGAGGTAAAACACCCAGCAGAAAAACACCCCTGTCAATAGCCAAGTTTAGTACTTGTTGTATGTTCATATTTCCTATTATGGAGAAATTCTGCTGACTTTTCAGTATTTATATATAGTATTTTAAATATAATTAAATTGTTATGATCATAAAATGTATACAAATGTATGTAAAGCGGTGTAATGTAAAATCACACCATTACAGAGAAACTTACAGTCAAAATTATTCACAGGTGGTGATAGGAACAAGTGTACTGTATATACTGTAAATATACTGTAATTTAAAAAAATGTATTTTTAAAACTGTTACAGTACATAGAATATATGCAAATCAATGTGTGTGTATCTGCATATGTGTGTATCCTGGTTCAGAGGGAGCAGATCATCTATGATCATTTCTCTGACCCCGTCTTCGTGGAACAGCTCATTCACTATCTCTCTCTGGAAGATCGGAAGGGTAAAGACAAGTTCAGCCCTCGTCGCTTCTGCCTCTTTAAGGTGACAACAATAACATTCTGAAATTTAGGGCCCATAGCATTAGACTTACGTATACTGGCAACCCGGGCACATATCCCACATGTCCTTTTATTCTAATTATATATCTTAGTTTTTTTTTTTTTTTTTAAGTAGTCCTGTATTGTCAGTACTCTGTTAAAATAATATTGTAATGCCTGACCAACCTCATTTAAGTTCTCATTCTGCGAGACTGCACTGTGCCCTGCCCCTGCCTGTTTGACCTCCCATGTCACACCCACCTTAGTTAATGCACACACAAATTTCCTGCAGGATAGCATGTAGCATGCCTTGTTTTCATTGGTGACAGCCAGGTAACAGTAGTAGTCACTGTTGAGGAGTTAAATCAATATTAAAGCATCTCAATATAGCCACCCTAACATACTTACATCCCACCATTATGGCTACGTTCACATTACAAGCCTCACTGCTTAAATCGGATTTTTGCTGAAATCAGAACTCTCTAGCGTGATGGTTCGCATTCATGTAGGTACATGACTCAAATCTGTCATTCATGTGAACAAACCCACATCTTCATTAATAATGTCACAAACTAACCAGCAGCTTTTGCTGCAAAGATCATTGGCTCGTAATTAGAGCTAGTGGAAAATCAGGTTTGTGCCGCATTAACCTGGTTTTGAGAGCATAGACTAAGCCTAACAACAACCAGGCTAGTCTGGTGTAAAATGGGATGGTCGATGAAAATGAGTGAACTCTGGTTCAATTGAAACAAATAAATATTCATCATGTGGTTAATAGTTCAGGCACTCGTTTGGGTACTTACTTTACATTACAGTAAAATAATCCCGAGCTTTTACAAACTCAGGTTTAAAGTTTTAGCCGTTCATCTCATTGAATAGCTCACGGTTATTTTAACTACACAAAGTGGTTTGGATATTCAAAATCTAAACCTGGAACGCTTCAGCCTGCAGTCAAGATTTCAGTTTTCCCGATACACTATATATTAACCAAGACATGTTTGTTTGGTGTCCATGGCTTCTGCTTTCAAGTTGACTTGCTTAGGTGGGCCTGATGTATTTTTATCTGTGCAAGCGAACAAAATACTTTGCATAGCTAGCTATAAACAGTAGTAGCAGCCATCTTTAAGTTTGAATTATGCCTTTACATTTGTTCATTTTTATAGATAACACTAAGCATAAAGTTTGTCAAATGCTACCAAGCTCCTGCATGAAACTAAACAAAGCAAACACCAACATCACTTATTTCATCACACAAGTTATTATATTTTTATGGAAACTTGATTGTTGGAACCGTCACTTTTTTTGTCACAACAGGGTCTTTTCAGGAATTTTGACGATGCCTTCCTGCCAGTGCTAAAGCCACATATGGAGCGGCTGGTGGAAGATACGCATGAGAGCAAGCAGCGCTGTGTTGCTGAGATTATCTCTGGCCTTATCCGAGGATCCAAACACTGGAGCTACAACAAGGTGCACATGCACTCTCACACCAAACGCACAATAGGCACAAATTGAGTCTAAGAATGGAATGGAGAATTGTTGTGCAGTATGGCAAAAATATAACACCTGAGGGCATTTTCATGACACAGGATATGCATCATGACGTTGAGCTTTTCTGAACAAGTCAGAGCAAACAAAATGGAAAACAAAACTGCTGGGCACAATTAAAAATAGCTATTAAAAGTTGTGAGTCATGTTTCAGATAATCAAATAGAACAATTCTTATTACAAATAAATTATTAAAATAAGACAGAATGACAGAATGAGCTGGCATCCACTTAGGTGCTTATTACTGTGCAATTGCTATAAAATGTTTTACAAACTGTTACAATACCTGATAGACTGGTAAGTGTATTGTGACTCCATTATTTACAATTATGATGATGTATGTTCACTGCTCGGCTTGTTGCTCACCCTTAAATACTGTTCACTCACACTGTCATATTTTCCTACTTTGACCAATCCAACTGATTAACGGAATTTGCCACAGGTCCCATGATATGATTCTATAATAATGCCTGAGCCACATAGCAATGCAGTGTTCAAAGAACCAGAAACTCTGATTGTTGACTGAATTTTGATATTGAATTTTGAATTATGCTAATGAATACTACTGATGTTGTAATGGTAAATGTATTTCAAAACTTCAAATATCTGTACATTATTCATTTTTAATGTGTTCTTTATTATTAACGTCCCAGCCATGTGGTTCAGGAAAACTTCATGGTGTTTGTTTGTGTACACAGGTGGAGAAACTGTGGGCTATGCTCTGTCCTCTCCTTCGTACCGCACTTTCTAATATTACCATTGAAACCTACGCTGACTGGGGCACCTGCATCGCCACTGCCTGTGTAAACATCTGCTTTGCTGTTTTTTATGTTTTATGTGAATGTCCATAACACATACGTGTGCATGAACTTTTTTCTTGACCTGTATATTTGTGTGATACAGGAGAGCAGAGACCCACGAAAGTTGCACTGGTTGTTTGAATTGCTGATGGAGTCTCCTGTCAACGGAGAGGGAGGGTCATTTGTTGATGCCTGGTATGATGTCACGCATATCACAGTACACTCTGCTTCATTTGATTGATTGCAACTTATCACACTTGTGCCAAAAGAAAATAGTTATTGGTACATGCAGGGAGCATTCAGGTCACGCTGTTGTGCGTCTAAAAAGGTTCTGTGCTTCTATGTATCATGTTTCTCTGTGTGTTCTTGCAGTCGCTTGTATGTACTGCAGGGAGGCCTTGCTCAGCAGGAGTGGAGAGTTCCGGAACTTCTTCACAGACTGCTACAGTATCTTGAGCCCAAACTCACGCAGGTCTACAAAAACGTACGCGAACGCATCGGCAGGTGCGTACAGCCATGTGACATCTCTGCAACTTTGTAGGAGATGGAAGGAACCTTCTTAACTTTAATGTACATTAAGATTCTATTGGATAATTAAAGGGGAAGTCCACTGTTTTTTCACAGCTGAATCAAGATATCAACAACTTGCTGACTGATGGGAACCAGAGTTTTGCAATGTTTACAACATAAATATAGCAGTTTATGAACAGTCGTACATAAATACAATAATAATTGTACATTTTAACTTTTGTCATGTTATCTTGGGTACTATTTTGCCCTAGAATGCCCTCCGTAATTAAAAAAACCCAAAAAAACCAAACGTTTAGGCCAAAATCATATTTCAGAGCTATCGTAAAACACTTTCTTAGCCATCAGGCCGCTTTCCGTCACAAGGCTTACTGTACTTAAACCATGTGACAGGAGGGTTGCGGGTTTGATTCTTTGAACCGACAGGGCAATACTGAAGTGCCCTTCAAGCAAGGCACCTTACCCCCCCAACTGCTCCCCGAGTGCTGTGGATAGAGCTGCCCACCACTCCAGGCAATTGTGCTAACCGCCGCCTAGTGTGTGTGTTCACTAGTGTGTGTATGTGTGTGTGTGTGTGTGTGTGTGTGTGTGTGTGTGTGTGTTACACTTCAGAGGTGGATTAAACACGGTAGACAAATTCCTCTGTGTGCAAGCACAAATGTCAAATGCTTCTAAACTCTAAACTTTTGTAACCTTGTTGTAACTTTTAGCAGTGGTGGACAGTTACAAAGTAAAGTTCAGTACTTAAGTAGTTTTTCTGTGCATTTTACTGAAGTATTTCCATTTTTAGTGACTTTTTGCTGTAACTCCTACATTTCAAAGTCAAATATCTTACTTTTTACCTCACTACATTATGCAAAATCTTTTCAGTCTTTCCTTTTTGGCTTATGGGTGCATAAAGACCTAACATATCAAAAGGAAAGAAGCGCGAAGCGATCACACCAATCAAGGCATAGCGAGCACTGTTTTGAACTTGTTTTGATCTGTTAGGCAGAGCTTAGTTCTGCCTAATGGAAATTGTTTGCCTTCAGTGTTTTGTGCTTATGATCATTTTAATAGACATCAGTGTCAGATTAATTAAATACAGTCTATTAAAAGACTGTTGGCCCAGAGTGACACTAGAGTCTATATATACATTTAAAATGAGTTTATGAAGCTGAGTTGAATAGAAATGATAATAGGACATAATAAACCATGCTACTTTTACTTTCCATACTTGAGTACTTTAAAAGGGAAGTACTTTTATTCAAGGTCTACAGGGAGGACTGTTTATTGGAGGAATATTTTACCTTGGGTATCTCTACTTTAACTCGAGTACATGTTTTGTGAACTTTGTCAACCACTGACTTGACTGACTCGTGAGGACTTATCTGGTTAGTATCGTCACTGCTGTGTACATTTCTGACTCTGTGATCTTCTCTAGCAGAGCGTTTTACCATGAAACCATTCTGAGATTTCATATTGTATCAAATAAAAGAAAAGAAATGTAGTTACAAGATTGGATATGACGCACCAGATTGCCATTTTGATAGAACGGCCATGCAGGGTGCTTTATGTCTAAACCCTGTTGAAATAGTAGACTTCATTGCTCATGGGTTCATTTAACAAAAACGTTCATTTTAAATCTCTCTCTCTTTCTTCAGCTCAGAGGTTTAGCCGACGTTAGTTAGCTACCCGTAGCTAATTTGTAAAGTAAAATACCAGTGTATCCGATTAAAGAGTAAATGAATAATGCTTTTATAAACAGTAATTTGGTCGTTTGCCATGATAATGCGGTTGACGCGCTATAATTTGTATCTATTTTTCCAGAGACATATGAAGACTACAGCAGACTCCCAAGTAGACGTTTGTCATGGGTCCACCTCTTTTTGCCTCACTAATAGTCTGTGTCCTTTCCCCAACCTCAGCGTGCTCACCTACATCTTCATGATTGATGTGAACCTGCCAAACACGCAGCCCACCACCTCTCCACGCATCGCAGATTTCACGGCCCGCGTGCTGTCCCGGCTGAAACCACTGCTGGAGTCCGAAGGAGAGATCCAGAATCACGTGCTGGATGACAACACCGAGGAACAGGATGAGAGGACCCAGGCCATCAAGCTGCTCAAGACTGGTGTGTTCTTTGTTTTTATGCCCGTTTTTGAGAGAGACGGACAGATAAATAAACCGATAGGTAACTTGGGCTGAAATGCTAATGGCCTACATGTAGCTTATTATAAATTATAGAATGAATTATAGTATATAGTATATATAATAATCATTTTATATCCGTTGTAGTGCACTATGGAGGATCGGATTTGAGATCCTTGAGGTATTTAGAACTGTTTTCTTGTGTTACAGTGCTGAAGTGGCTGATGACCAGCGCAGGACGCTCTTACTCTTCAGCTCTCCCGGAACAGCTCCAACTCCTGCCACTTCTCTTCAAAGTGAGTCTTCCCCTACCACTGGTCTGTTGACTCACTCAGCTCTCTGCCTGTTCCTCTCTCGTTCTACACGGTCCTGTAAACTCGTAATAAGAAAAATATCATTAATTATCCTAACTTATTTTAATTGAAAGAGTTTGTCGGGCTAACACTTCGAAACAGGCTGTTCACGTTCCAATTAATATGGAAATATCATTCAGGCAAAGATGCCTTCGAAGCCCCTTTTCAAACCCCTTTTTGAACCCCTTGTCTTTCTTTTAACTCTGTGTGTCTCTCTTTCTCTCCTTGTCTCTTTCCGTCTCCCTCTCCTCTCTCTATCTCTCCATTTTCTCTCTCTCTCTCTCTCTCTCCGCAGATCGCTCCTGTGGAGAATGATGACAGTTACGATGAGATGAAGACAGATGCTAAGACATGCCTCTTTCTCATGTCTCAGGGTTTACTGTACCCAGAACAGATCCCACAAGTCCTCAGCACTCTACAGGAGGTCAGATACAAAGCAAAACAAGTTTATACTTGGTTGCTGAGGCGCTAACCCTCAAAAGTTGGAGAAAGTCTTTCATCTTTTTGGAGGTTTAGAAATGTTTGATTTTCATTGTGATTATCATTGCTGAATTGGTGCATTGCTTCAGCGTTGTACTTTACATCACTGTTAGAGCAAAATTTTGTATCTTCAGCAAAAGACAAAAGTAGCTTATATATGTGAAAATACATGTATTTTTTATTAACAGTCATTTGAGAACATATCCATTACTCAATTTGTGATGGAAATTAACACAGGCTTGGCAAAAAAGAAAAAAAAAAAAAAAATATATATATATATATATATGAAAAATTGATATACTGACAGTGAGTTCCTTAGAATGAAGAGCAGATTTGATTGATAAATTTCTTTCATGAAAAGCAGATATTAAAATTCTTTGTTCCCAGTGTCAAATCGTCTAAAAGGTTTGGGTCAACAGGCCAAGGAGATAAAATACGTGTGAGTTTGGCCTTGACTTCTAAGGTAGTACTACTACAAATTTAGTCACTACCATATGCAAATGCATATGCGAAACAGGTTAGTCTTTAATATGCGCTGCCCAGTAACAAAGAAAACGTATTTGTATTCAAATATTTTGATCGTATTCTGCTATGTCTGGTATGCAAGTTTTGTATACATGTATTTGAATGGAAATTGTTATGTAGTTTCTGAGCAGCAGATGGTGCTATGTGTTTTAGATTTCCAGGAGCAGCTCGTGGCATGCTCGCTACACTGTGCTCACCTACCTGCAGACCATGGTGTTCTACAACCTGTTCACTTTCCTCAGCGAGCCCAAGGCCGTCAGCCAGGTTCGAGCACTCGTCTTGGAGCTGCTGGAGGACGAACAGCTAGAGGTACACACAAACATACACACACACAAAAAAAAAGCAGAGAGAAAAAGTTCAAGTGTGTTTAGGCTGTGAAGCTCTGCATACGCAAAGCAATTTTGAAAAAATCAACAGAGCCAACATCTATCCCTGTTCCAACTCATTGCCTCCGTCTGTTCCTTTAGTTTAGCCTTGGACTTTTTTGTAGGATTTTAAGTACATATAGGGGCTTTATACACAAATGCTAAAAGGTCATTAACATCAAAAAATGAAGTCTTGTTAGAGATGACACTATGCCATTTTTTAAAGCATTGGATAATGGCCAGTACTGATACTACCATGGTATTTCTTCATCAGCAACAACTACTAAGGTTTAAAATGATCTGTTGTTGTTGTTGCTGCTGTTGTTTGTTTATATATATTTTTTGTGCATATGTAAATGTTTTATCTGATGCTTTATATCTCTGTTTAAACAGAGGAGGGACATTGGGGGGGGGGACAAAAAGGGATGCAGGGCAAAATAGCCTAACACATCTTTTAACATAAAAATCATGAATTGCGAAAAAATGATATATTTTTGAATTAACCTGTTAATGACTGCTTAAAATACTCAAATGCCCTGCTATCCTAAAGGAAGAAATTCACAGCTAACAATATCAATATGTGGGGTCATGTTAGACTCATTACAGAGTTCAGTTAACGTCAATTCTTTGTTCCGCTCTGATATCCAACACGTTTCCTGCTGATATCAGGCTGATACCCATAGCCACCTTTACTGGTATGCCATCACAAAATATATCATCAAATCTTCATGAAATATTGCATGTTGTGCGTGCCTTGATTTTACATCATTTGGAAACACCAGGTGCATGGGGACATACTATAGAAATAACCATTTCCTGAAAAAAGGCATTCATCAGACTAACATTGCTGGCTCTCTAGGATGTGTTACTAGCGAGCAATGAGGGGTGAAACAACAGAGGTGAGAACCCCCTGCTGAGAACTGGCTCACATCTTGCCACAAAGACGGCAGCGCAGAGATACATCAGACAGAACTGCAGATTTCTTGCAACGAAGAAATACCGCACAACCGCAGTAATAAAAACAAGCACTTAAGCGAAACGAAAGCACTTTCATACATGTTGACTAGCTTGCTCACCTACGAAATGATCTTCCAAGCATATTGCGTGAACATTATTGAGAAGGTGAGGGTGTGCCGCTGCAGAAAAAAAGGGGTCATGTGCATAAAACTGAGAACATTGTTTCCTTCATCCTTTCCGTCTTAGGTTTTGCCATGATGTTGGTGATATATTGTAAATAGGAAAGAAACCAGTGAACCAGTGGTGCTATTGAACGGCTGCTGAATTTATTGTGTAATTAATTTATGCATCTGGCATGTCAATGTATTTTGAGTTGGGCAGAATGGAGGCACTGATCGAGAGCGATTCTGTCACAGTTGGTGCATGCGAGTAATGAATATACGTGTTTTGCCGATTAAGTCCATGATCTAAACGGACACGGTTTCTGAAAGCAGTGTTTTTATGACTGTGTGCGAGTAATCTGCTCTCCTTTTGGTGATTCAGCATTCCCTCTCTCCTTTTATGCCCATTTTCTCCCTGTCTTCCCCTTTCCAGGTGTTGCCATAGCAACACCTGGCTGCAGGGGTATTTTTGTTTCCATGGCAACAGTGCTTCTGATTTCCGAAGGCGGGGGGGTGGGGTAGGGTGGGTTTTAGCAGAGGGCGAAAAAAAAAAGAAAAGGTCCTTTTTCTATATATCAAATTACAGCAAGTTCGAACGCAGGCCGACGTCTTGGCTGAGCCCCAGCCTGCTGACGCAACACCTTTGCAGACGACATCAGTCCAGCTAATCAGTACAAGTCAATAGGAACGTCATGGTGACCGGCTTTACCAGGGTTAAGGGGCAGAGGGGGAGGGACTAAAGGCAGATTAAGCGCCCTTCTGATGGGTTTGGAGCTTAATGCAGTAGCGTGAAAGTGAATCTCTCCTTCTCCTTGCTGTCTTTCATTGCACACACACTTGAAGGTTTAACCTCTGGAACTGAGATTTCTTTTAAGAAAGAAGACAGGCATACAGTCTGTTGTTGCTGACCAAACCTCATGTCTCAAAGAAGGTAGATTTATAGGAGAAGAGAAAAAAAAAACATTCGTAATATTAATACATTTTAACATAGTGTAATTTTATTCAGCCATGTCAGACCATTTCATTCATTCATCGTGAAATGTTCATATCATATAACAGACAGGTACAAAAATACAAATTCAAGAAAGACACAGTGATGGAGAGTGTATATTGCATTTGGTACACTAACCTTGTATCTGCACTCAAGCCTAACCTATCATAGAGGTGCATTTTGTAGTTGAAATGAATCTATCAAGTAGTTTCTCTACTTGTCTTTCTTTTTGCTCTTTTTGCCTTTTCATCATTGTTCAGGACCCCAGAGTAAATGCCAGTGGAGGTATTATTTGGGCACTGGGTCAGCACTTTGTGCTACAAACACAGCGGTATAAACCGTCCACTCTAGTAGACACACTTAGCTTACAACTACACCTTGTGAAGTCAGAGACGATAACTCACCTGTTGCTACAGTTTGTGTTGTCATCCTCTAGTTCCTCATCAGTGGCCACTGTTGGCTGGACATTTTTTGATCTTTGTGCAGTGCTGAGAATCAGCCACCCAAACGATACCTGCTCAGTGGTGGTCCGATGAGGGTGCTGACGATTGATGAACAGGGTAACAAAGGTTAATGAATTTGTGCCAACAAATTATCTTCGTTGTCGAACTACATTATAACATAGACAGTGAATGTAGACCAAAGGTAGGGAATTGAGCGAGACTGTTGTCAGAGCCATAGTGCAGAACGCAGTGTTCTAAGACGTTCAGCCATTTACGCCTGGACTATGCTCTCTCTCTCTCTCTCTCTCTCTCTCTCTCTCTCCCCCTCTCTCTTTTGCTCTTCTGTTGTAGGTGAGGGAGATGGCTGCTACCACTTTAAGTGGTTTCCTGCAGTGTAATTTCCTGTCGATGGACGAACACATGCAGGCTCATTTTGAGACCCTCAGTAAGACCAGGCTGCCAAAACGCAGGAGGAGGGAACTGGGCTCATTGGTGGACACCATTCCTTCTGCTGGTACACAAACATAATACACACACACACTCAGACACATGCAAAGTCTTCAGACAGGTCTCTGTGTCTAACTAACCCTAACCGTAAGCTCCTTCATGTGCTCTTCTCCCCTATAAATGTCACAAGTTGTCCAGACATCCAATGACCACTTTTGAAATACGAGTCACTCTGTATCTGCACTGCAGGAGTAACAAAATAGTCAGAATTCATTTTATATGACCATTTTCTCTCTTTATGTCTTAGATCAAACAGGCTGTTTTTTTGTATGTATGTATGTAAATAACCTCTAGTCTGATTGGCTGCCCTGTACTGCACCCCAAATCACAAAACACCCTCAAACACTACTTACAGTTAGACCCAGAAATATTTGGACAGTGGCACAAGTTTTGACATTTTAGCTGTTTACTAAAACATATTCAAGATACAGCTGGATATGGGCTTAAGGCGCAGACTCTCAGCTTTAATTTGAGGGTATTCGCATCCTAATTGGAGGAAGGGTTTAGGAATTATGTCTCTTTAATATGTAGGTGCCTCTTTTTCAAGGGACCAAAGGTAATTGGACAATGATCTCCAAAGATATTTCATGGGCTGGTTGGGGTATTCCCTCGTTAATCCATCATCAGTTAAGCAGCTAAAGGCCTGGACATCCACGGAAGACAACAGTGGTGGGTGATCGCAGAATACTTTCCATGGTGAAGAAAAACCCCTTCACAACATCCACCCAAGTGAAGAACATACTCTAGAAAGTAGGTGTCTCAGTATCTAAGTCTACCATAAAGAGAAGACTTGATGAAATCAAATACAGAGGGTTCACCACAAGGTGCAAACCATAAATCAGCCTCAAAAATGGAAAGGCCCGATTAGACTTTGGCAAAAAACGTCTAAAGAAGCCGGCCCAGGTCTGGAACAGTTCCTGTACCAGAATAATGGGAAGAGGAAAGTATGGAGAAGGCTTGGAACGGCTCATGAAGCATCCAAAGCACACCACATCCTCTGTAAAACATGGTGGAGGCAGGGTGATGGCATGGGCATGGCTTCCAAAGGCACTGGGTCACTAGTGTTTATTGATGACGTGACAGAAGACAGAAGCAGCCGGATGAATTCTGAAGTGTACAGGGATATACTTTCTGTTCAGATTCAACTAAATGCAGCAAGGTCGATTGGACGGCGCTTCACAGTACAGATGGACAATGACCCAAAACATGCTGCGAAAGCAACCCAGGAGTTTTTTAAGGCAAAGAAGTGGAATTTCCTGCAACGGCCAAGTCAATCGCCAGATCTCAACCCGATCGAGCATGCATTTCACTCGCTTAACACAAAACTTAAAAGGGAGAAAGACCCACAAATTAGCAACAACTGAAGACAGCTGCAGTAAAAGCCTGGCAAAGCATCCATCACAAACAAGGAAACCCAGAGCTTGGTGATGTCCATGGGTTTCAGACTTCAGGCAGTCATTGCCTGCGAAGTGTTCTCAACAAAGTATTAAAAGTGAATATTTTATTTATGGTAAAGTTGATTTGTCCAATTACTTTTGAGCCCCTTAAATGAGGAGGCTTTGTAGAAAAATGGTTGCAATTCCGTTTCATAGGATATTTTTGTTGAACCTGAAAGTCTACACTTCAATAGCATCTCAGTTGTTTCATTTCAAATCCAATGTGGTGGGATGCAGAGCCCAAATCACGAAGATTGTGTCACTGTCCAAATATTTCTGGGTCGCACCCAAATCACATACAGTCACAACTACTGCACGCACATAAACAGAGGCAAAAGCATCGTTATTAGTTATTGTAAGTACCAGTATCCATATATGCAGACTTTGCTACTTTTTTTCTGTATATTTTGTCTGTAGTACACCTGGTTTTCAGTTTCAGTGCTGTGTAGTAAAGTTAGCAAAGCTGTTGTAGCACAGCTGGTTCGTCTGCAGCTCAACCCAGATGTAGTGTACTTTGCAAGTACTTGCCGCTTCATAATCAATTTACATACTGCTAGCCCATGACTTTCGGTATGTCAGTGTATGTAAATGTGTAAATTTGTGACATTAATTCAAATGTTTTGTTTTTGCACTGTAGTTTATATATCCATTTAAACAATGTTAGGAAAATTCAGTTTTCCATGGGATAGGCTCTTTAAATGACTGAAAACATTGAATCCAAGTTTGGGAACGGCACCTCCAAAATTGTAATCCTTTGTAACGTAATTGCTTTTCTCATGTCATTTGTGCCCAGATGTCCTTCAGAGAACATTTACAGCTGTCTAATGAATGTTACATGCTACTTTTATCCCTTAGTTAAATGTCAACTCTGTGTGTGTGTGTGTGTGTGTGTGTGTGTGTGTGTGTCCAGATTTGGTGCGGAGGCATGCTGGAGTTTTGGGTCTGAGTGCATGTATCCTTTCCAGCCCATATGACGTCCCCAGCTGGATGCCCCAGATTCTCATAGACCTCAGTGCTCATCTGAATGACACGCAGCCCATTGAGGTATTGTACCACTGCACAATACAATCAAATGAATCAAATTATATTATATTATTATAAACATAATAATGCAGTTAATCGGCCAAAACATGATGTTTTGTGTTCACTGTTTTGTTGTTTATTTTGCGCTAACACATGCCTCAGCTAAGTTCTTAAGTAAGCATGAATAGACTTGCTAGTTTGGTTACTGAGACACTTATAAAATGGACAAAAGTGCAAAATTCGGGCTTCTGTTTTTAGCAGAAATATACTTTTGTCCGTTTGTCTAGACAAATGGGTCTGGCGTCTACTCGGACCCCTGTAGAAACATATTCATAATAACTTGAACCATTCTAACAAAAAAAAAAAATTCTGCTAAGCAAGTAACAGATGATAAAAAATGACCATGATTTACAAAAAGTTAAATATTACACATTTCAAGTTACAGTTTCAAAATATTTTTTTCTTTGCAAAAAGCTTCTAATTCTATGAACTTCTTGGGCCACCTTGCATGTCTCTTTATTGGAGACTTTTTTTTTTTTTTTTTACAAATGGAGTAATCTTTATTTCTAGAATTTGTTGGTTGTTTAACTATATGCTGTCGACTCACTATGAAAGACATGTTCCTCGTGCCACTGACTGCAACACAAGCCCAAACATGATCAATCCACCCTTGTGCTTTTTCTTGTTCTTGTAGATCTCAACTCTACTTTCACCATTACTGTTAACTGCTGTTTCTTAAGTGCTTTATGAACCGAGGAAAATTTACTTGAAAAGGCTTTGCTGTCTTCTTATAGCCTTCTCCTGTTTATGGATATCAGTTATTTATCATTATTATTCAGAGTTCTAAAACTTTTGCAAGCCACTTTGTGTGTGTGTGTGTGTGTGTGTGTGTGTGTGTGTAACAAAAACTAAAAGTTCTGTTACTGTTTTGTACAACCTGAGACTACTTTGAGGGGCAGTCGTGGGCTGGAGGTTAGGGAACCAGCCTTGTGACCGGAGGGTTGCCGGTTCGATTCCCTGAACCGACAGTAACGACTGAGGTGCCCTTGAGCAAGGCACCTAACCCCCAACTGCTCCCCGGGCGCCATGGATAGGGCTGCCCACCGCTAGTGTGTGTGTATTCACTAGAGTGTGTGTATGTGGGTGTTTCGCTTCACGGATGGGTTAAATGCGGAATACAAATTCCTCTGTGTGAAAATCACAAATGGCACAAAAAACGGCTCAAAAAAAAAACCTCTCTACTCAGAGAATGATTGGCCTCACCAATTCAATTTGAACATTCAGAATTGTTTTCCTTTTGTCCAAGAAATAGACAGCAAAAAGGGATTTTGAAAAACAATAAAACAAAAAATAGTTATGGTAAAAAGTGAAATGGGGAAGAAATATTGAAATGGTATGGTTACATTTAGGTCACTGTTCAAATTTAAGCAAACTTGTGAATGTCTTATGTGACGTTTCATTGGGTGTTTGTTGGGGAATGAAGAGTAGCAAACATCACAATCAACCAATTAAAACATCATTAATAAGAAATGCATATACCTTAATTTATACTTGAAAAATAACTATTTTGTCCATTTTTTATAAATAACAAAATTGAAAGTCCTCTGAAACTGAGTTTTATATTCACCGAGAATACATAACAACTTTGCAGATGACGGTGAAGAAGACGCTGTCGGACTTCCGCCGCACTCACCATGATAACTGGCAGGAGCACAAGCAGCAGTTCACCGATGACCAGCTTCTAGTGCTCACTGACCTTCTGGTTTCACCATGCTACTATGCCTAAGCTCAGGTAGACCCACAGCCTCACTAACATTACAGAACATCAAACGAAAATGCACAAAGTCGACAGCGGTTTAACTCGTTGGCCGTGCTTTTAAAATAGATGCGCAATTTCTCATTCTATAGCCCATCCGATAATGGAACAGGACCATCTTAGGACCACAATGGACCAAATATTATATGCGGTGAATATTTTCCCCCCAGTTATTTCAGCCTTTTCACCACCCAGCTGTTAAATTAAATAACAAATAACTATTTGTAAAAGTTTTTGCAAAAAAATTCAAATAGAGAACAGTAAACTGGTGTACAAGTTGACAAGTCAGTGTACAAAAAAAGCCCCAGCGATGCTATTGTACCTAGTACACACATACCAGTGAAACACACACTTGTATGCCACCACCTTGTATGACTTGTATGTCTCTGCTGTACTGAGAATGGTCCACTCCCCATGTAAGTGGTTAGTGGTAGGGCCTGTGACTGTAACCACATTGCCAAAATACTGCGGCCATATTATGCCTTCCACAGGGTTGAGCTTATTTCCGTCATCACCATCATTTGCTGGTGAACGTTTCATAAACGTGCGTAAAATGATGATGGTGCTTCAAATTTATGATATGTTCCAGTCATAGATAAAAATGAAACTACAAGGGAACCTTGACCTTCAAGACATAAAAGCCTACATATGGCGTGCTGTGCCATTCAAATATGTTGCATAAACCATGCAAAATTCTTTATTAGTTATCAAAAACAGCCAAAGTCTTTTTACAAGTAGGCTGTCACATCAAAAGGTTGCTCTCTATCTCGTCCAAAGAGCTTAATAACACTAATATAGTATTCAGTAGTATAGTTTATTAGCAAAACATGTCCATATTGGTTATATGCTCCTTTTTTAATAACATTGGAGATTTATGCTGTATTAAGCTTGCCTGTTGTGCCGGCCAGTGCCTTCACACTGTAACATTTGCACTGTTGTTCTTAATTTGATCAGATAATCTCTCAAGGCTGATGTTGGCTTCTTATTAAAATTCAGTTTGACCTTAAATAGTGCAACAGCTAGTGCATCATCTGAATGCAACTGCTACACCATTCCAAGTGGAAAGTGAGAACAAGAAGCTAACTTGTCTATCAGCTTTATCTTATTACAATCTACTGTACGAGACTTCATTGCAATCAGCAAACTGGGGCTGTACCACTTGACCCGGGGAGATAAAATATTACAGAAGAACACTTTACTGTAGCAATTATAGTTAGTCTGGGCATTTTGTGTTACAGTATATAACTTAATATCACAGTAACAGTAAAAATGCTCACCCGCCATCATAACGATGAAGTACCACGTTAGTTTTATCATTTATGAACATGAAGTATCATTTTTCTCTTAGGCTATAATTATAATTTATAATTTTGTTTTTCTCCTTTATTAGAACTCTTCATTTGGAGACATCCAGCTGCATTTCCCCCCTGTGGAATGGGAAGCTTGTTTGAACATTCACTGTTCACGGAGATGTTCAGTGTTCACAATCTCCAGTTGACCCAAGGAAGGAGGTGCTTCTCGCGGGCTTTGAAATGGCAGATGAAACGGGATAAAACGAAGAGTTTTTATTTAGCACTGTGTTTTTTTTTTTTTTTCTGATATGCTTAATATTTAAGATTTAACCATTAGCAGGGATGACTGGCCTGCGGTATGTAATATTCCTGTACAGACTCTTTTTCTGCTTTTGGCTTATTTGTATGTACCATTTGAGTCTATTTGATGCAGTTTTGTGCATTGCTCTGCAAAAAAAAAAAAAAAGCAACAAAGCGTTGATAGGTGAAATTGATATGTGGCAGTTTTAAGGACTGACTGGAAATTTTCCGTCTGTGTTAAAAAAAAAGCCTGCTTATGGTATAATGCAAAAATCGGAACCTTTCATTTATTTAATTTGCAGTCAAGAAATCCATTAAGTGCATTGGTATTCATATGTTCATTTTTCATGGCATTACTGAAAGAGAATAACATCCACTTGATAGTAAAATAAGTGAAAAAAAACAGGAATTTCCAAGACAGGGTTCAAAAAAACGATTTAAGGACACCAAAAAAATGGAACCTGATTGACCATCACAACTGTCACCTTCAGACAAACTGTACTACTGAAGCTCTTATCTTTAAGCGATCTTTCCTGATAAAACATGGACCCTAATAGTAATCTCAGGACAAAGGAACGGCCCACCCCAGAGCCTAGATCACTACATCATTTAATGTGTTTGGGATTACTTGGGATTGTGAGTAAGTAGAAAATGCAACCAACTTCTAAGACTTTTGAGGTGTATAAAAGCAAAAGGGTGGGCTGTAAAGCAAAGGGTGGGCACGCAGCCTTTTTAAGGCCTCGGTTTTTCTGGGTTTTTTTCCCCTTTTGGCCAGTTTAACTGAAAATTTAGATTGCTCTCCGACTTTTGCACAATACCGTATGCATTTCAATGTATGCAGTTTTTGCAGTGGTGCATACTCATGTATATGACAATGCCTATTTATTTTATTTATTTGAGACATTTTCCTAGTACTTAAAAACTGCTTTTTTTTGCTTTATGAGCAGATTCCTCATCATGTAGTTTAGATTTGTATGGAAAATATTTAGAATGAATTATAGTTAATCAATTACTTATGTAGTTATGATGCATTTTAGTTAATAATACGTAGTTCATATTTTAGTAGTATTTTTTACTGTTTTATTTTATTGCTGAAATGGTGATAAAAAGACCGCGAGAGAGAGACAGTGTGTGTGTGTGTGTGTGTGTCTGCATACAAATGGATGGGAGGGAGACAAAAGGCGCATCTTATCTTGATGCAGTGTCATTAGCTCAGACAGACTGTGTGTGTGTGAGAGTGCCATGTGTTTGAGTGCAGTGTCATTAAAATGGGTGCAATGAGACTAAACACCATTTTAGGGTCTGTGCACTATTAACTCTTCCACATCCCTCTTCAGTTCTGCTTCTTTTCACATGCTGCGTCTCTTTATTACCCCAGTAGGCATAAATAAAATACACTTGCGATTTTGAACAAACTCGAAATTCTTCTCACTGTATTTGAATGACAGCCTTTGAACACAGTGGAAGCCCCACGTCTCCTCATACTACAAAATGAAAGGTACACTCCCTTGTTTTTCAACCTAATCTCTATGAGCTCCACCTGTAGTACACACTAAAGGACAATTCTGTTGATGCTGTTTCCTTTACTTACAAAACACTTACCCGCTTGCTTCAGCATCTGCCTGTTGCCTTCTATTATAAGAGCGCTTTGAGTTAAAGGGTAGTTATTCTAGCAGTATTTAAAATGTGTTTCTAGAGTGTAATTGAGAGTGGTTTCATGTGAAATGGTGCGTTGTGGAGAAGCTTTCTGAATTGGATATAAAGGGACAGAACTCAAAGACCACCAAGCTCCTTATATATGAGGTTCATATATAGGAAGTAGCAAAGCCTGAAAGAAATATTGTCAATGTCGAGTAAGCATTTGGATGTGGCAGATAGAGATTAGGTTAAAAATGCCGGAGGATTCCTGTAAGGCCTCAATAAGGTTGTTTTGCGCAGTTCAACCAGTCAGAGTCAGCCTACTGACATTGTAAGCAGGTCTACCATGGAAATAAAAAACAGAAAAAAATGTCACGTACAGACTACCGATTATTCTGGAATGTACTCGGAATGCCAAAGTCCAAGGTGGTGCTGCTTCAGTTACCAGACATGAAAAAAAGATCATCTGCTGGTGCTATAATTTATAATAGTCACATCTTGACGTCGGTCAAATACTCTTCAAATCATATATCATACGCACTTCAAATCATACTCTGCCATTATAGCTGCCCATCGTACAGATGTCATGCAGTTCTGAGCCTCTGCATTGTATACTGTATTGCCAAAATCTCTGCAGTGTTTTATTTCTTTATCTATTTATTATTTTTACCAAAGATGACATTTACCTGGTATTCAAAGGCAAGCCAAAAGCTGTGCTGTTTGTTTGTAATAAAGCATAACATGCAGGCTTACGTGTGTCTCAGTTTACATTCTCTGGAACCAAAAGTAACCTCACAGTATGTTTAAAGAGGAATTCCACATAATGTTTCCAAATAGTTCATTGTACAAAAAAAAAATGACCAACTTTGATTTGTCTACTGTAGTGGGAACTAGGGGAGGATAAAGCACCAGGAGCAGTTTCTCTTTTAATAGCATAGTACATAGTAGTGGTTATAATGATGAAATAGTGGTAAAGTAAAATAAAACGAACTGGCCATTGTTTTGACTCACAATGTGTATCGATTGAAAGCCATGTCTAGGCAGTGCATTCAAATAGTATCATATGACAAAGCTTTCTGTGAAAGGCATTAAAAGTGCCAGACGTCTGATTCCCGTCACTACTGCTGTGAACAGTTCAGACTTGGTGGAATTCCTAGGAGTTGATCCCCAAAACAGCGGATTCTTCGATTCCAGGCTCAACTGAGAGACCCTTAAGCTTGGACTTGATTTCAAACAGTCTGTATGAAAAATGCTTCCTTCCTTAATGCGCACATCAGCGGATTATCTATGTTTTACTTAGGACAAAGTGGGAAACAAAATAAAATGAAAAGAAAAAAAAGGTATCAAAAGGTGGATTAACATGGCCAGTGATAAAACATTCCAATAAATAAATAAATAAGTAATTTATCTAGAGGCAGCTCTCTGGCTGAAATCTCATGTGTCAAATAACTAGTTAAAGGAGCAATATGCAAGACAAGGTCATGTATATGTAAAGTGTTTTGCTTAATACTTTACAAAATCAAATAAATTAACAACCGGATTTAAAGAAATAAAAGTTTTGATGGCACGCCATCAAAAACAAGCAGAACTTCGAAATGAATTAATGAACAAAATACACAAGTTTTTTGGGAAAAAGATGAAATGAAAGAGGCAATGAAATTTAGGCAAATCAGCCAGTCGTCAAAAAAAAGGGATAGCGAGAGGATTCAGGATCCAAGAGATCCAAAGAGATCAAAAGAGATCCAGGAAAGGAGTACTATGATTTCCAGCTTCAGCGCCACATGATCGATTCATTTCATTTATAAAAAAAAAAGGAGACGACAAGACAGCTCTCCAAATGAGAGTCGGCTCCCGACGTTCAGTTAAAGGAGTCGGATCTTTCGTGAACGACTCACCCGCCCCCCACCCCCCTTCGCGCATGACTGCATGACCTACGTAAGCTGCGTTAGATCGGGGCTCGTTCTTCACTCTATAGCAAATTTGCTGGATTTGACGGATTTAATCCGTGTCATGCGCCAAACCTTTTCTTCTAGCTCCTCCCGAGGATGCTCCTCCAGGGCTAACTCGGTCTCAGCTGAGTCAAAAACCGCCTTTCGTTTTTTTTTTTTTTTTTTTTAGCACGGCATCAACAGGCAACGTTTCCCCCTTCTCTGCACTAATTCTGCTCATTCCCATTTTCCAAAACGCCCGAAACGTAGGATAATACACGCAAACATGGAAAACGGAACCACAAAGGGGGCAGTCACGGGACAGCATGGTAAGGACGTGTTCTCTTGTTTTAATTGAAAAGGGGAAAAATCAGTTCGCAAAATAGCTATATGCATTCAGGTAGGTTTAATTTTTTTGGCTAGGATTGAACGTGAATTGGCATTAGGATTGGCGGGTCTTGCCGTCCATATGTTATGCAATGGACGTTTATCACTGAGCCCGTTATTCTTGTCAGAAATGGGTGGCGCTGATTCGATTTGAATGCCTCAGACGTATCTACCTATTAATATGGGCGCTACGAAAGCCCGATAAAATAAACCGCACTCACGAAACACTGGGTGTTGGGAGTACCTTCCACAATACGTGCAGTGTTGTGTGAGCGTTACGCTCCAACCTACCCATTAATACGGTGGAAACACGTATATATATATATATATATATATAGATAGATAGATAGATAGATAGATAGATAGATAGATAGATAGATACATAGATACATACATACATACATACATACATACATACATACGTATATTCTTGCTAAAAGGTCCAAGCTGTTCTTGTGATCTTCATTTGGTCTAACATGGTAAAATGGCCCTATGCTGGCAAACTGGTTAAGCTGGTGAGATGCTGGCAGACCAGCTGAGCCATCCAACTAAAGCAAGAACATTCCTTATGCTAGCTAACCAGCTGAACTGGCAAACTCATAGATGCTGACAGTTTCTGTTTGTCATTTTTGGTCTAGATTTTGTAACAACCATGAAGCCTCATAAGCCCTATTGGTACAATTTTTTTTTCCACTTCATTCATTTCCCTTTCTTTGTCCTGTAGCACTCCAGGAGCACAAACTGAGCAACATACAGCTCAGCCTTAACAGACAACGCACAGTGAGCAAAGCAGTAAGGCTGTGATCTCAACCCACCCTCATGTGTACCATGAACAGCACTGCCTGGCCTTTGGACCTGGCAGACTTCGGAAGGCGCCAGGCCTTCAACAGCACCTCAGGGCAGAGTCCGTCCCCCAGCGGCTGGGCCTTGATCCACACAGCTACGCTAGCATCCTGCTCCATGCTTCTCATCCTCATCTTTTGCCTGGGCTCCTATGGCAACCTGGTGGTGTTCCTGTCTTTTTTCGACCCTGCGTTTCGCAAGTTCCGCACCAACTTTGACTTCATGATCCTCAACTTATCCTTCTGCGACCTTTTCATCTGCTGTGTCACCGCGCCCATGTTTGCGCTTGTGCTCTTCTTGGACGCGGGGGACGGCGGAGGCGGCGTGTCCAAAGGTTTCTGCTTTGCCTTCCACCTCACCAGCTCAGGTTTCATCATCATGTCCCTGGAGACGGTCGCCGTCATCGCCCTGCATCGGTTGCGCATGGTTCTTGGGCAACAGCCAAATCACACTGCCTCTTTTCCCTGCACCTTAGCCCTTACTGCCCTGTTGTGGACCTCTAGTTTCACTCTGGCAGCTCTGGTCACTTTGCGAGCCTATCCCAGGAGCCCAGGCCCCTGCCTACCCCATTTTGGCCTTACAGGGAACCGGGCCAAGGTGGTCTTGTATGTGTACCTCGCGGATTTTGCCTTCTGTGTTGGTGTGGTGTCCATCTCGTACCTGATGATTGCACAAGCGTTGCGCAAGAATGCCCAAGTTCGCAAATGTCCCATCATCACAGTGGATGCCACCCGCCCCCCGGGCCCACCGCCACCCTTCATTGCTGCTGGTTTTGAGGGCATGCAATGTGCCGTCCCAGTGCCCTCCCTATATCGTAACCAGACGTACAACAAGCTTCAGCACGTGCAGACGCACCCATTCACAAAGAGAAACAGTGGTGCCCTGGTGCCAGGGGCTGCCACAGGAGCCACTTGCTGTCAGATAGTGTCCACGGTCAATCTTTCCACAGCCAAGGATTCCAAAGCT
This sequence comes from Semaprochilodus insignis, assembly GCA_034552555.1. Classification (NCBI taxonomy): domain Eukaryota; kingdom Metazoa; phylum Chordata; class Actinopteri; order Characiformes; family Prochilodontidae; genus Semaprochilodus; species Semaprochilodus insignis. The sequence goes on from CM067500.1 coordinate 3,722,039, forward strand.
GTGGTGACATGCGTGGTTATCGTCATCTCTGTGCTCTTTTGCTGCTTGCCCATGGGCGTGTCTCTGGCGCAGGATGTCTTGTCACCGGAAAGTGGCTTTGTTCACTACCAGTTTGAACTTTTTGGGTTCGCCCTCATCTTCCTCAAGTCAGGCATAAACCCGTTTGTGTACTCTCGGAACAGTGCGGGCCTGCGGCGCCGGGTGCTGTGCTGCCTCCAGTGGCTGGCGCTCAGCTTCCTTTGCTGCAAGCACAAGACCCGGCTCCACGCCATGGGTAAGGGAAGCCTCGAGGTCAACCGCAATAAGTCCTCACACCATGAGACCAACTCGGCATATGTGCTCTCTCCTAAGCCGCAGAGGCGGCTGGTGGACCAGGCCTGCGGGCCTAGCCACTCTCGCGACAGCATGCCCAGTCCACGTGCCATGGCTGGATGCAAGCCCCGGCCTCCGAGCACCTCCACGCCCATCAACACTCGCATAGAGCCCTATTACAGCATTTACAACAGCAGCCCCTCAGCTGGACCCAGTTCCCCCAACAGCCTGCAACCGGTCAACTCTCAGACCACCGCCTTTGCTAAGAGCTACGTGGCCATGCACTACCACACCCACCAGGAAGCACTGCAGGACTTTGACAGTACCTCAGCCCAGCAAATCCCCATCCCTTCGGTGTGAGAGGCTTTCAGAGCACAGCAGCGTTAGAATGTCAGTGTGCCTGCTTACGGTGTGTATAAGCGAGCAGTACAGTATTTGCTTGTGGTTTACTAGTGATGTTTTTTTTCAGGAGACAAAAAAGCAGATATTAATTCAGACTATGAAAGTAATCCAATTTCAATCCCTGAAGTGTTCATGTTCCTTGAAGGATCTTCTATTTTTGCATAACCATGACATTTTTCATAATCGTATGGAAGTGTGTGTATTGTTCATTAAAAGGAAACATACCATATTTCTCTAAACAACATTTTTTTTTTCCAAGCAGTGTCTTAAACCACGGCATGTGTATGATAGAAAGCTAGGTTAACTTCCATAAGCTTTAACAAGGCATAAAACTATACAGTGTAAGACTCAGTGGTCATTAAAACCAGTTCGGTGACCTCACATTCTCAGGTTATTTTTTGCATTGTGAATTATTACAATTCACTACAAGTGTTCAGCACAAAAGCATTATTTACCTATATCTTGATAACTAGTGTTTATATAAACAATATATAAAGTTCTCTGTGTTCTTGGAGAGGGAGGAGGCCAAAGTTAACATGCTCAACTGAACCAGTTTAGCACAGACCAGTGAAATGGTCCCAGGAGACATGAGTTTTGTTTACCACAAAGAAAACCGTATTGTAGTCGTGAGCTGTTAATGCAGTTCTGAGGCTGATTCTCATTTATCTTTTAGCCAAACTGGCTGGTTTTTATTAGCTTTCCTAAAGCCAACGCTAACAGTATATAAGCTAAACGAACACAGGGTTCAGTACCTTCTATTAACCAATGCCAATATCAACAACATTATTTGGTTGTTACGGGGCCAAGCTGGTATTTCAAATTCATAAGGAAGATTCACAGAGGCTGCGTACAGTACAGTGCACCTACATGACATCATAACAATGTAACACAGACCAGCCAACGGTGAAATAATGAACGGATGGCTGATTCCCATGTATTGTTATTGTATTGTCACATTAGCCGTGTATAAGAATGTATGTAATCAGTTTTGTGCCTTGTGGAAGTGTATGGACGATAATAATGCATTTCACAAAAAAAAGTATCATTTTAAAACCCTAAAAACTGGAGAAAAGTGTGATTTTTGAGGGAAAAAAAGTTGCGTTTTTTTTCCTTTAAGATAATGTATTATTTGTGAACATGTTCTACATTTTATATCTTATTAAATGTTTTGCAAGTGGATTTTTTTTCCTATGTTGACCTCATTTTGAAAAGTAATTCTCAAAAATGCCCACTTTTGCTGAACAAGAGAGGGCTCTATGGTCAAAAGCTTGTTCGGAGAATGTGATATTTAATTATTAAGCCCTTAAGGCGTATCTGTTTGTAAGACGCGTATGTGTGAAAAAAATATTACAGCCTGTTGTTGCTGTCTGTCGATATCCGTGGTTTAGAATTTTTTTAAACCCTCAAACCAGAGCGACGGCAGCTTTTTGTTTAGTATTCAAAACTGTACATCTACTGAGCTATATGAATCTGTAGCTACAGCCAACGACTATAGTATACTCTGTTAACGGACAGCTCTGCAGCGGGTTATTCCACAAAGCAGGATTTCTCAATTAGCCAGATAACTTAAACCCGAAAGACGAGGACTAGGAACGTCCCTCGGCTCTATTCCTATTGGACAGGCTTGACTTCAGGCTTAAGTTATCTGGCTAACTGAATATCCCCCAGGAACGTTGTACTGAATAATAGTAATGGCGATCAACTTGCATCCTCTGCCAGCAATCTGCATCATAATGAAGAGCCACCAGTAAATAGCTCCATCTAGTGTTACTTTTTATTTTTTATCATCGCCAAGGCACACAGTCTTGTTAGTAATGGCTGTGTTAAAAACATTGTGCAAAACGTGCATGACTATTTGGCTGATGAGAAACTGACATTATAAGGTCAGTTAATGCAGACAAACTGTCCCCCCCAAATAGGTATAAATAGCTGAGATGTAAACAAAGTCATTTACTTCCTGTGAAATGCGCCATTCTAGAGAGAACTGTTCACAGTGATGATGACAGAAACCATGTCAAAAGAGTTCCATGCCTCCTAAAACGACATACTAGAAAGTTAACTGAAATTATGAATTAGGAACCTATTTCTATTTTTGGTATGTTGGCATGCAGGTTGTTGTAAGGCAAAATAGTCTCCACTGAGGTGGAACTATTTTTGTCAATATAATCAGACATGCCACAATGGTACTGACAGATATTGCTATCAGGCAGAAATGACTGAATCAGCTACTGAAGGGCAAAAAGAGAGAGTCTGATCCAATCCTGCCATCCTTGTTGTAATTTTGGTTCACTCCGGTGGGGTACATTGAGCGAGTAGTGTTGGGAGTGGATATGAATAGCGTTTGAATAGTTTGAGCATGACACATTAAGTGAAATGCTACCCCTAAAAATAACTCATTTTGACTTAATTTTGAAGTAAAAATAGAAAAATATTAGTATCAGTATTTGGTATCAGAAAAGAAGAGGTGAAATCGTGCCATGTCTTAACATTTCTCTTGATATCACCACTGTCGTCGAAACAACAGATTCTCAGAAATGAAACATTTCATATCAAACGCTGAACGAATCAAATATAAGCATATCCGCCCTTTAGCAACTGGCGGCTTCTGAACTTAGAATTTCAATTTATTGCCCAGATGATGACGACGACAATTAACCTTCAATCCCTAAACAAAGAATAACAAGCAGTTAAAAACAAACGTACTTTATCTCAGTTTCAAGTGAAGACAAGGAAAAAAGGAGTTACCATTTATGTGTGGGTATTTCTAGGAATATGTCATAGGCCTTGGAGTAGCTACTGAACACAATATAGGGTCAAATACTGCATTCTGTACCATAAACCTCATCTCATTTGACCCAGGACTTAATTCGGAGTCTGTAACACCTATGCTTTTGTACTCTTTCTTCATTCACTGTCATCTTGAAATTGTGAGTACGCAAGACTATCACCGTAATCTCTTGTCTTATGACTGATCAGATGACTTCTTTGATTCCTGAATCCCAGCTTCTACGCAAAATCTTCAAAGTGCCGTATGCTAACAGCAAGCATGTAATTAACAAAATTAAAGTGACATAAATAGAAACAGTTAACCCAATACATCACCCTTCTAAAAAAATAACAGAAACAAGCAATTTCATTCGATTCAGACCATTTCAAGTCCACTGCAGCGTGCGAGACATAGACAGTTACCAAGTTCCATAGACAGTTCCATAGACAGTTACCAAGCCAAAATAAGAGGGGGGGGGGCAAAAAATAACAGAGGGCAAAAAAAAAAAGACATTGTCCAGCAGATGAGAGTAATTTTCTCCTCTTTTCTTTTGAGGATCTCATGAGGATTTCCCGAACAAACGTACATTTCAACAAAAGCACAGGATAATAAAGAGTTCATCCACAGCTCAGTCCAGAGCAAGTCAGTGTTCTTCAAGGGAGAATGAGGAATGTCTAGATTCAGGAGCTCCCTTGGTGTCCTCGCCTTGTTTCATTCTTTCAGTCTCAGGTCACATGCCTCCCCTTCAGAAATCTCAGGTTGATGACATCTCAGGTTGACACACACACACACACACACACACACACACACACACACACACACACACACACTTGTCCTTTTTTTTTTGTTGTTATTTCTAGCTAGGGATGGACAGAAGGCCATTATCGTCAGCAGTGTCCAGAATCCTACAAATAACTGGAGATTCAACCTGCGCAGAAAGGGGAAAAAAAAAAAAAAA
>CM067500.1:3736336-3758482 GCA_034552555.1 Semaprochilodus insignis
TATATATATATATATATATATATATAAACATATTAAACTAAAACTCGGGCAAGTCACACAACACAATGGCATTCCTGCTTGAGAAATGGTGCGAACAAAAGTGCTCAGAAAAAGGAAACCAAGATACGAAACTTACCCTGTATGAACAGCTGCTCTGCTTGAATAACGGCGCAAGCAGCACAGCTGGGCCGTCCCCCTTATACTCCTTCTCCTCATCCTAACAAAGGCAAAGACGCGAAAGCAAAATGCAAACAACAGCCAAAAATCGAAATGTACTTGAACACATTACAAACGTAACAGTTTTACCTCATCTCCATTGGCTAAGGAAGGTAATAAGCACTTGTATTTCTCTTTCTCTGCAGTCGTCATAATAAGGAAGTCATCTTCTTTATAAAGACCTCCAGAAGCCGGCTGTGGATGACAAGGCCAATTATGAAACTTTCAGTATGCGATTTCAGGGTTTCCATCATGTCAGGATATGATGTTTTGTGTGACTGCAGTTCCGAACGTATGCAAACACATTCCGATAATTCTTCGGACATGCAAGTCAAGCCAAGTCAAGTCAAGTCAGTAGTTTTATGTGTCATGTACTTCATAATGTACAAGACATACAGTGGATTGAAATTCCGTTACTCTCCGTCCCAAGGTGCAGCAAACAAACATTTAACGATAAATAGATTACAACTAAAACAAGAACAAGAGTATATCGAATGCAATAAACAATAAACATAAAATAGACTGACGCAAGACATGCGACAGAATAAATTAAGGGCCCTGAGACAAACATAAAAGAGACAGTAAGACACTCAAGACAATAGGGACAATAAAGCGACATGTGCACTAGCAGATAGTGCACTAGCAGAAGTGGATATGACAGTGCCAGTATGAAGGGTACTAATGAGGAGTGTGCCCCCTTTGCTAAACCAATGCCCTTTACTTTTCTGGGAAGGCTTCTTTAAACTAGATGTTGGGGCATCTGTTGGGGGACGGGGGGAATCTACGGTCATTCAGCCCCAAGTGTAATTTTAGGGTCTGGTATTGATGTTGGATGATTCGTTTTGGATCACAAACATCACCCCAATTCATCCCAAAGCACTGAAAGGAACACCATTACTCCATAGCTTCACTGTTCAACAGCTTAATGCTGTAAGGTAAGTTTGACACTTGGCTTTGGGCATGATAACCTTAGTCTCGTGTTCATGTTCAGTTCCACTGTATTGGCAAAGCTGTTCTAGGGAGATTAATTATACGTGTAAGATGTGTGAACTAGGCTAGGCTAGGCTAATGAACACATATGTCAGCAAAGGGTGCACCTTAAATGTTCTGACTGCATCTATGAGAGAGGGTTTGTGGATACTTATTTTTGGACAAGCGGTTTATGTGAAAAGGACGCGCTGTTAATACAAGTGTCTCCTCTATCGCTCCACCTTAAATAGGGCAGCAGCCATTTAAGGTGGAAGAGTAAAATTAGAACTAGAAACTGGCCAATCTGGAAGCCAAAGACAAAATCCTGCTGTAGGATCACTGCACTATCCTGTTAACTGGATGTTGTTGTTGTTGTTGTTGTTGTTGTTGTTCTGGCGTAAGCACTTTCAGGCAGCTAGAACAGTAGTTGACTGTGTGTTGGCAGGCAGGCAAACGTTTGCTCACTGTACGTCTATTGTATTAATGCGATGTATAGCCGTGTCCTTACCAGGGTGACATGTTCGCCGGGCCAGTTGATTTTGAAAGGGATCTCATCAGTAAAGACTGGAGAAGAAGCGCCGCGGTGAGCAGACAGCCCGACACTCAGCAGCACCAGCACAGCCACACAGGCGGTAAAAGGCAGGACTCTGTACATCGCCCTGTGCAACTAACCGCTAATGTTATAGCTTCATGAGACAGGCAGTTCGCTGAATAGAAAATGTACAACAGAACATGAAAGAATTATGCGCTAACCGGAAGTGAATTCACAGCTTGCCACGTCCATGTCCGGTATGGTTTCAGAAATCTCGCGAGATGTTACTAGCCGATGTGTACGGTGCACGTGCGATGAAATCAAACATACTGAGTTAGAGAGAGGTGACGGGTGGTGGTCGTGTCGTAGTGGGAGATAAACAGCGCTCTGACGACTAATGGTTTACTGTAAAATTGTAGCCTTGATATGATGATGAACATGATGTTAATATACCCGAGGGAAAAGTAGCATCTGTTCCCTTCACTACGAGTACAAGTAAAACATATTTAGTGCGATCAATTGTAAAACAAAATTATTAGTATAGTCTTGTATAAGTCCGGCCACCTGCAAACAACAGCAACAGAGCACCCTCTGTTGGTGAAATATGGTAGTGTTCACTATGTGATGCCTAAAAGTGCTCTGATTATTGGACTGTCTGCCCTTAATAAAGCCACTCCACACATGCAACCTGTCTCCGCCCCTGTTGTAGAGGATTTGGCAATCAAGGCTGCAGCGAGCGGTGTCTTCCTAAGCTGCTGCTCTTTCAGTACTGGTTCCCTGTGCAGGCCCTGTGCTAGCCTCCCGTCCTGATGCTCCAGTTGATGGACCTGATGTCGCCGACCTGTGTTTTGACCTCTGACTGTCTGCCCTTAATAAAGCCACTCCCCACATATGACCTGCCTCAGCCCCGTCGTTACATTGAGTAATATGTCACAATATAATAAAAACGGTTGAAATAAAACCATGGGAAATGGCTAAAATGAATAATGAAAGCCACATGAGTGTTTCTCTGCGTTTTAAGTTGAGTAAGCTAATCATTTCTCCAAGTAAGAGAAGCTATAATGTACTCATAACGCAAACCTACCTCTACATAAACACTAATGAATATCTCTGTACATTATCGCATAACTGAGAGAATGAATTGTTAGGAAACTACAAAACATTTGCTGAAATTCATTTGGGTTTTTTGACTTTCCCCTCTGGCAAAGGAGTATTTTAGTAGTATAAAAGTAGTATGGTAATAGTAATAATAATAATAATAATGTATATAATGGAATGTCTTCAGAGCATTCGATTGTCTGAGAGATAAAAACAGGAAGTAAACGAGCAAATTATTCAAATTCAAAAATTAACCTAATTGTCTACTACTTATTTAAGGTTTTAAGTTATAAATGAACATTATTGTGTAATATTGTGATATTGTGTATGTTGTGATGGATCCATATGGCCTTGATATATATATATACAGTTCTGGAAAAATTTAAGAGACCACCTCAAAATGATCAGTTTCTCTATTTGTACAGTTTCTGGGTTTGCGTTTGCCCAAAATGAGAAGTTCTGTTTTATTCTACACACTACTGGAAACATCTCCCAAATTCCAGATCAAATACTGTATTTTAGATCTGTTTATTCAGAAAATGACTAACGATGCCTCCAGAAGCCTGTTTTTTGAACCACACTCGCTGTGCATTTCACCCCAGCCACCGCTCACCAGTCTTTCTGTAGGTCACTTGAGGTCATCTTACAGTGGTTAAGTGACATTGGAACGAGGTGGCGCCCATCATGGTCAGTAGAGAGTGGTTTTGGCCCTCTGCCAGTCTGTTGCTGTGTTGTCCTGTGTGTTTGCTGCTTGACCTTGTTCTTATGAACCAGACGCTCACTGTATCTGCCAGTAAAGCTAGAACCGAACCTTCTGTTCCTCACTAAGAACCTGCTGTACATGTGGAGTTGCTGATTTAAGAAGAAACTGGAGTGGCGTCTTATTTATTTCCAGAACTGTATATCAAGGCTCTCTGCATCTACTATAAGGCCAGAAGTATGTGGTGATGCATCCTTATTATTAAGTTACTTTTCAGCATCTTCATAAGCTTAAGATCACCAAACACAGTCCCAGACACCGGCTGAGGTGTTTTAAAGCATACCGCCACTGGACTGTGGATCAGCGGAAACATGTTCCCAGGAGTGATGAATTTAGCAGTTTGAAAGGACACGTGGATTTTACAGGAGAACACTACCTGCAAGATTTGGCATTTGAACACTACCCACTGAAATATGTATCGCCAACAGTAAAGTTTGCTGGAGAAAGGATGGGATCTGAGGTTGTTTTTAACGATTTGGGCTCCTTAGTTCTGGTGAAGGGTGATGTTAATGCTACAGCACACAAAGAGATTCTAGACAACATGCTTCCAACTTTCTGGCAGCAGTTTAGGGAAGACCTGTAACATGAAGGTCAAGGCAGGTTGCAAGTGCAGAATGGTTTTATTAGAGGTTGTCCAGGAATCAGTATCAGAACAGGCAGGAGTCAGAACACAGGCAGGCATCATCAGAGACATATAGACAAAAACCTAGAAGCCAAAGCAAGGGTCAAAACCATGGAAACCAACACAGCAAGATACGCGACAGAGGAAACCACAGCTCAGAACTCTGGTGGGTACACAGACTTGGCAAACAGGCTGAGCAAACAATGGGGTATAAATGGCAGTCCTAATGAGTCCTAGATCAGCTGCGAGATCAGCTCAGGTGTGAGAGTGGGTGGAGCCAGAGTGGAGCAGGAAAAGCTGTGCAGTAACACACAGGCGCCAGAGAGGGTGGTATGTGACAAGACCCTTTCCTGTTCCAGCATGACTGTGCCCCTCTGCACAAAGTGAGGTCCATAAAGACATGGACACTCCAGCGACTTGTACAGAACCCTGACTACAACCCCAGTGAACACCTTTGGGACAAATTGGACTTTAGATTTCAATTTTAAAGATTACAATTTGATCCCCAAAACTTAAAAAGAGAAGATCACACATTGAATTTCTAAAATAAGACAGATTAATTTAAATGACAAGAATGCTACAGCAATGTGAAAAAGTAAACAAAACTAAAATGTGATGAAAAAGTTGAGTAGTGAATAATAATCTTAATAAACAAAAACGATCTCAACAGGTTTTCACAATCACACTTAACATTACATGCAAGGGCTTAACTAAGGCAAAAGCCTAAAGAAAATTAGCTAAGAGCTAAAAGTAAGAAGAGAGAGAGGGAGAGAGTGGTGGAGGTGAGAGCACCCACAGGTGTCTTCCCCTTCTTCCACAAACATGGTCAAAGCAGATATGCAAAGCATATGTAAAAAATATGACACAATTGCCGATTCATCATTACCAGTCAAAACGACTTTACTGCAGACACAGATGGGCTCTGAAGTAAAACTGAACGCAGCGTCAATGTATGGCCTTGAAGGTTGCCAAATGGTCACTTTTCACCCAGTGTTTGTCCTTCTCAAGAAAATAAAACAAAAATTGCAGGCCTCACACAGAACTGCTTAATCGAACATGTCAGCATTATTTGAGTCTTGTTGATTCTTTAGACCTCCCATTACTGTCAGTATGACTTATTTTCTGTCCTTTCTTTGTATGTGTGTGAGGTGAGGGAAGTGGGTGTGCGAAGGTTGAAGAAACTGGATGTATATACTGATGTAAAAGTGACTAGAACAATGATGTGACAGTGACTAACATACTGATGTGTATTTAGTGTGACTAAAATACCGATGGACATACGATGACATGGTTGGAATATGGGAAAGTAAAAGCAGAAACTCAGTCCTTGAGAAAATGAATGGCCAGGTTGTTGTCACGTCCTGTCTTGTCTTGCCCCTGTTTGTCTCTGTTTTCTCTGGTTTTCTGTTTCTGTCTCTTTTCTCTGGTCACTTCCATGTGCCTTTCGTTGTCCTGTCCCATGTGCTTCTGTTTTGGTTATTGCTCCTCCTGTCTCCTCCCTCACCTGTCCTTAGTTTGTAGCTCCGCCCCTTCCCAGGTGTTCTTTGTTAGTCCTTATTCATTTATACTCCCTGCTGTTCCCTTTGTTTTTGCTTGGTGTTTTGTCTCCATGTCTGTTGTTTTTGTAACCCTGTTCCCAATGTTTTGTAGTTTAGTAGTGTCTTTGGTTTTGTTTTAATTTGAGTCCATTAAAGACTTGCATTTGCATCCTGCCTCCTGGCCGAGGATGGATGTAGCAAGTCTGATTCGTGCTTGTAATAGGGACATTGCACATATGGAAAACCTGCTGGCTACTCTTCAGGCTGGAAGATCTTCAGTCATGGCTATTTTGTTACACTATAACAACTCTTTATGTTTTAATGACTCTAACAACTTGTACCACACTTTGTCTGTCTGGAGGTGGTCACCCTAAGAGCAGTATACCAGGTAAGACGCTGTAAGAGTGTGAGCGATGCCAATTGGCCAAGGATGTGCAACCTATGGCCCATATATCTATCTATCTATCTATCTATCTCTATCTCTATCTCTATCTCTCTCTCTCTTATATATTTCTTTCCTTTTTAAAGATATTTTCATTGAGAATTTGATTCAATAACTTTCTCTAAGTTGGAAATCTGAGTCTCTTGGTCTTGTGCTACCAATGAACTTGGGAGCAAGATTCTCTGGGTGAAATATCCCAGGGTGGCGTACTTGGCTGCCTAACATTACGTTTTTGGGTAAATAACTTTCACAACTTCTATCTACAATTAGTCACTCGCCACACTCATCATACACAGGAATCAATCAAACATGCTACCAGGTACATACTGGTATGTCCTCTGTAATACAATGAAAATGGGTCTCTTTAATATGATGGAAACAGGACTGTAAAACGAAATGTGACTGTGTATGTCGTGTTTATACAAGGCATAGAGCTAAGATAGTCCTTTATTAATCCCGCAGTGGGGAAATTTACAAGGCACATTCCTATTGGAAAATTCCTTAGTTTTCAGCTAAAGTGACTTGGCTATGGAACCGGGTATTTTTGCTTTTACTCTCTTTAACTTTGCTCAGTTATTGCATACATGTACTACGTACAACTATCCTATAATATGACATATACAGAGTTGGGCATATGATATTCCAAGCTGACTGCATACATCTATGCCATGTTGTTGGATATACAGAGACTTCTAGGGCGTACTAATGCTCTGCGATGTTGCATACACAGAGTTGGGCATTTATCAGCGTGCATACATCTTTGTCACATTGTTGCCAACATGCAGATGGGCAGATGGTGCTCCTCACAGGGTGTATACCACTGTCTCATGGTTTAGCATATACATAGTGGGGCATATGGCATTCCACTCTGAGTGCATGCGTCTATGCCATGTTGCTGCGTTTATGTAGATAGTCCTATACAATTCTAATCTTTGTATATGTGTCTTTTCCATGATGTAGCATATATGAAGCTGAGCATTTTGCATTCCACTCCAAAACGCGTATATTTGTATCCTTAAGCTGCATAGAAGTGGCTGGACACTTCATTTTCCTGTTCCATGGTGTTTGAATATTATAAATTCTTCTTTTGGGTCCCGAGAAAACATTTATGGAGGATTACATTCAAGAGAAATTGGCACAGGACTTCATACAGCCTTCCGTGAACAACATTAATTTGGGTATCCTGAACAAGAGGCTAAGATGAGGGTTCTGGCGGCCCAGGATCTAGTACAGCGACGTCACAGGCCCTAGCATAAAGCAAAAAGGGTGTGTGTGAAAAGAGTCGCGTTCGCCTCGGAGTGCATGCGTCTATGCCATGTTGCTGAGTATATGTAGATAGCCGTTAAGGATTCCCATCTGTGTGCGTCTTTCCATGATGTAGCAAATAAGGAGCTGAGCACTTTCCATTCCTGTCTGTCTGTCTGTCTGTATGGTCGCTGGACATTTCATTTTCCTGTTGTGTGGTGTTTGAATATCCCATGATGTTGGGCATATGTCATTAAACTCTGAGTGTGTACAAGTATCCTATAATGTAGCATGTACACTTGAGAACATGAGTACCTTTATTCAAATACTATATCTTGCTCTGTATTACTTGCTATGTTTACTGCTAATTGTCTGTGTAATTGTCACACTTCCAGGTTTCCTTTCTGCCTCCAATCCCTGAAATCAACTCCATCTCCCAGAACCCCCTACCTGGTGACATCAGTCACATGCCCCTCACCCACCAGTCCTGTCCCGTTTCGTAGATCAGCCTCTCCCGAGTATTGATCACACCTGTTGTCAGTTTAGTCTGTTTGTACATATACTCCTTTCTCACACTGACGCATTGCGAAGTATTGCCACATTTCTGTAGTGTACCGAGCGTTCGTTCTCTGTTGACCCTGTTCTGACTTTCTGGCTTTCTGACCCTGTTCTGATCTCTGGCTTTCTCTTCTCTGGTTTTCCTCTGGTCTTGTCTTGCCCTCGCTGATTGTCTTTTTGGTATTTCAACTCTCAATGCCTGTCTCCTGTTATTTGACTTTGCCTGGGCCTTGCATTTTGGTTGCCTGGATTCAGTTGTTGAACCTCACTGCTAATCTGTTAAATAAACCCAGCCTTGATTTTTAGCTCAGCCTGCATCCATCTGACTTTGTCCGGCATGAGAGTAATATACTGTATTACAGAGGACTTACCAGTATGTACTAGCATTTGACAGAACTGTAAAATTAATTGTAACTTTGTACATTGTGTTTACAGCTGAAGCACCTTTTTATTGGACAATCCTGCACTTTCAGCCAAAGTGATCTTTCTGCTTCTAGTCTGTTCAGCTATGCTACTTTATTGCGTATACAGAGTTGGGCGTAAAGCATATTGTTGCTGTTGCTACTGAATTTCACTGTTGTGTTGAGTATGTTTATTCCAATACTATAATTCATTCCATGTTTCTTTGGTATGTTTTCTGGTAAATAATAGGAATTACTTGGCAAGACCCCATTATTTTGTTTCTAGTCATAGGCAAGCATCAACCAAACATGCTACCAAGTACATACTGGCAAGTCATCTGTAATACAATAGAAAGAGCACTGTGAAATGCATTGTAATGATTGAATTAATTTACAGGAAGGATTAGATGCATTCATTCAGAGAATTCAGAATGGGCATGTGTTGCCCTTATGTAAAGAACGCATCGGTTGGATGAATTGAGAGTGGGCTTCGGAGTCACTCATTCAGAATGGTCATTGAATGTAAAGAAAGTTTTATTCCATACCACATGTGTAATTCATACTAGAAGAGGACATATTTTACTCCTAGTGCATGGGTTATGTTTGTACATATCACATACAGGAAACATTTTAGTTGGACTAAATGAGACACAATACAGCCAATCAGAGCTCATTTACATATCACTCTTCATGTCACAGTATCAGAAAGCTGAGTGTCTCGGTCTCAGTGTCTTCAACAGGTTACAGTAAGTGAGTCTCTTTCTCCTGATTTCCTGCAGTAACTTGAAATGGTTTAAATTAATAGGATAGTTTATGGACAGTTATTATTTTTATCTTGAAATTTTAACACTTAAATGTTCACTGAGAGTGGAGTTTGTTTAGTACTATTTTAATTAGTTTTCCTTCTTAGTACTTCTGACCGAACTACCTATTTAATGCTTAATTAGGGGGCCAAGCACCGAAGGTGTGTCACGCTTCCGGATTTCCCGGCTCCGCCGCTCCTCCGGACTCAACTTCCCTGAGGGCATCCCTTGATGTCACACCCACATGTCCCCAGTCGCCCAATCAGTTCCGCTCTAGGTCTCCTAAGTATTAGCCCACCTGATTCCCATTAAGTTCCTGCTTTTAAGCCTCACCCAATCACTCCCTCATTGCGAAGTTTTGCCAAACCTCTGTTTGCAATTCTGAGCATTCTATCCTGCTGTTTATCCACTCTGGTTCTGACCTCCTTTGTTCTTTGACTTCTGATCTCTTCTTCGTACCCTTTGGCTTTGATCTAGATTTTCTCCTGGCTTTCCGATCTCCATTCGTCCTCTGACCACTCTCCCTGTCTCTCCCCTGTACTCTGGTAGCCTTGCTGACAGTCTATCCTGGTTCTGACCTTTAGCCTGTTTCCTGACTCTGATCTCGCTCTCTCCTTTCATGTTTGATCATGTTTTGCTGCTTTGTTCAACTGTCCGATTGTTTAATAAAGCTTTTTTGACTTGTAGCTCTGCGTGTGTTGATCCGAGTTGTTTGTCCTTGACAAGGTGCTGGAACCCTATTGTTTTTGCTCAGATTTTTCCTATTGTTCTTCCGCTTGATTTTTGACCTAGAAGTTGTTGTAGAGCAGCCATCTTAAGCCTTCCGGACACCAAATTTGGACGGAAGATTTTTTTTTTTTGTATGAAGATCTAGCCACACACCAAAAATGGCACAGATTGGGCTGATGGTGGCCCTATAGCCATCTCCTGACCAAGAGACATAAAGCCAAAATCTTTCTTATGAGGCTTATTAGGAATTTGACTCTGGGGAAGGCCACCTAGTTTGGTGTCATTTAGTCAACAGGCAAAATATTGTTTCTCAGCTACTGTACATCAGACTGAGCTGAAACTCTGCATGCTTCATCTTACAGGTACTCTGTAAAGGATATGTTAAGGACAACTTCATAATTGAAAAAACATGGCCATAATTAGCCAATTAGTGTTAAACCTGGTTTTGCCTGGCTTAACATTGGCCAATCATCATGAAACTTAAATGGTATGTACATCTAGGCGTTCTGTAATAGCGGATAAAATTTTGTCAATTAGCCACTAGGTGGTGCTGTTCTAGAAAAACGAGTTCGTGTTTTCTGATACAAGGGGCTATAATTATATCAAGGATTGACCCGTTGTGATCAAACTTGGAATGAATGTCTAAAAATATGCATAGACTGCAAATTTTGGCTTGAATAGGTCTCAGTGGGCCTGTACAGAGCAGAAATTTCAGTGAATGTTTTGCTTTACCTCCTTTTCAATCACTTCCTTTTTTGACCACTAGATGGAGCCAAATACAAAATGAATGACATGCTGCCAAATGAATGAAAGCTGCCTGAGCCTTTCTTATTAAACATAGCTAGTAATTCAATATTAATTATCTTGATTAATGTAGAAACAATCTGAGAAGTCTGAAATTCAATATTTAACAATAAATCAGCTTTTATTCTTTGTTGCGTAAAATGGTTCCAGCATGTGATTTAATAAGTTTGACCAGGTTGTACTGAGTCCATTGCCTGGCTTTGAATCTGAGGAGTTTACAGGGCGAATTCCACCTAGGCTGTGTGCTAGAAAGTGATGGGAGAGGTGTTTTCGGTCACTTCCTTTTGGGGTTTTCTGACATAAGTGGTTATAATTATATCAAGGATTGCCTGATTGTGATCAAACTCGGGATATATGTCTAAAAAAATATGCTTAGACTGGTAATCAGAGCATGACTCCAAATTTAGACTTGAATAGGCCTTAGTGGGCCTCTATACAGCTGCATTCATTGTATGTTTCTTCATCTGCTTTTTTTTTTTTTTTTTTTTGTGTATGGTTCCTTTTTTTGACCACTAGATGGAGCCAAAAGACCACTAACAGATAAGGTCTGTTTGAGCCATGTGGTCTGTGCAGGCTGAGAATGCTTGGCCCCCTGAGATTTAGATTAATACGGTTTTAGAAACATAGATACATTTAGCACTATATAGCACATTGAGTAATTATTTAATAATCAAATATGAACCTAAAAATATTTATAAAAAAATTTAAAATACATACTTTTGCATGTAGTACATATTCTTTGTAAGTACATACAGAGTATGTTTACATCAACACTTACTCCTAACGTAATGGTGCTGGCTTTTGCTGGTGATGCTGGTAAACAGCACATGCTGGTTTTGCTGGTGACAAACATATTCTGGTTTATACTGGTGACCAGCATATGCTGGTTTATGTTGGTGATGCTGGTGATCAGAATCAGGTTTATTGGCCAAGTATGTTGATACACAAGGAATTTGGTTTCGGCACTTCGTGCCTCTCTAGTACTGTACCAATGTACACATAACTGACAGTCCACAATATACACAATGATTCCACATATACACCACACACACACACACACACACACACACACACACACTGTACAATATACAATCTACGCAGTATACACAATATACAAGCAATAGGCAACTATATATGGACAGATAATATACAGTTTATAAATTATTTACAAACAGTATAAGGCAGTAGTGTTGAGGTAGAGGCAGTAGTGTTGAGCATGCCTTGTTCATTTAATTTGAATACAGATGGAATTGTGTCCAAAATAATTTAAACTCCATACTTAACTGTTAATAGTACAAACGCAACATGTCACACGTTGAAACTGAGAAATGAGTTAATTCAAGTTGGGCTGTGGTAAAGTGTAAAACCATTCTATGGCAAGACAAATCCACATTTTAAATTATTTTTGGAAATCATGGATGCCGCATCCACCCGCAGGCTTAAGAAGCAGTTTAAAAAGCCTGCATCTGTGAAAATAACATTTGATATTTATGATAGTTATTCATACACCACTGTTTTATTTATTTTGGAAGGCATCTCAACTTTTTTGGAAATGGAGTGGTATGTGTTCATGTTGAAATTGGCTAGTTATTGGACAAACTGGCAAATGGAGTTCTGAAGGAGTCATAATAGAGTGATTAGATGCTTTATAGGGCCTGTATTGCTGGCCCACTCCAGCCAATGGCCATATGGCTCTGTAGGCCTATAGGCTTGACTGGCATATGAAGCTGAGCAGGTCTGTCCCTAGTCAGCCCTTGGATGGGGGATCCCTTTCAATTCTTCTGTTTTGAATCTCTACTTTATAGTTTACATTGTTGGACTGAGCAGTACACCTAATATATTCAATAAGATGACTGCATGTACTGGGTTATATGTTCCACTAACTAACTCTAAATGACTCATGCTGGCTATCAGCTTCAGTTAAAGTCTAGAAATCTATGGGAAACCTTGGACTTGGCTCGTTTCAGAAAGTAAGCCATGTGAGGCTTAGCCGGCCCTGGTAGTAATAAGGAATTGCCATTAGATGGTGCTATCAGGCTTTGCAGCCAACTTAGGGAGAGTAGGAGGAAGAATTGAGAATTTGAAAAAGGATTTTCTGTTGAGTCATAATAGAGCGATTAGATGCTTTATAGGGTCTTTATTGCTGGACCACTCCACCTAATGGCCATATGGCTCCGTAGGCCTATAGGCTTGACTGGTGTATGAAGCTAAGCTGGGCTGTCCTTAGTCAGCCGTTGGATGGGACTCCCTGCTTTAAACCTTTCCAACTCTTCTTTTGTTGCTCTCTACTTTATAGTTTAAGTGCCTGGACTAAGCAGTACACCTAATATATTCAAAAAGATGTCTGCATGTATTGGGTTACATGTTCCACTAACTTACTTAGACAGAGTGATTGGATACTTTAAAGGGCTTGTAATAATAGCCTGCTGCAGCCAACAGCCATTTGGTTCTGGGGGCATATAGGTTTGACTGGTGACCGATCGATTGCTGACCCATCCGACGAGCATGCTCATTTAAACACAGACTTTTTGTCCTTTTTCACACCATGAGCGACCATGTTTACAATTGCATTCAGCAAACTCAACAGCCGTGCAGCTTGAGTGACTTTTGTTTTGAAATGCAGTCTAAGTAAGTAATGTTCTGAGACAGTAGTCAGTAGTCAGACAGTAGTCAAAACTGATTTCATAACTAGTAAGAACACCGTTTGGACTAGGAATAATTATGTATCACCGAGTAATGTTTTCATAGTAGAGATCTGTAATATTTATTGTCACTATAACAAGATATTTGTTGACATGTTAGATTAAATACATCGGCTATAGTTTAAAGTAAATGACAGATATATTATAATTCTTTTTCTATTACTAGTCAAAAATCAGAGTTATGAGTTACATAACGCAGGTGTCATTTTAAGCTAAACAGCTTGCCATGGATGGCAGGGTAAAAAGCGTAACAGGGTTCGAGCAGGGAGACTGGAGGCTCTGAGCGAGTGAATGGGATTGAATGGAGGAAATGCCTGAGTACCCTCAACAAACTGCTGTTTTGTTGACCGAGGTCAAAATCTAATAAATGACCTGTCATGTTGTTCAACTTTAACATGTTTTCTATCACACGCCCATGTATCCACTGGCCCACTGATGACGTGCTTCTTTTTGGAGTTGTTAAGCATATATTTGGCACTCCATGTCTAATGAATGGGGAAAAAAACACTGAACTACATGAAGGGAAGTCACCTTCTTATTCGAATAGGGCACTAGTCACAAAAGATATCAGAAACGTTAGCAAACAGGACGAAACGATACTGGCTCATCGGCATTGGTCCTAAGAAACGGCTAATTAACTTTTGTTAATGATCCCAAGCTTCCGAAAATAAAAAGAGCAGCCTCCAAGGAGCTTATGTCATCTTTGTCTCCAGTTTGTTAGACCAAGTTTCCCGTTCCACCTTAAATGGAGCTTCAGTTATTGTACGCAACAGGGGCCAGAACGTAGCCACGCGAACAAGAATTTGGCGAATGTCTTTATAAGAAAATGTTTTCAGCATTACAGCATGACAGTCTAAATTAGCTTATCAGCGGGTAAATTAACAAGCAACCTTTTATGTGCCCTCATTCTGGACATGACAGTTTACACTGGCTGTTAGGCTGTCAATCTAATAACGTCAATTCTGTGCGCAGTAGCATATAGGAAGATTCATATTTTGACTCTTTAACGACCTCGTAGCTGAGAATAACTGTGAAAAAAGTGCATAGAACAAAACGTATATCGGGTTCTGAACATGTATATTCACCACAGAACATGATATTTCAGCGATGTTTTCGTAAAACATCCGTTTGAAAACCCAGCATAGACCCGAAGTGCTAAATATGGGCTTAACAACATGGCGCCTACTACAAAATGGCGACACAACCTCAGTGGTCTATACCAGAGCCAAGTAGCCATGTCTGTGTACACGGTTCTGGTCTAAACGAAAGAAACGATGGTTTTGTGAGACCAGCAAGAGCAAGATGTAACTACAACAGTTATGGTCCATTATGACTGGTTATCTGAAGCGAAGCAGAGCAATAGTGATTGTGGTTGGTGTGGCTCAGTGGATAACACCGCTAGCTGCCAGGGAGCTACCATCCCATGCGGGAGACGGGGGTTTGATACCCGGTCTAGTTAGCGATGCTTTCCTACACCAATAAGAGTCCTTGGGCAAGACTCTTAACACCACGTTGGCCTACCTGTGATATGAATAACTTTGTAAACCTGTTTGTATTTAACCAAGTAGAAAGCCAGCAAACATTCAGACTGTGCTCTTTCGTGTTCCATAGATCAGCTGCTGATGCAATTGATGTTATGAATCGCCCAATAAGAGGTCAGAAGACATGCTGTCGAAGTTGGCAGCTTTTGTAAATGATGTTTGTATTGACCGGAGCGACTGATTTGACTACTCGTCTCTGTGTAAAAAGGAATGCCTGTAGAACACCGCTCCACTCTGCAGCACAAACGCTGTATATGCGAAAGGCCAGCGCCTGCGAGTTCTATCAGCTACGCTTCTGCTCTGCTCACACTGTGCACAGGTAGCATGTGGGAATGAGACACGAACAGTCCTTGAACTAAGGACTGTAACGCTGTTAAGTAAACTCCAGTTGATTTCCTTTTAGGGAGCAAAGTGTGTTTGCATATTTATTTATTTATTTATAAATGCTAAGGTGATATTTACACAAGGCCCCAGAAACTCGGGGAACACCTCTCCACACCTGGATTTCAGAATTACAGACCCTCTGCTCACTTATTCCCAAAACTGAATAGCTCTTTTGCAGCGTTGTTATCATACTGTGTTGCCAGAGATATGGATAGAGTTGTACTGCTTACTGCAGTGACTGAATGAGTTTCATCTGTGTGTTCACTGTGTAAACCTGTCATGCAACACAACATATTTACTCCACATTGCAATGGTCTACTTTCAAAAAAAGCCATTCATGCAGGCACCCCACCCGGAATGTTGTCCTCAGCCTTAATCTAACCATATGGGTGTAACACTCCTGTAACGCTTCCAGAGACGAGCCTGACAGGATGGTTCACCAGTGTTAGATTGCGTTCAGAACTAAACTGTGTAGATTGGTATCTCCGGGAGAGGAACTGGGCAAACCTGATGATCTGCACATGCTCAAGCACATTGGTGAATTGTCCTCAAAAACTGGAACTTCCAGTAAAAAAGAAAAATGAGTTGCTTAACTGTTACAATGAACCTTTGACACCCCCACACATTTGTAAGTTTGCTTTGGACAAACATTTAATCTAAAAAAAAATTGCTTTTTAATAAGCAATGTCAGGTCACCTTTAAAACAAATGAATAAAGTTTTAGCACAGTTATTTTTTTAGCTATGCCAGATTGATGTAAATAAAGACTTCAGTTATTAACAGCTTTAATATCTGATTGTCTAGGATATGTTAGGATATAAAATGTATGAATATGACATTTCAATTGACTTCTAAACTCAGTTTCCTGTAGTTTCCTACCTATGCTGCAATTTGTATTCCTAGAAAACAAGCAGCATAGGTAGTTGAGTGATTTTCCAGCACCGCCGCAAAGGCCAACCATCCCTTCCATCATTGAATATGACCTGTAAAATGCTTATGGGGAGGTTTAATTTTAATTATCAGCTGGAACGATAAAGTTTTGATTATCAGGTAGTATGCATATAGAAACGCTTCAACGCTTCGAGTCCTAGAAAACCACATCACACATGTAGGCGTTGTACAACTCTGGAAAGAAATAAGACACCACTCCAGTTTCATCTCAAATCAGCATCTCCACATGTGCAGCAGGTTCTTAGTGAGAACAGAAGGTTCGGTTCTAGCTTTACTGGCAGATACAGTGAGCGTCTGGTTCATAAGAACAAGGTCTAGCAGCAAACACACAGGACAACACAGCTACAGACTGGCAGCAGGCGAAAACCATTCTCTACTGACCGTGATGAGCGCAACCTCATTCGAATGTCACTTAACCACCGTAAGATGACCTCAACTGACCTACAGAAATACTGGCGAGCAGTGGCCGGGGTGAAATGCACAGTGAGCATCAAAAACAGGCTTCTGGAGGCGTCATTAGTCATTTTCTAAATAAACAGATCTAAAATACAATATCTGATCTGGAATTTGGGAGATGTTTCCAGTAGTGTATAGAATAAAACAGAACTGCTCATTTTGGTCAAACGCAAACCCGGAAACTGTAGCTCTAGAGAAACTGATCATTTAGAGGTGGTCTCTTAAATTTTTCCAGAGCTGTAGGTGTTTCCAGAGTGCTCCTCTTTTCCTCATTCCTCCTCACTTGCAGTCTGCAGCTGCTGTGCTTGTCGGTAAGTCACTAAGGTCAGCACTTTCTCTTTTGTTCAGAATTTAGATGAACTAACATGAGACGTTCTGCAGGTAAGACCTATTAGGAAAACGTTCAATGTAATCAACTGGAATCAGTCAGAGGAGACCTGTTAAACCACTGGAATTCTTTACACTGTGAAATCAAGCCATTACGGAACCGAGTATTGGACACCACCAGAAACGTTTAGTGGTTTCTACGCTCTTTTTTTTTTTTTTTTTTTTTTTTTTTTTTTTTTTTTCCAGCAGGGTTAATACATGCCCAGTGTTTTAAACAACCTGAAACATTTTTCAATTTTTCTGTATTTCTGTCTGTTCATAGCAAAAGGTTCGTCGAAGAGTGGACCAGTCTGAAGTTACAATGGTGAGTGAGCTGTGCAGTTTTTTCAAGTATAGTTTGTTATGCTTGAATTATTTATTTCAGTCAAGCAGCCCAGTGTATGTACCATGTGTCATATACAGATTGATGTATTTGACAGTCACTGTTTATCACTTTACACCAATAGCATAAATAAGTGTTCAAATAACCCTGTTTGCTGACAGTGTTAGCCTAATTTCTACAGTCCAACTGGCACCGCTAGTGTTACAAATTATGGCTGCTCGCCCTCAATCGCTAAAGAGGTGGGATTACGGTTTTAGGCTAAAAGAGCTATTAGAGAGTTTAATCGATGATCATTAATCACACTCACTGATTTACTGTGCTGTAATTTAATCTGAAGTGCTTCTTTAAATGTCCCAGCTTTGTAGTTCGGGGGAAAGTTGGCTAGACAGATGCTCGAGATTATGGTGAGGTGTGGTGCAGGACGGAGGGGAAGTTTTTTTTTTTTCACATTTTCTGAGCATGCAGATGACTCATGAATGTGGGCAGGTTCCTTAAGGGGTGGATCCTGTCTCTCTCTCATTCAAGCATCACTTCCATCTCTCTGACTTCACAGACAAACTTCATAGTCATAGTTGGTCGCTGCTTGTTTGTGTGTTTGTGAAATCTGTGTCTGTGTGGGTAGATATGTGGAAAACTAAAAGATGGTAGATCGATCTAAAGGAATTCAGATATACATCAATCACTGATGTCATGTCTTTGAGCTGAAAAAAGTGTAGTTCCATTGACAATAAAACTGTGTGTGTGTGTGTGTGTGTGTGTGTGTGTGTGGTGTGTGTATACTTTGTTAGCCCCCTATTATTCTGTTCCTCAACTTGCCAGGACTTCCTTAAAGCAGGTAACATGACTAGTAAATCATTCTGTGTTAGTGTGTGTTGTGCTGGTGTGAGTAGATTAGTTTTTCAGTTCTCAGGCACTGTAGAACTGATGGGTCAGATCTGTTGCTGCACAGTTTCTGTTGGCCATTTTTTAGTCCTTCAACACTGTACGTTTTGGTTGGTAGACGATGCTCGGGCCAGCAGTGACACTGAGGTGTCTGATCCACTCACACTAGCACAACACACAATAACACACCACCACCACGTCAGTGTCACTGCAGTGCTCAGAATGATCCACCACCCACATAATACCTGCTCTGCGGTGGTCCTGTGTGGGTACTGACCATTAAAGAACAGGGCAAAAAGGTGTTAACAATGCATGCCGAAAATCTGATGGACTACAGTCTGTACAGGCTGTATAAAACTACCAAATTCACCCATGGTAAGTGGAGCTGATAAAATGATAAAAGGAGATACCATGCCTTTATATTTTTACCCTGTCAATCATTATTTTTGCTCTACAGAAAAAAAACAAGTAGGCTTATGCTGAATTAAGACACTAATGTATTATCATTATGATTAATCCTGCTTGTGAAGCTGCAGCTCCCTTTTACGTAGTGTGAACATTTCAGGATGAGTGGTCCAACTTTATTTGGAAATACCATTTCAGAGTTATAAGGTTTTGTCATGCAGTGACGACATGCTGGTGTGTCTCCTCAGTTTGCCTTTTCTTGCTCTATCTTGCACATTTCTTTGAGAATCTGCAGCACATGATTTTAGATCTCTTCAGTTGTTTGCACTGAGATTTGGAATCCAGCTCTGACTCATTCTCCCTACATAACACTGCAGCCAAGACATCATTTAGACTCGGACAATACATAGTGCTTCACACTCTACCCTGTTCAACCCTACAAATGCAATAAGTTCTTCACCTACACAGCATGGGCGTTAGATTCAATCTTACTTTTGGGATTCAAGCAAACACCAACTAAATCCTGGAGACTGCATGTGTCCTTAATTAAACTAAGTGTTATATTTGTACGGTAACTCAATGGTCAAAGTATTATTTGGTAGAATAAAGGACAATTTTATTATTATTGTCAGTTTGATTTTAAAACTTTGGCCAGTAATTATTGTGATAGTTGTTATTATTATTCACCTAATGTTATTCATTAGAAATCATAAATAGCTCTAGGTAACTGTCATGTTCTTTATAGACGTAAACTAGACAATGAACAAGTGAGACAGGGAAAATACAGATACCTTTGAACTTCTATGTTGCCAAAGACCAAATTGGACCATATCAAGCCTCACCTTTCACTCAGAGCCCAGATACACTGAGGCTCTCCTACTTTGGACATATTATGAGAAGAACTGATTCATTGGAAGAGACTTGGATCATGGTTGGAACAGTTGAAGGTAAAAACGGAAGATGACGACCAGCTACAAGATGGATGGATATAGTCCATACATCCATGAAGCAGCCATTCAGACTCCTGAAACTCAAACAGAAGACAAGACATTATGGAAAACACTGTCCATACGGTGGCCAGGAGTTGGAAATGACTTGACAGCTCATGATAAAGATGGCGGCGATGTTTGATACAGTTCTGTGAAATTAATAATTTGTTTATCAGAGTTTTGGCATACAGACTTCATATATGGCTGAAATTCTAGGACAGGGCATATATTGGTGTAGTGTAAGTGATGCACTGATGTGGGAATTCTGATGCCAGTTTCCAATGCTTGTCATTTACATATGGTTGTATGAAAAATGCACAGGTATAGTTTATTTACAAAATTTAACACACAATGTTCATACAATATTTGTGGCGTCCTTTATATTTTCTGTTTTATTATAATTCATTTTATTTTCTTAATTTTTTTAAAAAAAAATTTCCCTTTTTTTTAATTTAGTAAATCACAAAACATATAATTTTTCCAGGAAAGTCTAAACTAGGAATAAAAGAAACAAAACATATATTGTGGTCTGTCCAAAAGTTTAAGGTTAAAGGTGCCTTTAATATTTGTATGTTTTTGTTTTTTTTTTGTCCAGGATGTTCAGCAAATAGATGTTATGCACTATGATTTATATTTAACATATTTCCACATTTTCCTCTTAAAATCAACAAAATCATGTAATTTGCCTTTTTAACTTTTTGCATATGTCTGTTTTATTTAATTGTTTTATTTTATGCTAATACAGCTAATACTGGTATCACCCAGTTTTCTAAGTATACTGATAGACCCTAGCGCTAAAACACCTGAAAACATCTTTTCTGACCTGCATAAGATGTGTTAAAGCCAGGAAATTGAGAACTGCCATTCTATATTGAAAGAGCGGAAGATGAACTAACCTGCTTTTATGTTATTTCAGGCCGGAAGAGGAACCGTGAGAGGCCAGAGTGGATTCAATGCCAAAAATGACGCGCAGACTCTTTTCAAGGCCATGAAAGGACTGGGTTAGTCATAGCACGCATTTCATTTTGGAGATGTTTAAGGGATTTGCTACTCTATAGCTGTGAACCAATCAAAACATGATTGGGAAATCAGGTCAGGGGAGCTTAGACACAGAAATTAAGTAAATGATATTGTTCTACTTCTAAGCTGCTGCAATATGAAATTGAAAGTTGTCTGCTGGATTACAGGACTGTGTTTAATGGGTTTTATGAACCCATATGTTTTTATTTTTAAATACCTAAACTGGCATTTGGACATTTCTGTTGTATTCCAAATGTTGCTAATTCAATAACTAGCTAACATTTAAGATATTGATTGTAGGAAAATGATTGACATGCAGGAGCTGCATAGCCTTGTTCATTGCAATAATTACTGGTGAATGAGTTCCTAAAAAGTATGTGCAGTGTGTTAGAAAACCAAGAAGACTATGTGGCATTTATTTTAAACAGACCATTCCAAAAGGTCTCAAAAAGTTATATATGTTTCAGATCGTTATGCTTCTGCAGGTTTGCATCCAAAATGCCTTTGTGACCGTATAAATGAACAAAAGTATGCTCACTGACATAACACTAAGGAAAACAGCTCCAGACTCTTTAAATGAATACATCATCTGGTTCACCTGACTGACCGGATAGTAGGCAAGCCACCCCCAGCCACACAGCTCTCCAATACAGTAGACAGTAAACACATGTATTGAGGTGCATTCTCTCAGCTGTGCATTTTGGCAGTCTTCCCTCCCTGAAGTCACCGAGGCATAAATATCTCCTCATGGTTCCTGAGGGTAGCAGGTGGCAACAGCAGCGGCACTCCCTCGGCCACTCTAATTCCCTACCTACTGTGACGTAGATGCCAGATGAGAATGCTCATCTGTGCTGGAGGCTCGAGCCGCCATCTTGGACAACCATGCCACCGGCGCATGCCCGAAGTGTCACTGAAGTGTCCAATGTCCAAATACTTTTTGGGGCCAGAATATGCAGTGTATAGTTGTTTGTGCTGACCTGGACATTCGATATGTTTTTCAATTTGCTTCCTCTTTTGATTTGCCTAAATTCAATACAAAGAGTGAAGAAGGAGCCGTCTATTTTTTTTTATCATCTGTTCAGGCACAGATGAGGCAACCATTCTGCAGTTGCTGACCAGCCGCAACAATGCTCAGCGCCAGGAGATCAAGGCTGCTTACAAGACCCTGCATGGGAAGGTAACAAGATGTTCATGGCTTTTAGACCTCCAAGGGTCATAGCACTTCAGGGCATGGTGTTTGCATTTTCCTCATTCTTCCACTCCAGCTTCCTAATTTCATGAATTTCTGTACTAATAGAGACGGTCTGCACATGTTATATGAGGCAAGAGTATCTCTCATCTCTCATCTCTCTCTCTCTCTCTCTCTCTCTCTCTCTCTCTCTCTCTCTCTC
>CM067500.1:3767598-3862771 GCA_034552555.1 Semaprochilodus insignis
TCCGTGGTTTCGTTCATTTAGTGATCAAGCCTTGTTGATGTGTATGTCCTTGCATGAAATAGAAAGTGACAACCGCATGGGTTACAGGTTTGTTAAAGGATCATTTTGAAGAGGAGTCAATATACTGGTGGTGGGTCCTCGTCTTCCTTGCTCCTTCTCCTGCACACCAACTACATGCAGAAAGGGGAAGAACAAGCTAAGCAGGGCCAACTAAAAGGAGAACACATCTCCTATGTGTAACAATTTGTAAATTCATTTAAAAATTGGCCCATAGGACAGACCCTTAGATCCCGCTTAAGTGTCAGTATGGCAGCAGCAGTCAAAATTCTAGCATCTGGCAATGAAGCGAGAGTTAAGGCCCAGATTTTGCGTATCCCTTTCTCACCTGGGATTATATGAGTTGTGGTTTGTGTACTAAAGCCTAAATTTGCTGACCTCCCCGGAGCCTCCAAGCAAAATTCTGCAAAGGGCCCCTCCTACTAGACCTGTATGCCTCATAAACCATTTGCCCCTCCCAAAGAGTCACGTTGGACACCCAGTACACCCACAGTGCTCCCACTACAATCCTCCCTGCATTTAAAACAGCTGCTCTGTCTCTCTAAGAATAAGATGACCTATTCAGGACAGAATGAGGTATAGACAAACTACATTTATCTGTCAATCAATATTTATTCCTCTCTACAAAGGCTGCTGCTGCAAAGTGCGAGTTCTGAGTTCTGAATGCATGCATACATGCGATAAGTCAAGTCACATTTATTTATACAGCGGTTTTTATAACGGATGTTGTCCCAAAGCAGCTTTACAGAAAAATCCTCAATGAGCAAGCCAAAGGTGACAGTGGCATTAAAAAAGTCCCTCAGAGCAAGAAATAGAAACCTCGAGGCGAACCAAGACTCAAAAGGGGAACCCATCCTCTTCAGGTCGACCCCCGGATAGCAACAAACACAAAAAAGAATGAGAGTTTACAATTATAGACAATGAATAGGAAAGGTGTTGAGTGTTTTTGAGGCAGTGGAAGAAATGTCCAATTTAGTGATTAAATAGCAGGATCGTTGGATGGGTGTGCGCGATGCAGGTGAGGAACAGATTTTAAGCTTAGACTTGAAGATTGGGGCATTCACTGGAAGGTTATTCCAAATCTGGGGGGCTTTGAATGAAAAGGTTCTGCCCCCTGATGTAACTTTATTAATCCTAGGTACTAATAGTGAGCCTGCACCTTGTGAGTTCACGTGTCGGTTCATAGAGATGCGGTTATCTTTTCTTTTTCCGTAACCAGATGGATAGTTCCACATTATTCTCTCACAGCTGTAAATAATAAGCAGCTTTGACACAAGGGGGAGGCAGGACCCTTGTGTAATTTGGAGGCCCCTGGGCAACATGCATAGCGAAGATATAGGTTCAACAGGCTCTGGTAACGAAAGAAACTCAAAGCAAGTATATGTAAATGACAGACGGTGCTTTACAGTCAAGCACTCGTTTAAGATGGCAATGCTGTTTCAAAGACTGAGGCAGACGGTAGCAGCCGTCAATATGGCAGCAGCAGTCAATGTTCTGGTATCAGGCAGTAAAGTGAGAGTTAAGGCCTAGAGCTTGTGTATATACACTATATTGCCAAAAGTATTCGGTCCCTCATCCAAGTCATTGCATTTTGGTGTTACAGTCACTTCTATGGCCACAGGTGTATAAAGCCAAGCACCTAGACATGCAGACGTCTGTGAAAGAATGGGTGGCTCTCAGGAGCTGTGTGAAAACGTGGTACCGTGATAGGATGCAACAAGTCCGGTCATGAAATTTCCTCACTACTAAATATCCCACAGTCAACTGTCAGTGTGATTAGAATGAAGTGGAATGATTGGGAATGACTGGAACTCAGCCACAAAGTGGTAGGCCACGTAAAATGACAGAGCGAGGTCAGCGGATGCTGAGGCACATAGTGCGCAGAGGTCACCAACCTTCTGCAGAGTCAGTCACTACAGACCTCCAAACGTCATGTGGCCTTCAGATTAGTAAAGTGTTGAATGCAGTGGTGTAAAGCACACCGCCACTGGACTCTAGAGCAGCAGAGACGTGCTCTCTGGAGTGATGAATCACGCTTCTCCATCTGGCAATCTGATGGACCAGTCTGGGTTTGGCAGTTGCCAGGACAACGGTACTTGTCTGACTGCATTGTGCCAAGTGTAAAGTTTGGTGGAGGGGGATTATGGTATGTGGTGAGTTGGGCTCGGCCCCTTAGTTCCAGTGAAAGGAATTTTTAATGCTTCAGCATACCAAGAGATTTTGGACAATTTCATGCTCCCAATTTTATGGGAACAGATTGGGGATGGCCCCTTCCTGTTCCAACATGAGGTTCAACCCGATAGAACACCTTTGGGACGAATTAGCCTCCAAGCCAGGCTTTCTTGTCCAAAATCAGTGTCAAGAAGAATGGTCAAAAATTCCCATAAACACATTCCTAAACCTTGTGGAAAGCCTTCCTAGAATAGCTGAAGCTGTTATAGCTGCAAAGGGTGGGCTGACGTCATACTAAACCCTATGTATTAAGAATGGGATGTCACTCGAGTTCATATGCAAGTGTAGGCAGACGTGAATACTTTTGGCAATATGGTGTACCTTGTTCAGCTTGTGGCTAGTGATCTAAAGACAGTTACTACTGCAAATAAAGCTACAATAAATCAGCCTGCATTGGCTAATAAGGATGCATTGGCTAATAAGACTGTAATATTAGCTCATCAGATGATGAGCTCCCTTAATAAACCATATATTCGACTGGCGTAACAATGACTTAATTGTGCATTTATTTCTTGTCTGTAACTTTGACTGTACTTATTCATCTTGGTCTGTATTAGAATGCAATCTATGTAACTAATAAGACACAATAAACACCAATAAACAAACGATTTGAATGATGTATGATATGAATATGTAATGGTTTGTGCATCTGTTATCTTCTGCTGTTATTGTTCCAGGCCCATCCCGTTGGATGTAGACTCTGAAGCTTCTTATAGCAGTGTCAGTTTCATTGGATTTGGGGTGCCACTACAAAAAAAAGCTTAAAGCCATGGCTGGGATGAGCTAGGCATGTGTTGGCAGGATGTAAAGTGACAGGCAGACATGAGCAGGCCTTACATACCATCTATCATTCACGTACGCAGGGTTGATTCTAGTCTTTAGGGGGCTTTTTTAGGGGCTTCCCATCTTGCTAGCTGATCTACTCTGAAATAGAGGCTAACAACAATGATTACCACAGGTCATAAAATGTGGTTCAGATCATTTTCGTACTCAGCTAAATTTATGCTTAGTTGGGTCTAACTGTGATGGCAGTGAAGTGCGTCACTTTTTTAATGTGTTTAAGTAATATTTCTTTTTCTTTCCTTGGTGGCAAACAAGTATCTAAATCTGTATTAATCACAGCCTACGTATCTAAGCCTGGATTAACAGGGGACGTTGTAAAATGAGTTAACTGCATGTGTGGTCATTAGGTTTGTGAAACTGAAACCTGCTGAACCTGCTGGGTTAGACAAACAGATCCTTCCAATTAAAAGCCAAGGCAAATGGCATAACCTGACATTTAAGTTTCTCTTTCCTTTGGGTTGTTTTTGGCTGCAGATATGTACATTAGTTTTTGAAACCTGACCAGTTGTTTTTATGTTTCCTTTCAGTCATTTTAGCTCACGGGAGTTTAGATTTATTTCATATTTACAGTGTAAACAACAGGAAACACGCAGAATATCTGCTGTCATTTGGAAGTAGGCTATGTTCGTTTCTATTGTTCTACTGTGCGAAACATGGGAATCACTAGCTCCTGTACAAGATGAGTTGGGAGTGTTGATGAGTTGGGAGTGTGCTGCCATTATCTGCCAAAACACAGATGTGTTAATGCCTATAAATCAGGCCACTTTGTTGCTGAAAATCAAAACAAACCAATAAGAGGCATAAATAAAATGTTGCCACATCTGAAGCATTTAATGCCTCACTGAATGCCTCAACAGCTAACGCATGGAAAGCTATAAAGTGAAATAGTGCCTGAAGGAAAGCTATTTGTTTTGGATGTCGCATTATTTCACCACCTTCGTACACCACATCCTTGTATCTACAGTCACTGTTCATTTTATCAGCTCTACGTACCGTACAGGAACACTATGCAGTTCTACAATTACAGACTGTAGTCCAACTGATTCTCTGCATACTCTGGTAATCTCCTTTTATCCTGCTCTTCAAAGGTCAGGACATCCACAGAGCAGGTCTTATTTAAGGTGTAATTCATGCTCAGCAGGACTGCTGTGTCTGATCCACTCACACCAGCACCACGTCAGTGTCGCAATTGTTGTAGTATATCTTTGACAAGCACATAAAATATACAGATTTTTTTTTTGGATCCTGTCCAAAATGAAACGAAATAAAAACAGAATGCAACGGTGTGCAAGTCATTTAATCCTTATATTTAAACAAAAGTAGTACAAAATACATGCCCACTGTGACCAAAAAAGTTGCATCGCCTCTTTCTTTTAACAACACTCTGTAAGCGTGTGTATATGGGCGCTGAGGAGACCAAACCATGTCTCAGATACAACGTCATTTTTATATTATTGTTGATGTTTTATTTGTTAGGTTTGCTATTGTTGTAAACTGTGACACAAATTGACACACCTCTGTGAGTTATCCACGCGGAAGTGTCTTCGTGTCTCGTTCTGAATTAATTTCGTTTGTAAACAACAATCCAGACACATACATACATACATACAGGCATGCCTCGGCTGGATGTTACAAAGTCTTTTCATGGTATCGCCTTTCCAGAACATCTGTACACGCAGTACACGCGCCCTTCCCTCCAAAACTACATTACCCATGAGCACTAGCGGCGGGAGGCGTTACCAGGGCGCGGCTCTTGGTAACCGAAGTGCTGTTAAAAGTGCCCCTCTGCTTCTTTAATTCCTGCTCCACTCTAGCTTCCACCGCTGTCTCTGTCTCTCTCTCTCTCTGCTTTTTGGTAAGTTATTTTCAGCACTTTCTCTTCTGTTCAGTGACATTTCTTTTAACTCTCACGACACAGTTTACAGGTAAGACCTTCATTTACCTGAGGACGAACAACGCTGAGCTCCTCGTTTAACGTAGTTTAATACTACTGAGCTTTAGGAAATACTGATGTTTTTAATTCTACACCCTCTTCCAGACCGAGTCTTCATCATGTCAGTTTAATGTCTGCCTTAAAGAGAGACCGTGTGCTTAGGAAATTTTGCTTAACGTCGTTTTAAACCCCCAAAACTAACTTTCTGTCTTTCTGTATGTCTTCCTGTATCCTCAGCATTAGCTCCGTCGAAGTGTGCACCAGTCTACAAGGCACAATGGTAAGTGAGCTGTGCCACTCTGTCAGAAAGCATTGCTGTGGTGAAGTTCAGTAGAACGTGGCTAGTTAGTTATTTCATTGAAGCAGTGTGTGCCAGGTGTCATAAACAGACTGATGTGTATTTGACAGTCACTGTTCATCTGAGAAAGACAAGGAACAGCACGCAGAAGGGTTAAATAAGTATGTTTGATCATAAACTTAGCAGAACAGTCTTTGCCAACTGCCACTGCTGGTGTTACATAATGCAACTGTTGGCCCTCAAATCACTAAAGAGGTGGGATTATGATTTTAGGCTGAAAGAGCTATTAGAGAGCATCATCAATGATCATTAATCACACTCACTGGTTTACTGAGCTGTAATTGAATCTGAAGTGCTTCTTTAAATGTTCCAGCTTTGTAGTATGGGGGAAAAAGTTGGCTAGACAGATGCTTGAGATTTTGGAGGCTGGTTTAGTGCAGGGCGGAGGGGAGGGTTCCTCCTTCCCACTGAACATGAGCCAAAATGTAGTTTTCCCTTTTTTTTTCATTGCTTGCGCGTGCAGATGACTCATGGATGTGTGGGCAGGTTTCCTCTCTCTGTCTCTCTCTCTCTCTCTCTCTCTCTCTCTCTGTCTGTCTCTCTCTCTCTCTCTCTCTCTCTCTGTCGCTCTTGCTCTTTCTCTCTTTCATTCAAGTATCACTTCCATCTGTTTGACTGCACAGACCTACTCAGCCCTAGTTGTCCCCGGAGTTGCCACAGCTACATGGGTGGGGTCTTGTTTGCAGAGCTGGAAGTGGGGTAGTGGCTTGTCTAAAAAACTGCAGATCAAACACTGATAAACACTCATCCATCTTATTCAGGTAGAAGCGCAAATATGCTCTGTAAACGTCAGCATCGTTGGCTTACTGAAACGTGTAATTTGATATTGAAAAGCCAGATGGGAGCTGGATCATAGCTGCTAGTCCGAGGCGGTTTTGTTTTATACATCATGTGATTTTTTTTTTTTTTTTTTTTTTTTTTTATAGCCGAGGTAAGTGTTAGAAGAGTAAAGATGAAGAAGAGTTGATGTGGCAGATTTCTATAGTGATAGCGCGTGTGTATGTTTGAGGCAAAGCCGTGCGGATTAGAGTTTAGCGTGTATGTGTGTGTGTGTATGGTCTTCACTAAAAGCTGGTGGGTTTGTGAAATCTACGTCTATGTGGGTGGATATGTAAGGAGCAGATCCTCTATCTCTTGCACGATTTGAAAACTTATCTCAAGATCAGAA
This sequence comes from Semaprochilodus insignis, assembly GCA_034552555.1. NCBI lineage: Eukaryota > Metazoa > Chordata > Actinopteri > Characiformes > Prochilodontidae > Semaprochilodus > Semaprochilodus insignis. Next base: position 3,774,190 of record CM067500.1, read on the forward strand.
CTATCAGAATATCAGTGTTGGCAGACACTGTAACCCTCCACTGTACCCTCTAATGCAAATACACATACATGTCGTCTCAGTTTCTACATTTTTATGACGTGTTTATGTCAGGAAATATATACAAGAAAATGATTGGACACCATCATGCTTATGCAGCTGTATGCAGAAAGGGTTTTTTCCCCCAGTATGTTAATCTTAAATAAGTACACATTTTCTGCACTAAACTTTGCATAAAAACGCCACATATAAACATATGAATTTCATAAACATAATAATGTCTTGTGGAGGATTATTTTCACTTAGAAAATCAACAAAACATGATACACTGATATGCAATATTTTATATATTGCATGGTATACACTATAGATTCATCAGACTGGAGCAAATAAAAAAAGATACTCATTTTATATACTGATTATTTTGCATGATCTATGATAACAGTAACACAAGCCCACAATGGGGACAGTCAATCCATTCCCTTGTGGGCATCACATTTCTTTGAGATTGAATCTGCAGTGCATAGTTTCAGTATTCTTTAGGTCTTAAGGCTTTGCTCCCACACAAACAAGGTTGTTTGGGCTGAGATTTGGGATTGCACAGATAACTATGACAGGAATCCAGCTCTAACTCATTCCCCGTACATAATACGGCAGCCAAGACATCATTTAGACTCAGACAATACACAGTGCTTCACACTCAGTGTTCAACCTTCCAAACACAGTAATCTCATTAGAATTCTTCAGTTATGCAGCGTTACTTTTGGTATTCAAGCAAACACCAACTAAATCCTGGAAACTACACGTCTCCTTAATAAGACTTTCCCTTATTAAGTTTATATGATATCTCTGTGGCTAAAGTGTTCTTTGCTAGTTCGAAGGACAATTCTATTACGATATATGCTCACTACACTTGATATATACATTGCAGAAATTCTAGACCAGTGTCTATATTGGAGTGTTCTGGGCTGAGGCCAGTATTCCAATGTTAATATATTGGAAAAAGAATAAAACCTAACAAACAAATAATAGGCCTAATTGTGTGGTAATATTGGCAGAAAATGCCATATTTATGTGTTTTCTGTCACCTAGAACATTGACAAAACAAGTCATGTGACCATGGGCCTGCACTTTTGCATACGACTGCATCCACCACTATTGGGACACTCAAATTTGTATTTGATATCATATAATCAGATCACATTCTAGATGTTTTGTGCAGTAGTCCAGCTTTAGAGTACAAAAAGACATCATCAAATATCTGTCAAATCATCTGGCTGGTGTGGATTTCATTTCACCATTTATATGCTGATATTATTATTACCATTTCCATCGCCGTTCGTCATTCTTATATGCAGTTTTATAAGCTGAAGCTAGTCTTACACAAATTCTCCTTAGTCCAGGACTGAGTTCAGCCTTTGGCCAGAAACCAGACACTTGTGTTTGTTCTTACTATGTTTCGCCACACCCATGCTTAAGCGGACAGCCATTGAAACCCCCTTACAGACCCACCCATTCAAACACACTGACTGAAGTATTGAAGGGCTGCTGAACAAAATGGAGACCCAAACCCTTATTTAGCTAGTTTATAGTGATTGTTAGCTTTGATTCCATTGGATTTGGGGCCTATTGCTTAGGGACAAAGCAGTCATACGCAAAGGTCTGGGGACCTCTGGTTAAACGACATGGTTTCTTGCTTTTCTAAGTGAAAATAAGCTAACACACAACACTTGCTGCACATTTTAATGAACAATTGCTGTTTATTTGGTGAATTTAACATTTAATGTCTGCTGTGAACACAGAGTCTTGGTTGCTCTGGTTGTTACTCAAGAGGCTTGTTTAAGCCAGTGGAGAAAATGAACATTTGTATGCTTACATGCGAATACGTATTCTAGTTTTGTACGTCTCCTTCTGGAATCACAGTGAACCATTTAGGAAACAGCCTTGGTTTTGTAACGCGCACATAAAGCAGTTTGTTTGTTTATGGAAAGGTGTATCAGATAGCAAGATGTTATCATGTGTTTATGCATAATATGCATAGCAGCAAATGCATCAGTATGGTCTACACTGATTCCATCTTCATATTTGTACATTTGTATTGGAATCAAAGATCTCAAAGATTAGTATCACGCTTCCTAATAAAATCTCTATTTCAGATCTAATCTACAACTTCACACATTTCATCTAACTGCTATGATGCTGTAAAAGAGCTGTAGATGATTCCATAGTCATTAACATAAGGTACAACATTAGCTTGTGTTTCAACACAGCCTCACTCATCAGTAAATACAAAAGTAAAAGATAGTACAGAGCTCATTAGTTTTTCCCCCCAAACTATACATACCTTCATTGAATACCCAATTAAGTAAAAACAATTCCGAGGTGAGTCTGAGTGTCTGCTTGAATACCACCCACCTGAAAATCAGATGCACCCTCACCCACCTTGTATTATATGTATGTATTATGTATTATAATGCGTTTTTTTAAATATTGCTTATTTACTGTTTGTGGTCTGTTTCAGCTGTTGTTGTTGTTGCTGCTGCTCTTCTCATTATTCCACACGTCTCGAGATCGTTTAACTCAGTGTCTCGTCTGAAAAATGGAAAATTCCTATAAATAAAGTGTACAAAAAAAAAAACAACACACACCACCACACCCAATGCTTCCCCCAGGTTTGTTTCAGACAGTAGAGGCAGTATGTTTGAAGCACCACAAACCTGTAATCAGGAGCCTTGTAGTATAGCCTGGACGTGTGGTTCCTTTGCATTGTGAAGTAGAAGTGGAGAAGAACCTGACAGCATCCATGTGAAAAGTGACGAAAGTACTGTTTTAATTCCAGAGCTTGCTAAGGCCTGGCCGATTAGATCATTTGATTGATGAAATCAGTTGATTTTAAAGTTCCATGAATTAACTGTCGTCTACTGAAATATGGCAAACAAAGCAATGATTCACGTCTGGCAATAGAAATGTTGTCATACCACGTCAATACTAAATTCTTAATTTCTCAGATACTTCTGTTAATCAGAACATCTGAGTATCTTGTTTAAGACTTATTTAATTAAATTTTTTTGGTTGTTTTTTTTCTCTTTATTATTTTAACCCTGTTAAAAAGTATGTGGAATCAGTTTGGGGAATATCCGCAAGAAGCTGGCGCGATATCGATTTCCTTCCTAATTTTAGAAGTCTGCTTGTGTTTGGTCCCCATACATGCAAGTGTGAGAACATCTTTTATTATGCATTCATACACAGCAGATGGGCTTAAAATAAATGCAGCACAATGTCGGCCAATGTCAGACGTCACACTTTAACTTCCCTCCAAACCGGAAGTGAACTGGTACTGTTCTTTTCATAGCGTATATTTGATGAGGTAATGCCCCCGCATAAAGAAGAAGAAATTCAAAGGAGAACTGCTAGTGAACTTGCAAGATCTTGTAGACCAGCAGAGTGGCCATCTGATAAACAGCACTTAAAGCTTTGATCTTTGAGAGAGAGAGAGAGAGAGAGAGAGAGAGGAGAAAACCAAGCTCCACTCCTGCTCTTCACTGGTATTTCTGTCCATACTTCCTTTCTGATAGGATAGTGTAGCTAACAAGAAGCCCTTACTGAGAAAAAGAAATAGACTTTGTAGCTACATGAGGTTAGATGGATTGTAGCAAGCAGAAAGCGCACGCACCCCACCTTTAAGACTGATTTTTTTGGATGTTACAGGGGACACACTAGTTGTTGAGGTGTCACAGTACTGTACATACATTATAACAACAGATAGATATCCATATCGGTTTATAGTTAAGAGACTGAATTGTAATTAATATTTATGTATGAATTAACTCCAGAAAGTCATTACTGAAATTTTACATGAAAGACTGAATATTATATACATTATATAGATTAGCATATGAGTAAATGTTACTGGTCAATATTAAATGCACAGAAGATGGCCAGTAGGGAAGTTTCATGGCAGAAAAGAGGGATATTATTACCTTGTATTGCACAAGGTCTAATTTTAGGCTTAAGCTTTGTCTGCCTTTTACACCCACTTCGTTTTCCTCTCCCTCTCGGTCTAAACTCTTCAAGCTCTTTAGCTGGGTCAAAATTTCCATGTGGAAAACTACTGGTTAAGGCAGACATGCATTAGTTCTCAAAGAGACCGGCAACATATATAACTAAGCAGTGTATGTTTCCATATTCTCTAAGGCAAAGTCGGAAAATGTGCGTTAGTAATAACCAGGCCTAATAACCAGGCATAATTCAGGCCTAGATGGCATTACGGTGAGCTTATGGGAGCATTTTGAGTTAAACAGACATGTGGTTTCAACTGTATGGACCTACCGGCCCAGCCAATATGGAAAACTGTCACCAATACCAGGAATAAATTGTGCTTTGTTTGTAATCAGACATGCAGTTGGGACGTACTGATGATATCCACAATAGCATATAGTGATTTATCAGAATAAAGTTACACATTGTCATATTGCCCAGCCCTAGCTGACAAGGACTATGTAGCCATCAGTGCTTTCTTCAAGTGACTGTAACGTGTCAGATGTTAATTTGTTGTCAAATTAATTTGTTGGGGCACTAACATATGTTGTGGGTGCGGTGTTGTTAGTTTCCCTGCAAAGCCTGAAATGACAGTTTGTGTCACTGGGAGTTTTTTCGGACCATGTCATTAATGCCCATACACAGGCTCCGGTGTTGTCAAATGTACTTTTGCACTTTGAGAGGTCTCTGAATCCCAAATCTTACAAAGTGCATTTTTACCATGTAGTGTTGATTTAGCTGAATTTGAATGTAGCCTAAATTCTGTGGGCTTGTTTCAACATCTAATAGATTTATTCTTATCTGTACATTTCAGTAAACTTGAGGCTTAGCTCTAAATATTTCTGGATGAGCCTGTTAGCCTGTTATGAATTTGCGGATACGGTTATTAAACAAGGCCTCAGTCAGAGTTAAAGTATCCTATTTTATAATGTTCTTATAATGGTCCTCGGGGCATGTACAGTAGGGGGGAAAGCTGAGCCGATTGTGACTTTTTTTGTGAATGGAACACCCGATTTTAAAAAGCATATTGACAGGCCCTAGTACTAGCTAACACACCTGGGTTTTAGAAATCAGCAGCTTTTTTTGACTTAAATCAGAGATGTTAAAGCCAAAAAAATCAGTGAGATTGAGAACTACCGTTTAAATCCATTAATGAAAGAGTGGAAGAGGAAATAATCTGCTTTGTGTTTTGTGTGTCCCAGGCTGGAAGAGGAACTGTGAAGCCCCAGAGTGGATTCAATGCCAATAATGATGCAGAGACTCTTTTCAAGGCCATGAAAGGACTGGGTTAGTCATGGCACACATTTCATTTTGGAGATGTTTAAGGGCTTTGCTACTCAGTAGCTGTGAACCAATCAAAACATGATTGAGAAATCGGGTCAGTGGAGCTTGAACAGAAATTAAGTAATCGATATTGTTCCACTTTTTAAGAGGTTGTTCATGGCCATGAAAAAGGAAATTATGTAATTGAAAGTTGTCTACTGGATTACAGGACTGTGTTTCAACAGATTAAAACTGGCATTTTGATATTTCTGTTCTATTCCAGAGTGCTAATCCAGTAACTAGCTAACATTTAAGATATTGATTGATAAATAGCAACTGCACAACATTTTTATAGCAGTGGTTATTGCTTCTAAGCAGCAATATGTGTAAGTGGCTGCAAAAAGTATTTGGACATTTGTTCCATACAAAAGTTTTAGAGAACAAAGTGTCAAATCATGTTGGTTTTATATTAAGCGGACTGCAGGTTTGCATAAAATAATAAAAATAAGCCCAGATAGAGACCTTTGCCCCTTTGGAATTCTTCTCCATGCTTTCTCTACCAAAGGATTCTCCTATCAGTTGTATGTTGTGCTGTTGCTGTTTTTTTTCTCTTCTGTAACCTACATGAATTTGAGTCCAGGTACTTTTTGGGGCCACGGACATTTAACATGTCATTTGTTGGCTTTTTTTTATTTCCCTGACTTTTTGGTTAAAAGACTAAAGAAGCAGTTGTTAACCTATTTATTTATCTATTTATTTATTTATTTATTTATTTCTGTTCAGGCACAGACGAGGCAACCATCCTGCAGCTGGTGACTGCCCGCAGCAATGCTCAACGCCAGCAGATCAAGGCTGCCTACAAGACCTTGCATGGCAAGGTAACATTAGGGTCAAGACAGATGTTTAAGACTACGAGACCTCCAAGGTGTCATAGCATTTCAGGGCTTAGTGATTTTCCTGCTCTGTTGAGTCTAATTCAACACACGGAAAGCTTTACAATTAGTTACACTTTATAGTTATCCAAAAACACTAACTGTTAAAACACTAACTGGCCCAGTCTTAACTGGGAGAGGGACTGTTCAGTGTGATGCTCACTCTGCAATTTAGCAGCCCCCCTTGTTCTAACATGCTTTCGAGAAACCTAGCCTGGGGCAGTCCTGAAGAACAGTTCGGGCTAGTTTCTTGGACATAGATTAAACATAGTCTTGGACTAAATTGCATTGCAGTTTGTGCATCACGATTATAATCCTGTTCAGTCTAGATTTGGCCTAAAGAGGTCACTACAGCAAACTACTGTTTATTCAGTTGTTGTTGTTAAGTCACTCACATTCAGAGCAGAATCACATCATTAGTCAATAGGTTTTTGGCAGCTCCACAAAGCATAGAGCAGGTTCAGTTCCATCTAACTGATGTTCCACTAACAGAAGTTGTAGGGGATAAAGGCTCAAAGCCATGTAGTGATCTGAGTAGTTGAGTTGGAGTACCACTGGATACCACATGCCAGACTGTTGGGCAGTTAGATCTTGAAATTGGTGCATAACCACCAAATGAAGAATGAGCAATACAAATTGCAGATAGACAACAAATAACACAATATGTCAACTAAGCATATAGGGTATTTACAAGAATGTAGATTGTACTAGGATTCTTTTAAGGAACAGATTAATGGATACTGCTGTGGTAATACTAATATGTGTGAAATGGGGAAATTATGCTTAGCACAGACTTCAAAGCATTCGCCTCATTGTTGATCAACTAAGTTCAGTCCCCATTGGCATTGGAGCCAGAAATCCAAGAGAGCATAATTGGCTGTAAGTGATAAATATTTTATATATATATATATATATATATATATATATATATATATATAACAAACATATACAAACATATACAAAATGTGAGTCAAGCATTAGAAAAGTGTTTTTGGAGGCTAATTTGAGCATTATAAAGCTCATGTGAGCAGTCGACATTGCTCACCCTGCAGCAAACATTCACTACAAACACACGGTCATGTGAACTTGCCATGTTTTATTACTGTGGACTGTCAGGATGTGTGCTTGCTTGCATGCCTGCTTTGTTTGCATGTGATTTATACCTCTTATATAGGGTAGGACCATTAACAGGGATCCCTTTTTAAAAAGCTTTTTTAAAACATACCTCCAATTCAGTTACAAACAAATTAAATTTACAATGTTAAGTATGTGTAAAATTAATTGTGTAAAAAGTAATTGAATTATACATTTACTCTGCTTGCTGTACCTTGATGAGCAGAAAGTACATATCATTACCTGAGGTGTTATATCTGATAATAGACTGGAGCAGAATGCTATTCCATTTTCACAAGTCAATGTGAAAGAGAGTGTCAGAGAAAAGGCCCTTTATATTATCATGGAGTAAAATACCATGACTTATTATTTGCCTTGTAGGAAGAATAATCTTTCTCTTCCTCTGCTTTGTATTGTGCTGTCGAACACATTTCTCTTTCTTCTGTAGATTTAGATTAAAGAAAGGATTGATCTCATAGAAACTCGAAAACAATGAACACATTTGCACACAAAAGATTAAACAATAAAGGAAGAGAGAACTAAAAGAATGTACACAGAAGGTTTGGTAGATGATTAGAAAAGGTGAAATAAATGGAATGCTGGTCCTATTACCGGACTATGGATTAGATTGTAGCGTCAATACCAAAGTGAATGTTTGCTAGTATTTTATTCTTAGGTTAATCCACGATGTGTAATATTGTTCTAAATGTAAAGTTCTTTTTTTTTTCATTTTGACATATTGATTTTGCTGTACAAGGAGTACCATGTCTAGTACTTAAGATGGTTCTAGCAAAGTTTAAAAGCCAAGTGAACTGCATTTGAACTGACGATGCGCAAGTAAACAGATCCTCATTCTTCCACACAAACTTCTTCATTCCATTTATTCCTGTTCGTAAGGGGCGGCCCGCTATTAAGAGTTTCTCTCTCTCTCTCTCTCTGTCTCTGTCTCTCTCTCTCTCTCTCTGTCTCTAGGACTTGGTGAGTGATCTGAAGTCAGAGCTGGGAGGGAAGTTTGAAAGTCTGATTGTGGCGCTGATGGCAACACCTGTGATGTTTGATGTGAATTCACTAAGGGATGCCATTAAGGTACTCATGCACACGCTACATCATGTAGTCCAACAAATACAAAATACATTATGTACTATAGACTCATTTAATTCAGTTTCATTATGCCACAGTTTCATGTTTTAATCTGAGCTGTATTCTGACAGAATTCTCGCTAACTGTTACCACCATCCACCAGGAATCGTATGAAACAACATTCCTAACACTAGCCTGTTGTTACCTACCAGAATCTGTTCAGAAAATTAAAAATTGAATAGCCTAATTATCAGCTGTCCAAAATGGTTTATATTCATAGTTTGTAATCAGGCTAAATTTTACTATGTTCTCACGGTGGCTTCATGAATCGCTGCCAGCACAAGCAACTCCAGCATACCAGTTTAAAGGCACTAGGCAAGATATTATGTTAAAACTGAAAAAAGTAGCATCACTAAGGTATGTTGGAGAGGAAACATGCTTACATATATTACAAGCTTACATATATTATAGGCTCAGAAAGATCTGGCTCTATACTTAGGTCTCAAAAGCATGTTGATAAAGATATGCTGACAATAATAGATCATTAACTTGCAACCTCACAAGACATGGCCTTGAAAGTGTTTTGAGCTGTCTCTTCTGTAGGTTGCAGTTACACATATCCACCAGAAATGTCTCCAAATCCCCAAATCTTACATAGCGCAGCTCTAGGGTAATGCATCTTGCATAGGTTAATAGGATAAAGGTTTGGGAACAGCAAAACAGATAAAACCAAGAATGTCACATATTAGGACTATTGGACACTTATAACATAAGCATGCACTCACACAGTGCTTGCAGCCGCCTGAACGCGATCTGTTTTTCTTTCAGGGGGCGGGCACCAATGAGAAGGTTTTGGTTGAGATCCTGGCATCAAGAACTCAAAATGAGCTTTGTGAGATCATCAAGATCTACAAGCAAGGTATTTTTGGTTATTTGTATATTTGATTTGAGAATGATGACGGTGGTGATTGAGGGTATGCACGTGTATGTGATGATGATGATGATGATGATGACGATGACGATGCGTATCATAGAGTATGGCCATAACCTGGAGGATGATGTGACTGGGGACACTAGTGGACACTTCAAGAGGATGCTGGTCATTTTGCTACAGGTAAAATCACATCAGTCGCCTTGATAATCAGTCATATTTAGTAACAGGGCATTTATTCTTTACATGAGTGTATACACTTTATTGGAAACATCCAAACCTTGGTGGTGTACAATTAGAGACAGTAGCTCAATTTGTATCAGCAATCCTGTAGTTCTTCATAAACAGAGCTTCTGACCATAGTCGCTCCTTGCTGGATATTTTTATGTGATTAATTCAACACTGAGAATGTTCACTGTATTTGTATGTTCAGTCTTTTTTTTCCCCAAAAATGTTTTTAATAATATGAGGCCTTTTTTGTGGTTTTAGGTCAGCAGACAGCAGGGTGTACAAGAGGCCAACATCCAGAGTGATGCTCAGGTATGCATGAGTACATATGATACCCATGTGTATATCAGTATGCAAGAAAATGATACCACACTGTAGAACGTAACATTCTGCCATTCCCATACATACTGGTACTGCACCCTGAACCCAACCCATAATAGCAACTTTCGGGCCCGCCCTGAGAATTGGTGTTTTATGTACGTTTAATAGGTCTCTCTTATCTGCTGAATAATAAAGGCACCCCATTAACTGGTTATAAAGCATATCCAACTATTTATGCTTGAATACGTGTGTACATGCAGGCCCTCTTTGATGCGGGAGAAAAGAAGTTTGGTACTGATGAGGAACAGTTCATCACTATTCTGGGGAACCGCAGTGCTGAACACCTTCGGAGAGGTTTGTTATTTGCACATGCATATTAGTGCACTGCAATATTTTCCACATCTGTCACCGGTGTGTATCAGATGATAGTTTTGTATTAAACTGCCTGGAAAGCTAAATCTGTGATTGTATCCTAATTAGGATAATGTTAGTCTTGTGGAAACATACCTGGTAAATGACTAATATTTTGCCAGACGCTCTCTACTTTAAAAAAATTAGCCATTACTAATATTGGGTAAAGTAACCTTCACAACTGTGACTTGAAAGGGTTAAAAGCTCCCCCTTGTGGAGAGGCTGTGCAGCTTGCAATAAGCAACTATATATTTTTTTTGCTGGCTTCTAGTTGGATACAATATAAAATGCAACATTGATGCTGCATTGTGCATTCTAGATTGTGTGATGATCCGCCCCATCAGCAGTGCAAACCCAGAGACTATTATTACACTGAAATATAGGCTCATCTAGGCACATCTTCATGTAGCACCAATACCAATTGGGTGGTTTAAATGAGCAACGAAAGAGAAAGTACTCACGTGATCTCATAAGGTCCCAAGTGACTGAAAAATGGGCCCTTTTGGAGTTATATGTGTGTGGAGTTCACTCATGGTCTTTGGGGAAGGGGGGGGCTCCTTTGTACATGTACAACCAAAAATCACATGCGCTGTCTGCAATAGACTTGTATTTTATGCATGTCTGAAGTGCATCAAGTGACGTGTATATCCTGTTATACTGTGTACATGTACAGTATTGTACTCTGTAAGCAGTTTAACCCAAACTGTGGTGGGGGAAATGGGTTATTTAAGCCACCCACTGAGTGTTGGTCGGTTTGTTGAGGTTCAAAGCACAAAACTGTTTGGAGAGAAAGCTCCTGGTTCAGCAAGAATGATTTTGTAGAGACAGGGGGAAAGCTCATTCCACTCCCAGGAGTAATAGTAGTACTCTAGAGACTCTATAGCACCTGAGGCTACCAAGAGTCTGTTTACTTTGTACAGTTTTTATTTTTTATTGTGCGTGTGTGTGTGTGTGTGTGTGTGTGTGTGTGTGTGTGTGTGTGTGTGTGTGTGTGTGTGTGTGTGTGTGTGTGTGCATTTGTTCATCTGCTTATTGTCTGCCTATTGTTATTTTCACTTAACCTCACCATGTCATGAAACAGAGGTTAGCACCTAATTGCTTGTGTGGATGCTTATCCATGCCATGCCAGTCATTTCTTTGGTAAAGGACAACACTGCATCGATCCATGTGATCATCAGTTGTGTTTCTTTTTTTTTTGGCAGTGTTTGATGCATACATGAAGCTGTCTGGATATCAGATAGAGGAGAGCATACAGAGAGAGACTTCTGGAAGTCTGAGAGAAATACTGCTGGCTGTGGGTAAGGCAACATGCACACACATTTTCTCTCATATAGCATACAGTCATATGTAAAAGCATGAACATCCCCTTTCAAATGACATGTTGCATTTGCAAAAATCAACCAAATGCAAAAATGAGTTAACACATTGAGTACATTTGGCCTTTTATCTTAAATCATTTTCGTACACAGATTTGGATATTGGAAAAAAATAAAACATCAGCTATAAAAATGTGCCTTCACTTTTGCATAGAGTGTGCTTTTCTTCCCCCCAATATGTTGAAGTTAACAAATAAACAGTGATTGTAAAGTCAGATGTGCAGAGGTGTGTTCTCGGTAGAGTATGGGTATTTATTTTCTCCTTAAATCAGCAAAATATGTCGTTTGACATCCAAAGTTTAACTGTAGCAGCTGGATTTGGTATACTAAATAATTGTTCCCTCTCTCTTACACAGTGAAGTGTGCCAGAAGTGTTCCTGCTTATTTTGCTGAGTGTCTGTACAAATCCATGAAGGTAAGATCGTGTCATAAACACTGATGTTCTATCCATGGTACCAAAACTGAGTTTGAATGGCAGCGGCTTTGTACGTGCTGTCGAAGATGCTAAATTGATTGTTCCACATAGCTGGACTTTCAGTTTCCTATATAGTCAGATAAAACCAAATCGGACTGTCTGAAAAGGGTTTCAGTTGTTTGTTAATTTGTCATTCGATCAGATTGATATATTTACCTCCGCAGCACCGGTTTGAAGGCTCGCACGTGGCTTGCACTTCAGCATGATGAAGGACAGAGACATTTCAAAAGTGTTTTGAAGCTTAAAACCATAGTAGTCAAGACTGAGGGGAAAGTGGACTTTCAACAAGTACGGCTTCCAGGTCCCTACCTGTCTGCTTTGCCCCTGCCTTCAAAACGCCTCCCTGTAGAGAAGGCTGCCATGCACACGCACAATTATTTCAGTGCTTAGATTCCCTGTTGTGAATAGTGCTAAATAAGCATGTGTGAAAATAATTACAGTGGGTACGGAAAGTATTCAGACCCCTTTAAATTTTTCACTCTTTGTTTCATTGCAGCCATTTGCTAAAATCAAAAAAGTTCATTTTATTTCTCATTAATGTACACTCAGCACCCCATCTTGACAGAAAAAAACAGAAATGTAGCATTTTTTGCAAATTTATTAAAAAAGAAAAACTGAAATATCACATGGTCATAAGTATTCAGACCCTTTGCTCAGTATTGAGTAGAAGCACCCTTTTGAGCTAGTACAGCCATGAGTCTTCTTGGGAATGATGCAACAAGTTTTTCACACCTGGATTTGGGGATCCTCTGCCATTTTTCCTTGCAGATCCTCTCCAGTTCTGTCAGGTTGAATGGTGAACATTGGTGGACAGCCATTTTCATGTCTCTCCAGAGATGCTCAATTGGGTTTAGGTCAGGGCTCTGGCTGGGCCAGTCAAGAATGGTCACAGAGTTGTTCCGAAGCCACTCCTTTGTTATTTTAGCTGTGTGCTTAGGGTCATTGTCTTGTTGGAAGGTGAACCTTCGGCCCAGTCTGAGGTCAAGAGCACTCTGGAAGAGGTTTTCTTCCAGGATATCTCTGTACTTGGCCGCATTCATCTTTCCTTCAGTTGCAACCGGTCGTGCTGTCATAAAGCCCCGACTGGTGGAGGGCTGCAGTGATAGTTGACTTTGTGGAACTTTCTCCCATCTCCCTACTTCATCTCTGGAGCTCAGCCACAGTGTTCTTTGGGTTCTTCTTTACCTCTCTCACCAAGGCTGTTCTCCCACGATTGCTCAGTTTGGCTGGACGGCCAGGTCTAGGAAGAGTTCTGGTCGTCCCAAACTTTTTCCATTTAAGGATTATGGAGGCCACTGTGCTCTTAGGAACCTTGAGTGCTGCAGAAATTCTTTTGTAACCTTGGCCAGATCTGTGCCTTGCCACAATTCTGTCTCTGAGTTCCTTGGGCAGTTCCTTCGACCTCATGACAGATATGTCTCCTGCTTGCATTGATCAAAACTTGCATTGCTGAGCAGAATATTAAGGGTTAAGACCAAAGCTTCATTACATAATATACTAGTATATCAATGTGGTATCTTTATATGTATTTGGCATGTAATGAAATTCAAAATATTTATTCTTTGTACTTGCAACTAATAGCAATAATGACAACTAATAGCAGTAGTTATAATAATTGATTTTGATGAAGGCTATTTTGATCATGAAAGTTTTATACGCTTGTCAGTATTTGTGTTTGTGAACTATGAGTAGTTATAAGAGAAACGTACATTTTAAAGACAGGTGGTGCTATGTAATCAAGTGCTCAGTCAAGAGGACAATATCACGTCACGTTATTTCTCATACTGCTCTCATGAAATTAAACTAAACAAAATCTGAAATGCTAATGTTACTCTTGTTTGACACAAGTCTCTATCAAAATAGATGTCATAGCACCAACAGAATCAGCTAATAAGACCCTAATCATTCAGTAAGTTGTATGTCAGACGTTTTTGGTACTCCTTGAGTTCACCTGCTCTAGACAGTATCACTCTGAGTAGGGCAGGGTGGCCCCAGGACCTCAAATAAGAACCATACTTCTAGTTAATATGCCTGTAGTGCTAGTGTATTTCCACACAGGGAAAATGATTCTCATTTGCTCTGACATGCACTGTGAGCTGTGAGGTCTTATATAGACGGGTGTGTGCCTTTCCTAATCAAGTCCAATGAATAGTGAATATAACTGGACCCACAGTAGAACCCTGGGGGACTGTGATATCAGAGTCTGCGCTCAGCTGTGCTAACAGCAAGAGAACCGAGACAATTGTTTTGCAAAGCATTGATGATATGGTTAATTAGTCATTCTGGCTAATAGAAGTGTAAATCTCTACTATTTCTGCAGGGCTCTGGTACTGATGATACGACCCTGATAAGGATCATGGTCTCCCGCAGTGAAATTGACCTGCTGGATATACGTGCAGAGTTCAGGAAATCCTTTGCAACTTCTCTGCACAACATGATTAAGGTATAGATGGACAATGAGGAGGTCATTCAAGACTAAGACACACATACTAATACACTAGAAATACTAAACCGTTGTATTAAGAACACCTAATATATTTTAATTGGTGGGAAAGAAAAGACATCTTCATGTTTTTTATGATTATGATTTTTTTACCTTATCCATTTATGCAGAGACATTTGTACTTGTGTTAGCAACAAGTGGAGAGTCAGGTACCTATTTCCACTTAGAGTGGCCCAGAACTGCTTACTACAGGGATCAGCGATATGTGTCTCTTCTACTGCCCCCTTGTGTCTCCACAGCAAAATTACATTTTTAGGTAAAAATAGTAAAGTTAAACTTTGCTGAGCCTTTAACATGTGGCTCTGACACAGTTTTAATAAATGAATGGATCTTATATTATATTTTAGATTATACTTTTATATATTATATTATATTCTCTTAAATATCGGTTTGATTTTTTAACAGGACGAAATGGCTTTTCTTAACGTGAGTTATCAACCCCTGGCCTACTAAAACAGGAAAAGGAAATTTGACTAACATGCAATCACAAGCCTACTATTTGGCATGATGTATAGAGGGTGGCGATCTTGAAAACGAAGTTGCTACATAAACAGTCCCTTGCGAAGCACAGATGTATACAATGGCTAAAACTAGTTTGCTAGGCTCAGCTTAGCTGGAGCAACAAAACTTTAATTCAGGGCAAACCAGGGAAAAACAGCACATGGAGGTGCGGGTAGCCAGTCAGAAAACAACGGGCAGATTCCTGACAACGTGGCCAGGTTAATGTACTAAAGATATCACACTCCCGTCAGACCACCCCAGCAATGTCAGTAGTCATTTCACACTGAACCTGCTCATGTAAGGTACCACAAGTAACAATACCACTAAAATTAAATAATAATAACAAGCACATTGAACTAACGTATAAAGTTTTATAGTAACAATATGTCTCGCCACAATCTTTAATGACTCCCCAATAAACTTGGATTTTTACGCTATTTGTATCTGTAAACTTCTAAATGGCTAAACACTTTAAAAGACCTTTAAGCTACCTGTCTTATCTCTGTAACTTGGAGCACCTGCTTCTTTTTACCACCTAAGAATCATTAGTTTATCAGGTATTAGTTTGGTTTGGATCCAGTTCTTTGACCTTCTCAACTGCTAATGTAAACAATTGTAATGAGATTTTGTTTTTTGAGTTTTGTCATTTTAAACAGTAGGTTTCTTTTTCTCACCCCCTCCCTCCCTCTTTCCCTCCCTCTTTCCCTCCCTCTTTCCCTCCCTCTCTCTCTCTCTCTCTCTCCTTCAGGGTGACACCTCCGGTGACTACCGTAAAACCCTGCTTCTGCTGTGTGCTGGCGATGACGCCTAACGCCATACTTGTCTCCTGTTTGCATTGATCAAAACTTGCATTGCTGAGCAGAATATTAAGGGTTAAGACCAAAGCTTCATTACATAATATACTAGTATATCAATGTGGTATCTTTATATGTATTTGGCATGTAATGAAATTCAAAATATTTATTCTTTGTACTTGCAACTAATAGCAATAATGACAACTAATAGCAGTAGTTATAATAATTGATTTTGATGAAGGCTATTTTGATCATGAAAGTTTTATACGCTTGTCAGTATTTGTGTTTGTGAACTGTGAGTAGTTATAAGAGAAACGTACATT
The DNA here is from genome assembly GCA_034552555.1 of Semaprochilodus insignis. Classification (NCBI taxonomy): domain Eukaryota; kingdom Metazoa; phylum Chordata; class Actinopteri; order Characiformes; family Prochilodontidae; genus Semaprochilodus; species Semaprochilodus insignis. The sequence goes on from CM067500.1 coordinate 3,790,476, forward strand.
TTAAAGACAGCTGGTGCTATGTAATCAAGTGCTCAGTCAAGAGGACAATATCACGTCACGTTATTTCTCATACTGCTCTCATGAAATTAAACTAAACAAAATCTGAAATGCTAATTTTACTCTTGTTTGACACAAGTCTCTATCAAAATAGATGTCATAGCACCAACAGAATCAGCTAATAAGACCCTAATCATTCAGTAAGTTGTATGTCAGACGTTTTTGGTACTCCTTGAGTTCACCTGCTCTAGACAGTATCACTCTGAGTAGGGCAGGGTGGCCCCAGGACCTCAAATAAGAACCATACTTCTAGTTAATATGCCTGTAGTGCTAGTGTATTTCCACACAGGGGCAGAAAAGCTACAGTTATGAAACACTGAAGAGGGCTTGCTGAGGTGAGGTACGCAGAACCATTTAAGCCAGGACAAGATCCCTGTCTTTGAAGGGGTTCAGAGTCTTGCAGCCCAGTGTGCATGTGTTTTGTGGAGAAGCTGCAGAATTATGGGGAAGTCTGGTTTTTGTTTTGTGCAAGCTGATCATGATGTGAAATGAGAGTCATGTCCACATATTCTACAGTTGTATAGAGTAGATGTTGGGCTCTGTCAAGGGTGTGGCTGAGTACAGAGAATTAGAGTAAACGTATACACTTTGTGGTATGTGCACACATTCATTGCTCCTTATTGCTGCCCTGTATGGAACACCGTTTCCGCCACTTAAAGAAAAAAAGGCCATGCAGCATCTCATAATTATGACTTACTATCTTATAATTATAACTTACTATCTCATAATTATGACCTCCTATCTCATACTTATGACTTACTGTCTCATAACTGACTTAGCATCTCATAATTATGACTTAGCATCTCATAATTGACTTAGCATCTCATAATTATGACTTAGCATCTCATAATTGACCTCCTATCTCATAATTATGACCTCATATCTTATAATTATGACTTAGCATCTCATACTTATGACTTACTATCTCACAATTGACTTAGCATCTCATAATTATGACTTAGCATCTCATAATTATGACTTACTATCTTATAATTATGCCCTCCTATCTCATAATTATGACCTCCTATCTCATACCTATGACTTACTATCTCATAATTGACTTAGCATCTCATAATTATGACTTAGCATCTCATAATTATGACTTAGCATCTCATAATTATGACTTACTATCTTATAATTGACCTAGAATCTCATAATTATGATTAAGCAACTCATAATTATGACTTGCTATATGGCCCTAAATGGTGAAAATGGGCTTCCATAACCCTTTCGTAGAACTTTGTAACAAGTCAATTTCTGCAACAACAACTCAACCATGTAACAGCAGACCACACGACAGAGAAGGGTAAGCCCATAGCAGCTAAAAAAATCTGTCCTGCATAGATCCTGTATCTCTCATGTTCTAGTTGTCTAAGAACTCTGCACTGAGAGCTTTATGAATTTGGGTTTACATGAGCAAGTAGCTACAATACCAAAAGTAGCGCAATGCCAAAAGTTGGTTGGAGTGGTGTAAAGCACACTGCCACAGGACTCTGGAGCTGTGGGAATGTGCTCTTTGGAGGGACGAATCATGCTTCTGGCAGTCTGATGAACAAAATCTGGGTTTGGGGGAAACCAGGAGAACACTACCCACCGGAATGGATAGTGACAACAGGTAAGTTGGGATAATGGTCTGGGCTGTTTTTGAGGATTTGGACTCAAACATTTTAGACAATGATGCTTCCAAATTTCTGGACACAGTTTGGGAAAGACCCTTGGAGGCCCTTATAGGGCCAATTCCATATCAACATCCAAGCCATATTGGTGTGATGGTATGCTCGTGGATGGTTGCTTACACTGTTTGATTTGATTCGAGGGCATGTGCGACCGTGCATGTGTTCATTTATGTTTGTGACAAGTCTGACCTAGTTTGCCACTATGTATACATAGGCATGTAGACCTGAGCTACGGGTGAGAACAAAGGGCCAGATGTGTGGTGTAGAAAGAGAGCAGAGGGCTTGACCAATGGGATTGTGTGAATTAAGGGGTGGGGAGATCACACCACCTAAAGCCGTGCGGCAGAATAATGGTGATGGAACCCCTGTACCTCCAGAACAATGCACAGTCCTACTTAGCATGTGTAGGACAGAGAGGAACTCGTCATGTTCAATTACGTCTGTGAAGATGAAAGACCGCCGCTTTGAGGTCACAACAGTTCCGACAGTCATGTATGAACATGTGTACTTTAAGCATGTCTTCATTCTGTTCATGCAGTGATCCAGTTTTGAGCTTAACTACTGTCGGACTGTGTTCATGCCAACTGCCGCCCAAATACCCAACTATCTCTGTATTACTGTGTGTGAACGGTTGCGCCCACTCCCCCTCCGGAAATCTCTATCTGCCTTTGATCTTTCGTTTGGAAGCCCATGTGCGACTGTAAGCATGTAGGAACGCAAACCTGTGAGTGAGAGCTGTTTACCGATATGCACAAGCACTCGCAAAACAGAATGCAGAAGTCTGAACAGCCCCGGTCAAATTTTGTTGACTTTCTAAGTGAATATGAAATTAATAACAATTTCCATTCCTCTGGGAAGACAACATTTTGGAGCAGGCCCATGGAGATGTTTTCCCATACATCCAGAGGAGCATTCAGGAAGTCAGTCACTGATTTTGGATGAGAGGACCTGGCTCCCAATCTCTTTTCTAGTTCATCCCTGAAAGTGTTCAGCAGGGTTGAGGTCAAGGGCTCTGTACGGGCCAGTCAAGTTCTGCCACACCAAACTCCCCCAATTATGCCTTTATGGACCTTGCTGGATCTTCTAACATGTTCGAGCCCTAGAGGGTCTTCCCCAAACTGTTCCCACAAAGTTGGAAGCATACAGTTGTCCAAAATGTCTTTGTATGTTGAAGCATTAAGATTTTCCCTTCACTGAAACTAATGGGCTCTAGGCCAGCCCCTGAAAAATAACCCCATAGCATTATCCCTCTTCCATCAAACTTCACAGTCGGCACAAAGCACTCGGACAGGTGACGTTCTCCCGGCATTCACCAAACCCAGACTTGTCTATTGGACTGCCATCACTCCACAGAACACAATTCCACTGCTCCAGTAGCAGGGTGTTTTGCACCATTCCATCCAGTACCTGCCATTGTGCTTTGTGATGTAAAGCTTTGCATGCATCTCCTTGCCTATAGAAACCCATGCCATGATGCTACCGGCGCGCACAGTTTTTGTGCTGATGCTAATGATAGAAGAGGTTTCCAGCACTGCAGTTACTGAGTCAGTAGTGAGATTGATGACGTTTATGCATTTATGCATTATGCCTCAGCACTCGCTAACCCTGCTCTGTAACTTTACATAGCCTGTCACATCATGTCATCATGAGCTGCTGTGGTTTCTAAACACTTCCACTTTTCAATAGCACCACTCCCAGTCGATCTGGGAATATCTAGGAAGGGATTATTTTCACAAACTGATATTTGCAATGATGTTATCCTATAACAGTACCAGGTTAGAATTCTGTGAGCTCTTTAGAACAAACCATTCTTTCACAAATGTAAAGTGTAAGTGGGGGGTTGATTTTATACGCTTGTGGTAATGGGGACTTAATGAAACATCTGAAATGGTGTCCCAGTACTTTGTGTCTAAATAATCAAAATAAGGTAGTTTAGTTATACACTCACTGTCCACTCTATTAGACACCAGCCGTTACGCCAGAGACAAATTGATAGCTCATCCACACCTGTGCAGTTTAGTCATATGAATCTGCCCACAGGACACTAGATATTCTGGGTCGGTGGACACGGTGTCTGATCTACTCAAACCAGCGGAACACACCACCACTACGTCAGGGCCACTACAGTGCTGAGAATGATCCACCCCCCACGTAATATCTGCTCTGTGGTGGTCCCGTGGGGCTCCTGAACATTGATGGAAAGTAAAGGTGGGATAACAAATTGAACTATTATAGAAGTGCTCCTATATGGTAAGTGCATAGTTTGCAGAAGGGTGTCTCCTGCAGATGACATGATCCACAAAGCATGTCGTTTGCATAAGACTAGATCAGTCAAAGACCACCCTACTAGAGAAGAATGCACCGGTAAGTCTCGGAAACAAGAGCAGAAAGGCCAAGTTAACATTTGCTGAAAAGCACACAAAAAGCCTGAATAGCGTAGGTGGGGATGTGAGGGACGAAACCAAACAGGTATGAAAAGAATCACGCGAGGTGCAGCGGATACCACACATGCACTCGCACACCTGTTTCGGATGAATGGTTTCCTTATCTTCCTTAGTTGTCGCACTGTGATCATGCATAGCAGACGCTTAGCATGGGTATGTGGGCGCATGTGGGAGAAAAGATCCGACGGAATTTCTCCAACAAAACAGATGATCATGCGACCGCTGTGCTTCTTGTGTGTGTGTGTGTGTGTGTGGGTGTGGGTGTGCGTGTGCGTTTGCGTGTGTGCACACACCCGATTGAAGTGAGTGTGATGTTAACAGTCTTTTCTGTTCGATCTCTTCCTCTTACCAGTCACCTAACTCTGATTACGCTGGTGGCGATAGGAACTAAAGGCTATAGTGGCTATAAATATATGTGTGTATAGCCGTTTTATTTATTATCCAATTATTTGCTATTTTTATTTGTATTTACTATTCAACATTTTTTATCGACGCAATTCTGAACAAATTCTATTGGTCTGTCAATCATGAATATTCAAATAGAAAGGGAACTAGAGCTTTTATACTGTGCTAAAAAAAAAGAGATATGACTTTTTGCACAACAAAATATGTATTAGAGGTGGCAATATGGCAAAACTATAATATTGTGATACATCAAGAGTATATGTGGTATATCAGGATATGTACTGTTTCAGACATCTCATCGGTTGGAACTGTTTAGCGTCAGCCTGTAGAGTCTTTAAGATCACCAACAACATCCGTTTAGTTGGGTATGTCTAAAACTTTCGACTGGTACTGTGTCTTAGAACGACGCTTTAGACACTGGTCATTGTATTTTTAGCTGTTCCGTGTAACAACTTTCTGTAGAGGTGCATTACTATGAAAAATGAATATCATGATTATGGTGACCAAAACTAATACATTTTTCATTAGTATTGCAATTTTTCTTAAATGTTAAAAGTTTAAATGTGCTGGAAATGTTTCCAAAGTACGGATTATGACTGATCACGCTGTATATTTGTGGTTATCAAAATAATACCTGGTAAAAAATGATTAGAGTTTGCGTATCTGTAGTTTTTCAATATTTTCATAATTTGCTAATTAAAACCATCTCAAATGTGCATTAACGTTAAGGGTGGAACCACGAGAGGTTCAAACGTTTCAGTGTGTGTTAATTTAGTACAGACTCAGCCTAATATCACTACCTGCCCGAACCCCCGCCCCCCCACATTTAGACATTTAGACTATCCTACCTGTAGCTTTAATAACCCGAGTTATCATTCCAGTTATTATTTTACTCAAAATAAAATAAACAAAGTAACCATACTTTTACCCGAGTTTGGATTAAGCCAATTCCGCCCACCTCTGTAGGCCACCCATATATTTAAAACAACTGTAGGGTTAGTAAAATTTTGACAGTGGTATTTAAATGGTTTTCTGCTGACATTTTTTTTGAAGAAGTACGTCAATAAATACAATGCGGATCATTTTAATGTTTAAAAAAATGTTTAATTTGTTTATTTAGTTATAATTATAGCTATAGTTATAGTACCAGCTGGATCAGAATCTGATCTGCAGAAATCCCAGAAAAACGCTCATCTCCAAGTCCTCTCTATGTTGGCTTACATCAACATACTGGTTACAAGTAACTGTAGCTTTCAACCAATAACTGAACGGTGTTTCTAATCAGTGTTTTTTCCACAACGGCGCAGTATTCTAAACAGTGTATCCACCATTTGCTGTATTCTGTTTAACGTGTATTCTAGAAGAACTCTTCTCCAGAACTGGAGTATCCGCATGATCCCAACACATTTTTAGAGCATCCCAGACGCGTGCTGTGATTATCCTTTGCATGTTCTCAAATACTGTAATTATTAAGTGTTGGTACTGTTTTGCGTTAAAGAATGAAAGTCTTGGGAATGGGCTTTCGGATCCTACTGTACACTCTAAGAAATGAAACACTGGTATTGTTTGCATTACATAATTGTTTTATGATGAAATTACTTTTACTATTTAATTTTCACAGTAAAAAATAAGTACGTTTCATTGCATTAAAATTATAATATGAGATTTCAAGGCTACAAAATACCACAGCTTAAAGCCAACATAACTAGCTCGTTTTAAACGCGAGTATAATATTGCTAAGTAGAACTGTCTTTCCCATTGACTCTTGTCATCATCTATTTGCATATTGTTTTACTTTTTTTATTCACCGTCTTTGTGTTGTCTCTTCCCCTGGCCTGCCTTCCACTGTGTATGCTACTTTCTATGTTCCACAGTTAACTGCCTAGCCACATTGATGTTGGCTGTTAGTGCAAGTTATCATGCACCCTACTGCTGAGTATAATTCTATGGCAGCTCAGTAGCACAGTAGAAACCTACCAAAATAACATAGATCTCACTTAAGATGAACTTTTCCTACTTTAATTAGTGGAACATAACCACATAAAGTTGAATATGATTAAAACATAATAATTATCTGTCCAGTCAAAACGGAGTATGAGTACATGTTACTCAAAAGAGCATCTTAAAAGCTACTTAACACAACTGCATGGAACCACTTGGCATGAGATTTTTTATTAAATCCAGTTAAAAAGCACTTAGTCAAATCACTTTAGTGTGACTTAGTTGAATCCGATATGTATGCTTTACTGAATCAAATATCTTAAAAGCTACTTAACACAGTTGTGTGGGACCGGTTGACATAACATTTTTAAGTAAATCCAACATTTCATTTTTTAGAGTGTAGATGCTCCTTCAGCAGGTGTGTTTCTCAAGCTGCATTTTCATGTGGATGTTGTTTTCCATCGTCAAAGTTCAGTACTGAAAATCTCAGTTTCAGTATATGCAATGTTATAAACACCTGGATACAAATACTAAGGACAATAGAGTTGGTGATATGTTTGCAAAGGAGAATCAACATCTAGTGAGATAGGACAATACAATCTTTGACAGGGGTTATGTTCATCTAGTAACAGCCTTAACATAAAACGATTGCAGTTTTATTCACTGTGTTCTAGCAAAGTAACTAAGGAAGAAGCCAATTCAACATTGTGCATGTCATTTTCAGTGTGTATTAAGTCAACATTTGACTGATTTAACTGAACTCTGTGAGTGCTGTTTAAACACTACTGAGTGTTAATTCAACACTGTGAGTGCTACCTTAACACTGAGTCGAGTTCATGGACATTGGTCGGACTGCTTAAATTCAGTGGACGGGTACCTGTGCTTACAAAGAAGTGTATGGTAGATAGATGTTAGTATAGAGGGTATGCATGTGACATCACAGTCGGTGGGAGTCGCTGCGGTCATGCCCACTGAGTGGCAGAACGATTAACCGAGTGGTAATGTTGGTGTTCAGCACAAATGTCGCAAAAACACATTTAAAGCCATGTAAGATTGGAAAAAGCTGTTATGTGATTGACTACAAAGAGATTCAGCAGGAACTCCGAGTTAGCTTTTTACAGATTGTGGAAAGCTAAGCTAAAGAAAGCTAATGCACCCCACAAAGCTGAATTAAGCTTCTTATTCTCTATTTCTTTTGTCTGAAGTGAATGTAATTGCTGCACCACTTAAGGTGGAACAGGAAAACCTGAACACGAAGCTGCCAAATGGGAAGTTGACTTTAGTTTCATATGGGACGCAGGAACAGTTTGTAATCCAGGCACCGAAATGTGGATTGTGGATTTGCCCACTTACTCCTAAAACGGGAAAGTCCATAAAACAGGTTTAGGCAGTAAGAAATGATATTTTACTGTCCAACTGCCTTTAAGCAGATAATCGCTTGTTTCATTCCCCAGTTTCACAATAAACGCAGCCTTGTTGTGGGCGTAATCTAGCGGGAGAGTGATGTCAGTGCATACCCTCTATACCTATAGAACCTAATCTTCTCATATCTCATTGCAGTGCTGCCTGAACACGTCAGCGGCGGTGCACCTTTCTGAAACCAGATCACACACATTGTTCGTATGTTAACGGTTTGACCGGATTAAAAGAAGCAGTTTAAATATCATAAGTAACATGTTGCTAAAATATTAACGTTCCTTTTAATACAGGACATATGTCCCAGAACAGTCCAGTCCCAGTCCAGCATGTCTTGGTCAAACAAACTCAAAATAGATCCAAGAAAATAAATTCTAAATCAAAAATCAACACTGTGAATGCTGTCTGATATACCCGTGCAAGCATATATCGGCCAACTGGCTTGATAAGGTCTCCACCCTGATTGTATGCCACTACTGACCACCCTCGGTCCACCCAGGCTGTTGTCCTGTGCACAATGGGTAAATTGGTTTCTAATCTCCTCAAATAGATTTTAGTGCACACAGACTCTTATTTAATGAACACTTGAGAACAAATGAATGATTAGGCCTTAAATAAAATCATTTAGTTGAAAATGTTGGCACTGAGCCAGGTTGGCTACAGCTGTATAACTGGCTTTATTTATGGGATTGCCATTAAAATGACTTACAAAACTCATTAAAGAAAACGAGTAAATTGGACTGTGTGTGGAAAATCAGTAATGATTTACTGGGCTACCCAGCTGCTAGCATGGCGGTTAGTGAACTCACAGTGTTAATAGTGCTAACTGAACACGCTAAGTGCTAGTTCAGCACTGAGTGTTCATCAGTGTTGTAGTACTTTAGTCCTGTCTCAGTCTTGTCTGGGTCTTGACATTATATGGACTTAGTCTTGTCTAGATCCAGGGATAAAGTGGACTTGGAAATCGTTCCCGAGACCAGCTGAGTTTAATGCCTCCGTCCGAGGTAACTGAACTTTTTCTCACCATTATTGAATATCAATACAACATTTAAACAAAATAAAAGTCCTTTCTCCACATGTTTAAATCATATCTGTTCACTGTCGGTTGAGGACTTTTCCATGACGGCTTAACTGTATATTATGTGTTTGTTGATGTTCACTGAATCCAATATTCAACCATCTTCTGAGGGCAGAACACAATGTTATTGTTACAGTGTTTTCAATTATTTATTCAAAGACCACCCAGCCCATCAACACTCTCCCCTCAGCCCCGTCAGCAGTCTCCTCCGCTCTGTATTACTGTGAAAATGAACGTGCAGATGCTCGCCCACGTCTCCCCGCACTTGTCGTACGCAAGCCTGCGGTGATCCGCGCTTTCCGGGCACTCCGGTGCTCGCGTGCTCTCTGGAATCTCCACGCTTCTTCTTGTTGTTGATGCTGTTGTGGTCTCCACCGCCGGTCGCGCGAGTCTGAAGTGCGCAGTCGGCGGCGCTCGCGCACACATGCCCGCCCTCAACACGGCGCGCTCGTCCGCGCACAGGTGCGTCTGCTTCGCGAGAGCGCGCCCGACCTGCCGCCAATAGCGTCGCGCGCCACTTCGGTAAGCCGCGCATCCCGCCGGCTCCCCCGCGTACTCGCAGGTGAACGCGCCGCGCGACTCCGACGGCTCGCACGCTACCCTTAGAGTGACCGTCTTTTCTCCCATCACGGTCCATGTGCACCGCGAGCCGTCGCGCGCCTTAAATATGCCTTCGAGGACGTCCCCGTCCACTCTGCGTGCGCTGGCGACCGGGTCGCCTCCCCGCCTCTTTCCTCCGCTGCGCGCTCCCGCGCCTTCGCCAATCAGCAGCAGCAGCGCGAGACTTCCAAACAGCCACATCTGCATCTCACACGCATGCACCGATCTGAAACGTAACACAGGTTTAATATTATATAATACATGTATGTGGTCATTTTGCGCTGTCCATATAAAGTGTCTTGTCTTGTCTTGTTGAAAATGCCTTTATGCTTGATTAATAATTAGGCCAAATATTATATTCGTTATCATCACTGATAAAAGTCCCGCATGTACAAAGGGCTCAACGGTTTATGTTTTAATGTTGCTTAATGCTAAATGACTTTCTATGAGACAAATAATGCCGTTTGTAGCTTCACGGCTACATGGTGCACAAGCACAGAGATATCCCCGACTTAGCCAAAGTTTGAAACCAGGGAGGGAAATTAATTAAGCACGCTGTGTTACTTAAAGGGTCACTTAGATGTAAACATTACTGACTCCGATTTCTTTATCTCAGTGGTGGTGATGGGAACTAGGGATCGCCATGTCTGAAGTCGTTTTATGTACTATCCAAAACCACCAGGAAACCTACACGTGTCTCCTGAGTTTTTATATGGAATGGCGATGATGGTAAAATAGTCATAAATCTGAAAACAACCAAAAAAAAAACCAATACGGCCAAAACTTTATCACAAAACTAATGTGAAACAACGTCTCATACATCCGGCAGCGTATTCACAGCCATTTCATGTACAGGACGTCTGGTTCCTATCACCACCAGTGTGAACAAAATTCTGACTCGGCACTTTTCTCCAGAACAGAGCATCTCACTCCAAACCCACTCTGAACGGTCTTGTTTACGTAACTTAACTATGTGGACAATTTTAAACATTAGACTATTCCTTAAAACATCCAACTAAATTCATATCAGTGTAAAATGCAAATACCCACAACTACACAGCCCTGTTTCGCCCTTTAGTAAACCCTGTAAACGACTGCAGGCTAAATATCCTGCACTGATTTCCACTTATCTGCACGAGACCAATGCAGCTCAGTTTAACTCCGGTATCAGTTTTCTAGTATGTACTCACCAGTATAGAGATGCCTGTAATGGGGTTCGTGCAGCGTGAGCTCTAACGCGCGAGTCATTTATACTGCTCGTGACACACCCACCACCCCCTCAACAATCTCTCTCTCTCTTGAATCAGTCGACTCGGATCACTAATAAGAGCCGATTCTCTTGACAGACGATTCTCTCCACCACCCCCTCAACAATCACACACACACAGGCTATTTTAATTGAATCAGTCGACTCGGATCACTAATAAGAGCCGATTCTCTAGACAGCCGACTCTCTCCAGCACCCCCTCAACAATCATTCACACACACGGGCTATTTTCATTGGATCAGTCGACTCGGAGCACTAGTAAGATCCGAATCTCTTGGCGCCACAAACGGCTCTTTATTTAGTTCGTGTTCCCCCTTAAATTAGTTTTGTAATCATCTCCACCACGGTGGTTTTCAGCTTTGTTCCAGCCTCTGTCTAATACACCCAATTCAGCTAGCAATTGCAATTGCTAGCAAGGCAATTAGGCAGGTAGGATCAATCAGGGTTTTGGCTAAAGTCTGGAAGAGGTCATATCTACAGGAACTTCACTGCTGACCACTGATTTATTATCGAATGGTCTGTACACCTTTAGTCTACCAACTAATTAACCAAACTATATCGAATAAGACGTTTATAAGTGCTGGCAAAAATGCAGGCAAATATTTCAGGTGAAGCAGGGTTAGGGATAATGAAGGTCCAATATCCAGCAGGGGGCTCTGTGACAAGCCAGCAGAATTATGATGATACTGTGCACTATAATGATATAATTGATATAATGTGTATCAAGCATTATGCTGCAGAGTTTCCAGTATATGACACAAGCTGTGTTCCATACAGGTGGGTAAGAACGAGGCTGAAGGAGGCTGACTGGGCTGAAGGAGCAGATCTGATGGAGGCCGGTGATGGAGAGGAAAGAGAGGGAGAGAAAGAGGCTAAAGGAGACTAACAGGGCTGAAGGAGCAGATCTGATGGAGGTTAGTGATGGAGAAGAAAGAGTGAGAGAAAGCAGCCAAAGGAGGCTGACAGGACTGAAGGAGCAGATTTGATGGAGGTTGGTGATGGAGAGGAAAGAACTGAACTGCTCTATAATCTGTGTAGTTGAATAACTTATTTGGGCCTAGAGCTTGTCTAAGAGAGAGAGAGAAGACAGCGCTGCTTGATCTGTGCATGTTGTAGGTGAGCGGACCCAGAACAAGCCCTACAACCCCAAGCCCCACAAGCCCAACAAGCTCTGTGCTCAGTAAAGACTACAAAGAGACAGCGCTGGCAGAGCGTGGCCAAATAGCTATTTGGGACTCTAAAATAGCCCAGGGCTATTAAAAACTCTCTTCCTCTCTTGGGGGCACTGCTCCAGACCCCACTACAGGTACAGGCTTAGGCCCCCTAGCCACTACAGAATGCCCCTGTGTAAGCATAAATACATTGACTTGGCATGTGCATGGCTAACCTTAGAGAACCTTATATTCAAATTCATGTTTGTTTGTTTTTTCATTGTTTTTTCTTTCCCTTCATATAAGTCTTATCATTAGCTCAAGACGGTCAAATCTGTCTTTCCCTTTGGTTTACATGTGCATAAAACATAACATGTCCAACCAAAAGAAGCACCAAGCGATCCTGCCAATCAGGCAACGGCACACGCTTTGTTTTAAACTTGTGTTGACCTGTTGGAAGCCGTTTGCCTTTAGTGTTTTGTACTTACGATAACAGAAATCAGTGTCAGACTAATTAATGACAGTCTATTAAAAGACTGGTGGAGTGACACTAGAGTCTCTTCATCTAACATGAGTTTATTAAGCTGAGTTGAGTCAAAAATGACAGTAGGACATCAGAGCCATAATAAATCACGCTACTTTCACTCTCCATACCTACGTACATTTGAAGGCAAGTACTTTTGTACTTGTAGTCAAGTGGAGGTCTGAAGGGAGGAACTTCTACTTTTACTGGAGTTCTATTTTACCTTGAGGATCTCTACTTTAACTCAAGAACATGGTTTGTGTAGTTCATCCGTCATTGTTAACTACTGGGAAGATTCATTCACTGTTTGGGCTTTAGTAAAATGGTGCTAACAATGAGTTTTCTTTGGGGACCTCTCTGTCCAACGGGTATCAAAATTACTCCCCCAAAAATCTGGTCTCCAATCGTCACGCTACCAGGTTAATCCCCGTCTCAATCGCTCCTCCGGACTCCAACTTCCATAGTGCACCGCGCCGTGATGTCACGCTCACACGCTCACCAACAGCCAATTACCTATCACCGATCGTCATCTGCACCTCATTAGTCCTGTTTGTATTTATATGCTTCTCGTCACTCGCCTCTACGCGGCCTTTGTTCTGTTTGGCTCGAGGTTTTGACTTTTGTTTGCTCGGTTGGACTGCTCCTTGTTATTAACCGGACTGTCTCACGGTTTTGGCCTCGTCTCTCCCCTTGGGTATGTTTGCCCTGGTTCCCATTTACTTGCTGCTGTCCACCTGTACTGCCCTGTGCTATAGTTTTGTCAACAAATCCCATTTGCCTTAACAGTTTACACCAATTTATCATAAAACAAAGTCTCCAGCTTCCAGCAGCATATTCGTAACCATTCAAAAAGCACTTTCTGTGAAGGACCTGTTAGTGGGCATCAAGCATTGCAGACATCTGGTTCCCATCATCGGTTCTAAGCCTGTGAAGTTTCTCTAGAATGGCACATTTCACACCCAACCGCTCTGAATGACTCTGTTTACAAGTTTAATTAACCAGAGATGGAAAACAAATTCCCCTTAAAGTTATGTCCCAGTCTTATTTGAAGTTGTACATAACTCACCATTTTATTAGAAGGTACAAGTTGATTTATTACAAACTCACAATTGTCTGTCAAATACAGGAAAGTGAGAGACATCAGTGCCCATTCCCTCAGAGCATCTTGTAAATCAGTAATATCTTTTGCTTCTCGCTTTATTGCGCTCTGTACCCAAATCTGTTTTTTTTTTTTCCTTTGCTTGAAGTGCAACACTGTTAGTGTACCTTAGGAAAATGAGTAGCTCTGGAAATTCATCAGCTTGCTCTACAGTTTGCTGAAGAGGTAACGGAAAGTTGGCTTATTGACAGAGACGTCACAGGTTTTTTTCTGCATTTTATTTTTTTAAACTTAAAAAAACCAAACAAACAAGAAAATGCATAATCCTACTGGCACACGGACTATCGCACACAGACAGACACACACATACACACTTATATATGCGCACACACAGACGCAAACGGTTGCCCGGGTCCCAGGGGACGGCCTTGGCCGGTGGTCTGAAGGATTCAAGAAGTCTCCTGTACTGGGGGCCTAGATGCAGGAGATGGGGGGGAGGGGGCAAGGGAAAGAGAGACGCTCAACAGTCAGTTCATTGAGAACCTCTTTAAAGGTGCAGGCAGTATAGCTTAAACACCGAAACCCTGAAACACTGTGATGTTGCACTCTGTTACGCTGTTAAGTAATGATGAGGACCATCAGAGATTACAGTTGCCATTTATAAAGAATATGCTCAGTATGCTGACCGTCTGGCATCGCTGAAATACTTTACAGAATAGTACATTTCATTTGGTTCATTCAGCCTTGAAATAAAATAGATAATATTAATATCTATGGCAAACAAACTGCATTATTACAATACTACATTATTTACATCCATCTATAGCAATGCATCGATTACATTTAGCACCATAAACTGCATTGTTTAGTGGAAATCCATCAGTTGACCCAGCAGTTTGGGCCACTGGGCTTCATCTATTGTCTATTTCTATGGGCTTCATCATTATAGGACCTAGCGATGCTGGCATTATGCATTATTACATCTGTTTACATCCATCTATAGCACTGCGTCTATTACATTTACCCTACAGAGCTAAACGCAGTTCAGCTTATGAATTGCTTCTACTGTGGTTGAGACACTGAGGGTTACATTAGCACCAAATCCATCAGTAGACTTAGCAGTATGGGCCATTGGGCTTCATGTATTTGCTATTAAGGCTGAAGTTCAACTTTAAGTTACTTCTCAGCAGGAGTCCACTATATGGCTATTTTAATACATCTTTTTATTTTTACAACATATTCTGATGGGTTTTTTTTTTGCCACATTTGTTCAGTACTTTACTCCCTCATCTACATACATTGCTAGTAAGGCTAACTTTAGAAGGACCCAGCAAGACAGGCTGAATCTACATTTCTGCATCTCTTTTATTGTAGCTACATGCATTCAGAGCTTTATCTTTTCATTTATGCACCTTGTTAGCTGTTATGGGTGACTGGACATTACATTAGCTACCTTTCACCTTCTGTAAATGTACAGTTTCTTCTTGCCTCATAAGGAAAACAGATTAGTCTCCATTAAGCTGATTGAGAGTAAGTTCCCTTACTCTCTGAAGTCTTACAAATCCTGCTAATCATAACATTTGTAGTCAAGTAGACGAGCCTGTTCCTTACCCCTGTAAGTAGTTACTTAATTCTGGAACCATCCAATGAAGTAGGCGCAGATGCCTTGGAGGCTTGTCCAGCAGTACTCCTCTGCTAGTTTGTTAGCCCGGCTCTCTATCTCCACTGTTGGTGCTGGTGTTATGCTTTTGGTGGGTTTGCGAGGTTGGACGGGTTTGGGACCAGGTTTGCCGGCTGGTTTTGCAGGCTGTTGCGGCTTAGGAAGCACTTTGGGTGGTGCTGGTGGCTTGGATGTGGCGCCAGTCTTGGGAGGCTGCGGTTGTTTTGGCTGGGTCTGAACACGGCCCTGCGGAGCCGAGGCTGGCCGGGGGGTGACGGTCTTGGGCCAAGAGCTGTGAAACACCATCTGGGCTTCGTCTACAGATGAGCGGCACATCTGGGGCTTGTACATCCGGAGTCCCTGGCAGGCATTCTGGATTTTTCGCATCTCCCACATGACCTGGGTAAAGTAGTGGCGTGGGTTGTTGTTGTAGGGCCGGCACAGGTTGGGTTTCCCCAAATACTCACACCAGTAGGACTTGCCCTTGGTCTTGCAGGAGACCCGAAGCTTGGTAAAGTCTCCCTGACCCGAGATCACCATAGTGCAAGCGTCTTGGGCTTTGGTACTGAAGCGGATCGGCTCGTCCCAGATGCTGCTTTTTTGCTGAGGCTCCGGCAGCTGCTGCTTGATGTTGGTTGCCTGGCTGGTGGTTATATTGCCCTGGTTGCTGCTGTCTTGATTACTTATGCTGTGGCTGCTCTGAGCTTGGGCATGGATGGCCCAAACCCAGCAAGCCAGCAGGATGGAGGCCCTGCAAACTGCTCTCATGATGCAGGAGACGAGTCACCGGACTGAGGTGCGGAAAGGACAGAGAGTAGCTGAGCACTGTGCAGAGGGTGTTGGAGGTATGGGCTGGGTTTATAAGCACTGTTCCAACAAAGAAGCCTTTGAGTCGTGCACAGCCCGGATCCCCACTCCACCTTGACAGCAAGAGCTGATTGTGACAATCCAGAGTAGCTAGAGTGTGTAGGTGTGGTTTAGTCTGGACTGGTCCTTTGTGTGCCAATGCGCGAGTGTGTGTATATGATGAATCTGAGTGTTGTGTAGAGTGTGTTTTGCTTTCGTCTGTCACTGTTTGTTTTAATGTCTGACGTGTGTATGTGTGGAGAGGGCTGGGGTTTGGTTACCTACACAAGGCCCTCAGTGGTCTTACACCCTTAACAAGACATTATATAATACAACACTGAACTGACAAAAGTGGGCTATTGACTATTGATGCGAAGAAAGTTTCAGTTTCAGAAGAAACCACATAAAGAGCAATTCACCTGGAAACCATTTAACTCAGTCCATTCAACCAACAGCCACATGCTCAAGGTTATATGACCTTCACTTCAAATAATTAACTATATACGTCCCAACACTTGTATTGTGTTTTGTGTTGTTTGGCGGATATCTGTTTTTAAAGGTGAATATACACTTACCGTCTAAATAATATTTGCACCCAGAAGGAGCCAGCCAACAGGAATGAAACTTGGTGGGAAATGCGAACGATTCAAGTTTCTCCCTTGGCCATGCATGTGACGTAAGCAAGGACGGTCCTTATCAATGTACCTGACTGCAATGGTGTCGTGTCAGACTGTCATGGAGCGAGTCAGAATGGCAACATGTTATCTGCAGTGACGAGTCCTGCTTTTGTCTCGGTGCGGACGAATCCGTGTGTGGATCAACCATAGTCAGCACCAAGATAAAAGGTTTTTGGCCACACGTCATGTTCAGATGGCCACCTCCACCCCTACCTCAAAATCAGCAGGAACTGTGTGAGAATATTCAAGCTGCATGGGATGGATTATCACAGGACACCAATAGGAACCTCTACGACTTCATGTCTAGATGTCTGGCTTGTTGCATACAGAGACACTACTTCTGTATGTGTAGCTCAATAAATATTAAAGCCCATATCAGTCTAAATTTATCATCATTTATCTTCCTTCCCGATATCGCTGCAATCCGACACTATAAATATTTATATAGTAAATATTGTCCTGAATGATTTACTGTAGCATTAATACAGTGGATATTAATAGTGCATTTGTTGAGATACTGGCTATTCTGTCATTTCATGAGAAATGAAATGAAATTGAGAAACACGATATTACATTTTCTTGAGATCTGCGCTCAGCGAAGCTCTAAGATCTGCTGTAGTAACGGAAATTGAAAAATTAGGGAATCTCTGCTGTATAAAACATTTATCATTTTGCAGACTTGATGCGAATGATGAGTGTGTTTTGTTTCCTGAGCAAGTCCTGAAAGTAAATACCAGAACAAGCAGCAGCATTTCTGAATTTGCTGATCTTTCCGTAGGCGCTTGGATGTTTATGTCAAGTAATTACAGGCTTCTCAAAGTTGCTTTCAAGCGGATGGGGGTGAAGAGGATGTTTTTAATGGCGGGAGGATAAAATACATATTATTTTAAGTGTGTTATTGTACGACATTATCCGCGTTAACTGCATAGAGAATAGAGTTTCTTGGTGGCAATGCTGGGGTCTGCAATGTAAACATGGGGCATGAGGGAGAAGGAGCGTGAGGCCGAATTACAGAAAAGCTAAGAAAGAGAGGTTTTGTTGGACCGGGGTAGAACATGTGGCAGCAAGCCTCTGAGACTTTCTTGTCTCTCACTGTGAATGTGTGCGTATGTTTGAACAGCCACAGGATACATCTGTATCACAGTACTCTGACAGGCTAACACATGAAGCACACAGTGACCACTTACAAAGCCCTTGTATACGGTATATTACACAGATACAAATGAAGCCGCTGTGTTCCACGTTAAAGCCAAACGATTGTCAAATCGATCGACTATCAAACAATTGAGATTGAGATTATTGTCTGTCTTATTTGCTCTGGCCTAAAGAAAAAGGTTCTATTTGATCCATTCAATTATATGAGCAAACAAATGAAGAATGCATTAGAATGCATTTATCACATTTATTTATTTATTTATTACTTACATCTAGTGATTTCAACAGTGGCTGCATGTTCCAGCCAATGAGTGTACTGTTGGTGTGGTAACAAAAGTAATTCCCAGTTTAAAAGATGTATTTTAACGATCATCATAAACTGCAAATAAGACAATAGCAATATGGGTTAATTAGCATACTGTGAAGTTCAGAATTAGTTATAAAGTGCTTGTTGTGCTTGTTGTTGTTTTCCGGATCTCTATAATTGGTATAAATCTGGCCTTATTTGTTCAGTGTCCTAGATGTACTGATGGTACGTCACCCAATCTTATTCATGCGTACAAGCAATTTCTTCTGCCACAATCAGGTACGTGTGACAGGTTCCGCATTCCAGGTACATGTAACCTGTTTTTAATATTTGCTAGATTAACCTGAATTTTGCTTGGTTTCAGCCTGTCTGAAAGAATTTCACTGCCCGTCTTGTTTGTTGAAATACGTTCTATTTAATTCCCATAGCTGCTGACTAAAAAGCTGGCTTCAGCAGGTTCTGAATTGTCTGAATAAGGTTTATTCTGCATTTGAAGTAAAACTGAAAGGTCTAAATCAGTCTGTTCTACATGAATGTGTTTACATTAGAGATGTAAGCGATGGCTGACATACACTCGCCAAGCATTTTTATTAGGAGCAACTCCTTGTATATACACCCACTATGCACTTTATCAATTCCACTTACAATACAGGTGAACTCTGCAGTACAAAACAGGTGTTATTCTGGCGGTGGATCGTTCTCAGCACTGCACTCACACTGACTTGGTGGTGGCGGTGTGTTAGTGTGTGTTGTGATGGTACGAGTGGATCAGACACAGCAGTCTCCAGTGTTTACTTTGACACTCCTACCTTGTTGGTAAGTGGAGCTGATAAAAATAAAAAATTGAGTAAGTGTTGATACAAGGTCATCCATCTGATTCTCTACATACCATCATCCTGGTTTTTCAATGGTCAGGACCCTCAAAGGACCACCACAGATTATTTGCATGGTGTATTATTTGTATTATTTGAGTGGCGGTTCATTCTCAGCACTGCCGTGACACTGATGTGGTGGTGGTGTGTTGTGCTGGTGTGAGTGGATCAGACGCAGCAGTGCTGCTGGAGTTTTTTAAGCACCTCAGCGTCACAGCTGGACTGAGAATAGTCCACTAACCAAAACTATCCAGCCAACAGCGTCCTGTGGGCAGCGTCCTGTGACCACTGGTGAAGGACTGGAGGATGACCCACCACGTCACTGCAGTACTGAGAATGATCCACCGTCCAAATAATACCTGCTCTGTGCTGGTCCAGTGGGGGCCCTTACCTATGAAGAACATGTATGCTAAGTATATGGTAAATGGACAATGAATGTAGAAACACTGAGGTGGTTTCAATGTTATGACTGACTGTTGTACATTATATACATTATGCATATTATACTGTGCACATATTTAGCTTTAAGAAAACAGACGAAAGTCCAGAAGCTCTTACTGTCCCTCCACAGTCATAAAGTAGAGAGGAAATCTGTTAACACTGCTCGTCGTACTATAGTTTTTGGGGAGAACATTTTGAAAACATGGATGAATAACTTTTTTTTTTGATTAATTCATTTTGAGATGCATATTTCCTGGTGGACTTTTAGCACACCTGTGATTTTTAGCGTTGGATGCCAGGAGTGTGTTTTAACATTGTCACCCAAAAATCTCAGTAACAAATGAGGCCCAGCCTCATCCATGAGTATCCAGATAGTTTTCCCACATCGACAGCGTTTTGGTGACCTCAGAGAACCTAAGAACTACTCAAACACACTTAAATGAGCATGACAGAGTAGTAGGGGGTGATGATGTGACATCAGACATTTCAAGAAGAACACTTTGAGCACGCACACAGATTCGAAGTTTGATTAACTGCCAGAAAACAAAAGCTCAGTAACGGACGTTCTACCACTTGCTGCCATGGCTATGCTGCCTTCTCTAAACCGTCTATACAGTCCTGAATATTTTTTCGTTTCGGAAAGACGTGATTTATAGGATATACAGGTTTGCTTTTCTTCAAAGCTGACCTTGATTGATGATCGATTACTAAAGACTTTGCAGATAGGATTAATTAGATTTTTTTTTTTTTATCATGCATGGCACAGACACCTCAGGTCGTTCAAGAGTGTGGCAAGCCTCAGGCGTTGTACAACCCTTGCACCTAGAAGACGAGCCAAAGGCCTCCTCAGAGACACTACGCTTCTGGCAGCTTTAGGTAAGTCATTGTGTAGCATAGCCCTCCTAAGTGTTATGAACATGTAGCCTGGCTAATTTTCGAGGTGGCGGTAATGCATAATTCTAGTAGCCACTCCCATTTTAGTCGTTTATGCTGAGATATCGTAATCCCGTGCGAATCCTTTATATTTATTTTACAGATGCCAGATCTGGTAAAATGACATTACTCCCTTCCCCATGTAAAACTAATCCCACCCGAAAAGGGCTTAAGTCACCAGTTTCAAATCAGAGAGATACTCGAAATTGCAGTTGCAGTTGCGCTCTTTAATACAAGCGTACATTCTGACATTCCGCCTCACAATGACAAAATTGAAGAAGTCAAGCCAAACTCAATTAATGAAGATTGATCAGCCCCCGAAATGTCGAGCACACACAAACAACCTAGTACGTAGTAGCCAGAGTTGGTCAGATCCTTGATACATGAACACAGCAGCAGCCATGCACAGGTACACAGCTGTTTTGTGTGGGCAGCAGGCCAAAACACAGAGAGAAGAGAGAAGGCCATGTTTTCAAAAAAGGATCTGGATACATATGGATGGGGTCTCGTTAAGCATTAAATGCCTAACTCTGTAGTGTTTATTCATTACTAGTGATTAAAGAGTTCTTCAGAGTTTCAAATTCAGAATCACTGAACGTGGAGTACTGCCTGTACCCACCCAAACAGAGACTCAAAAAATGAATAAATAAGCAAATACAATAAGACACTGAAAAATAAGACAATAAAAATTCAAGTAGGAATCACATCAGATACGTAATAATGTCTGGATTGCAAATGAAACCTCATATAAAACACAAGTTCTATGTGTTTAGACAATACATATATATATTTATATATGTGTATGTGTGTGTGCATACATACACACATCAGATTATAAAGATCTATCTGTTTCTGGCCTGTCTGCATTTTATTTCATTTATTTACTAGGAGGTTGTTCATGGCGATAAATCAATACACAAAGTACATCATTTTCACTTTTCAACATTTTTTTGTTCCCTATTTCTATAAAACGTTGACAATAAAACTAACGGAAATTTCTGTAAAGTAACTGTGTTCATTATTCACTGAACAATATGAATATTTATAAAAAGTATTGTAAACTTTAGACCTAGACTGAAATAGTTTGACGATTATAAACTATTTCTGGTGTATACATTGAATAGGCTCCACCTCAGTCGTTCTCAAACCGCTGAATCTTTTGAAACACCGATAAATGTTTGGATCAGAAACATACATTCTTGGTTTTCTATCACGTACAGGAGCCAGAAGCTTAATAAAACACAGCTGCCAACCATTCATTTTTTTCTTCTCTTTCCATAGACGGCATCATAGGGTGTGCAAGTTTACTTTGACCTAAGACCAATTTTGCCCTTCATTAGTTTCAATTTCATAAGGAGTAAAGCAGAAGCTTAATCATAGATCAGCATTCAAGAGCAACACCAACTGGGAGCCGCTTGCCAAGTTCTCACAACTCTACCAATTTCTGAACAAAGATCACCATAGCATGTGGTTATAAAATTGATATTAACAAAAATACAAAAGCTCTAAAAACATTCCTGATATTGATGAATAGAAACAAACATTCAATAGAACAGGTTTACAGCTCTTTATGGTAAACAACCCCTGCCACTGGTCAGCGGGGCGTCAAATGGGCAAAATAGCACTCTTAGAAATAAAGAAAAGGTCCTGAAAAGGGTTCCTTGGAGCTACACCACAGAAGATTAATATTGGGTTTCTAAAGCAGTGGTTCTCAAAACTGCCTCAAAGAACTTTTCAATCGACAGCTCTTTGACGTAGTTTCTTTAACAAGTATGTGGGAACGTGAGGAACCATTCTAAAGTTTAAAGAACCTCTACAAAACACCATGGTTATATGCCAAGTAAATAATTTTCCTAGAAACTTTATCCAGCCCTAGAATCACAGAGGAATCTTTATTTGTAAGAGTGGACTCTGGTTACCTTTCACTGATTTCAAGTTACAGATCCATTACAGTGATAAAGTCAGTTTTTATACAGTTCACACATTTAAAAATGTGGTATAAAATTGGTCTTAAGGAAGCAGTTGAGGGCTCTTTTTTGGTTTGTCCAGTTATATTCCCTTTTCTTCTTCTTCTTCTGGAATGAAATTAGTCCCAGATGATTCCCTGATCAAAAAAGGGCAAATATTTATTTAGAGGCAGGAGAAATAAAAAATCTTAAAGATGTCAAATGCTGACGGATATGTGTGGGTTTCTTACCTTGATGGTTTGTCTAGCTCCAGTTTTCCGTACCACTGAGAGAAATAAAAGTAAGTTAGTGTTATAACACACGTCGTAAAAAAAAAGTCCGCCTGAATTT
Organism: Semaprochilodus insignis; assembly: GCA_034552555.1. Classification (NCBI taxonomy): domain Eukaryota; kingdom Metazoa; phylum Chordata; class Actinopteri; order Characiformes; family Prochilodontidae; genus Semaprochilodus; species Semaprochilodus insignis. Next base: position 3,813,321 of record CM067500.1, read on the forward strand.
CATGAAGACATCAAACATAAGAGAAATACTGTACAAGGAGATCTGAAAGGTAAAGATACAGTTCTGCTTGTTCTGTCTGTAAACCTTTTATCACTTTTACATCAATGTGACCTTCAATATGATCAGATTGTCTTACTCAAAAGAACACAAAGAGATCCCAATAAAATGAAATACACCAAAATGCGTATAATATAATTTCCATTAATTTATTGACCTAAGTAATCTAACATTAAATATCTTTGTTTGCCAAAGCATGGGAACCCATCTCTTCATAATACACTTAAGTGAGTAAGCACTAGTAGAGGTGTAAGTTGTGTATGTACTTGTGTTGTGTTGCACTTATATTGCACTTATAATGACCTTTTCTTTTCTATAGGTGTGAGCACTGGGCTGGGGTTGCCAGGTAGTGCTCTTTTTGCTCTATATATGTATGTATTGATCTATCTAGGTATCAGCACTGGCCCCCCTGTTCGGGCAGTGTCTGAGCTCAGGGTGAGTTTTAGGCTCTGAACTTCCTGTACTAGCTGGAATATTATCCAACGGAACGCTAAGCACGGTTGTAAGTCGCTCTGGATAAGAGCGTCTGCTAAATGCCGTAAATGTAAATGTAAACCTCTGCTTTCAGGAACCGGTATGACTCCCTTTCACCATACAGTTCTCATAGTGTTTTAGGGTTGTTATCTTTCTACTGGACCTGTCTTCTGTTGAGGTTCACTTAATGGATAGACGCAATAACATTCTCCAGTAGAATTTCACAATCTAGAATTCATAACGGCAGTAAACGAAGGCAAGCTGTCCTGGTCCAATAGCAGCAAAACAGCCTCAAAACGTAATACTGCCACAACCATGTTTCATGCTGGTTCTAATGTTGGAATGCAATGTTGGGTTTTGCCAACCACAACATCTCTCATTTAAGCCATAAAGATCCATAACGATCCAAACAAGCCACCATTCGATATATACTTCACTTGTTCAGCAGCAGTTTAATTATGAACACTGACATTAGCCAGTGTAAGAGAGACATGCAGATCCTTGGATGTCCCCATGGAGTTCTTTGCAATCTGCCAGAATATTTATGCCTGTCTTTTGGGGTCATTTTTGTTGGATGACCACTCCAGCCAAGCATAATAATGGTGCAGAATTTCTATTGTTTGCCTGACAGTGGATCAGTGACGTTCAAACTTGCCATTAGGTTTTGGAACCCCTTCCAGTCTAACGAGCATTGGCAAGTAATTGTCTAAGGTCGTTGGAAAGCTAATTTTACTGAGACCAGACAGACTTGGATGGTAAAGCCATATTCACACCTTACTGTCATCCAATTGATACCTCCTGACCCTAATACAGTACCAAACTGACATTTTAAGAGGCTTGCATACTTTTGCTAATAAAGGCATTTCATTTTGGACCACTTTCTTAAATAAATGAATGAAAAACTCCATAATAATTTGTGTTTTCTGTTTGAGTGCTCTTTATCTGATCACATTTTTAGACATGGATGTATGTATAAATTCACAAAGTGATAAAGGGTACACAAACTTTCAAGGAGCACTGTATGTAAATTGCACTTCAAGAATAAAACACTACCATAGAACATGATGAGAGGACATTATGAGTAGGACAAATGTAAGAGAAGTAGATGGAATTGACAGTTCAGAGGTATGCAACCACAAGGCATGCAAATGAACAAGTACCAAGTAAAAGTCAATGAGAGACTGCAATGCAGACAGATTAGGTCTCATGAACAATAGAAGATGATGAAAAGATGGGCTTTTGTGACTTAGCCATGGTGGATAGTCAAAAAAAGAGTTGAAAGAAATTCAAGTGGAACACACAGAAAGAAAAAATGAACTGTTGAGATGATGAGAAGAATGAGAAGACAATCCAAGAACTGCCGAATAAATGAAGGGATAGAATCATTGCTGTCAATTTGAGGAGGAGATGAAATAAAGAACAAGCAGACTTGCATAAAACATGCTGGGATGAAGTGAGGACCAGCCAAATCAAAGACGATTAGTGCATGAACAATGGAGAGACTGTTCAGCTGTTTGCAGCAATACCTGTTTATGCTGATCTGGGCTGCATATCCCATGTGTGTAAAAGTGTAAATGTGCTTGCATGTGTCACCAGTCAAGCTGCCTTGGTGGGGCGGAGGCCCTAGGATACCGTGTCATTGTATCATACGAGGGATAGCTGCAACACATCCATGTTAGATGTCATTACAGATCTACGGCTCACGAATCATCTTGAGTAAGAAAGATATGACATACTTTCATATAATGAGGTCTTTTAGTACATAGGGATGGCCATGCTTATTTGTTTGAATAAGACAAACCTATAATATCTCATTATCTATCTTTTTAAAGGGGACCCATTGTGCTTTTCCCGTTTTCCCTTTTCCTTTAGTGTGTTAGTTAGCCTTTTTGTGGATATAAACAGTCTGCAAAGTTGAAAAACCCTAAGTACATGCCAGAGGGGGGGAAAAAAAGGCTTGCCTGAAACACCTTGTTGGAATTCCAGCCCTTTCCTCTGTTACAATGAGACAACATTTTGCAACGCAATCCTTATCACCTGCCTACTGCCAAACTTGACAAGCCCTCACACAACGCTTAGAGAGCTAAAACAGTACCCTACCACCCTGAAGCTCGTTCTACCTGACTTTCAGTATCGGACTCTGACTCAAACTGATCCAGCAGCAGGCATGAAACTCTGGTGGACCAATTGGAACAGAGTGGGTGAGCAGATCAGTCAGAGTACCCTGGGGTTATTGGGAGATGGGGCTTAAAAACACAGGGGTTCTAACAAAGCGTTTCAGACAGAGGGTCAATACAGATGTACGGTATGAGAAAATACACTGAAGCATGTATGTCTGTTATAGCAGACCCCCAAAATAAAACTATGAACATTGAAAATGAGCATAATGGGTCCCCTGCAGAAAACACAAGCATATGTTTTCACGTTAAGTGTAATGGCAACATCTAAGCATACTTGTACTGTATATAGAAATACAGTATTTCAAACAAAAATCTGACATATTTGTAACAAAAAAATATGACTGGAAATATTTTAAATCATTAAATCAACCAAGATATCAGGTACAGATCATCTCTTATTCTACTTGGTTTTGTTTTTTATTCACAGCAATATATGGTGTTTTCTCATTGGGCTATTTGCATAATACTCTTATAATATGCTTATTCTTTAAACAAAAACAGCTTAAGGTACACATCCCTACTACTGACATGCATGGCTAGACATTCCTCTGAACTACATAACATGCTAAATAAAAAAGCTACAAAAGCAGAAGCAGCAGACAAATGTCTGAAGGCAATCAGTGACTCTAAAAATGACTTGTAATGAAGATAAGGCAGTTCCACATGCAAAGATATATTGTTAGCATATATTGTTAGCTAGCATTGTAAAACAAAAGGAAGTGTTTTTGATTTTTTTGTGCGTGAACACAGTGCCACTGCTGTACATTACTTGAAGCCATTGCAGTTCCCATCACCATAAGGGGAGCGTGAGGCACAACCAAACAGGAGGTAATACATTTTTAAGCATTTTAAAAAGATCCAAAGACAACGTGGTTCTGGTAAAAATGTGTTTCCATACTAATGCCTAATGGATTTCCATGGTAATCAAGATTTACATGGAAAAATGGTTTCATACCATAAAAGTAACTTTATTTAACTGAAGTGTTTTTGCTGCTACTCCGTAATTACACTCATGTTATATGGATCAGATCGACAATACGACATCCAGAGTAGGCTCAATCTGTCATTGCACATAGACAATAACAGCCAAACAAAGCAAATCAAAATTTATTTCTAAATTTGTGCTTTGAACTAACTGCTATACGCCATGCTGAAGAGCTGCTGTGTGGTTATTTGGTATAATAACAATAAATGCAAATCTCAAATTTGTTCCCCAGCCAGGTGGGTCTCAGGCTAGATGACTGGGCTAAGGTCTATTGTCACAGTACAGTGCTAAAGCTAACTAGCATACTATTTGTAGAGTAGGGCTGCAGTAAACAACTATTTTGGTATAGTTGAATAATCTCTGGATTACTGAAACAAATAATTGATTATTTGAATTATCCAGATTATGAATCGCTCAATTACCAAATATCTCTTATGTGGCTATCAGCTTTTAAATGTAGCTTGAGACTGTTTAATGCGTTTGCTAACCGACAATAAAGATGAATACCTTATTCAAAAAATTGATGTTTTTAATAAACTTCCCTGTCACTACAAAAGAGAAATAAAAGTCCAGTATCATTTTCTGTCAAAATTGAAAACCCTGGACGTGCTAAGAAGCAGCAATAAAATATAAGAAAGTTTTTCCTTAAGTAAATATAAAACTCAATCTAAATTCCACTGTCTACACATTCTAGAGCCACAAGTCTTTATTGAAATGGAGGAAACGATATCACCGACTAATCGGCTATGAAATCGGGTTGTAGATTAACTGTTACATCCCTACTGAAGAGTAAACTATTTCACTTAATATTTTGTAATATTATGAGATATTTCAAGTAAAATGATTTTGCTTTTAGTAGAATAGTTCACTGTTAATTTGCTGACCCGGAGATAAAAACGGGTAGGCGGGGAGGACACCTCTGATTGTTCTGTGATGATGCTAACAGACTGAAGGGACTCAAGATAAAGCATATTTAACTTTTTCTATGACAGAATAGCCCAAAATACTAAAATATAAACAATGCAGTTCTCTTGGTTTCTTTATTGGTTTTGTTTGTACTGCTGTTCTCTGTTACAGCCTATTTGAACTGCCATTTTGTATGTGTATCACTCCACCTGGTTTGCATTGTTACTACATTGACCACTAATGGTAGGAACTCAACACAAAGTACATTTTCACATTTGTCATTTTTGTCTTTTGTCATTTTTCATTACATTGTTTTTTCCTCAATTGGCTGGTTGCACACGTGCAGTTTAATGTCAGGAATAAGCAGTGTGTGCATAACGATGTATACCTTACTAACCCTAATCTATGACCGATTCTGCAATAATACCATGTGGAACGTCACCTCAGAAGCAGACCTGGTCATGCACACGCTGCTCATACCGAAGTTCAACCGCACCATCTAGTGCAACAAACCCATTATTTAGACGTGCCCCATTCTCCCCTATTTGAAGACGTGAAAATGACATGCAGATGAACAAGGCAAGGCCTTACTGTACCTGGCCATCACCGGGTTACTTATGCCGTAAACATGATCATTTTGATAACCACTGATACTGATGTCCATACTGAAAACAAGAACATGCACACACAAACAGAAACCAAAAATGCAAACAAGAAATGGAACAAGGGACGTGATATGAGTGAAATGTCTGGGACTTTCTGGAGAATTGTATTTTCTCTTTTTGTGTACACTGATATGAATTTAGAGGAATAATATATGTAGGAATGAAGTGCCCGAACAAATGGGCAGTTTAATAAGCAAGACAAAAAAAATGAGGAATGAGCAGTGATGGAATCGAAAGTGCTATCAAAGGGTGAAGTGCCAAGTTGCTGGGAAACTGGAGGTGTTAGGAACAACGGAAAAAAATGGAGAAGAAAACCAAGGGAAGAGAATTCATTAGGCGTTACCTGGCCATGGAAAAAGGCATGGCAAACCTAAAAGTAAGACATGTCTGAGCAAAGTTTCAAATGTACATTACAAACATACTTTTCTTTAAAAAAAAACACTAGCCAAAAAGTGGTAGCTTTACGTAGCTTTAACCCCTAGAAGCTGCAGCTAGGCCTGTCACAATTATCGCATAATCGATAAAATAATCAGAATTATTTTTCTGCAGTTCTATTGCAGAGTCACTAGATTTCACAGTTGTATTATGCCACGCCATTGCTGGTCTGAAACAAATACGTGGAAATTCATTGCCACACCAAACGAGAAAAATACTAACTTGGTGCTATAATGAATAAATACATAATTATAGCATATAGGAGTTGATATCCACTGAAATGTGTCACAAATGTCCTTCCATTGTGAATTTTGCCAATATTTGCAGTCCAACAACAGAAAATGCGCTGCTTTTTTGACAAATAAAATTTGGTGATCAGCAATATTGTGGATTCCTGGAGTTAGTTTTTATGGACTTTTTAGCCGTTAGCCTTGTCTTCAGGAGAACTGCAACTTTTCTACTACCTAAGCAAATTACAGACATGGCAGATTCATAGTCGCTCACGAATCCAGTGCTTGAGCATCGACTAGGTATTAAGAAAGAAGACAGCTAATCAGTTTGGCCACTTTACAGTAGTGGTGTAGTAATTTCATATGATGGACAAGAAGAGGTTAATCACAATCATTTGCCTATTATTTATCAGCTAAACTTTCATGACTGTGACAGACCTAGCTACAGATATTGATATTCTAATGATTTATGTAACTATTACATGAAACAGTACAGTAACATGACTGGGAGTTAATTCACTTGACTACAACTTATTGCAACTTAAATTAACAACAACTTACCACCTGCATGATCTATATACATGAGTCCAAACGTATGGAGACACCACTTCTAATTAGCAAACTTAGCTACTTTAAGGACTTATTGTTGACACAGACATCCAATGAACACAAAAAAGCTTATATAATCTCTACACCAAAATGGCACGCTCTGGGGCCTAGCTTAATCATGCCCAGTGGGAAGGGTCAGCATATAGCTTGACCGTGAAGCATTGGAACTGCATTCTCCACAGCGATGAAGCTCCATCCAAAAAAATTTGGTATGAGATTCAGTGGCCTCTGTGATCCAGATCTAATCATCTGAGATCAGTACCCAATCCAACCAATGCTCACGTGAAGGAACGCGATCCAATCCACACTGTAAGATCTAGTGGAAAGCCTTTCCGAAAAAGTAGAGCCTGGGGCCCTGCTGATATGGATACTAATTTTAGGGGGCTAAAAAATATTGGATAATATATTTTTATACTTAGATTTAAGATGTACACTTTATACTCCAGTCGTTTTAGTCACACATGGTGTCTACAAACCTTTGGCCATTTAGTGTGCATACATGTGCTCACTTACTCATCAAACACGTCCTCCGTGTCCATTCTTCGGTAGAATTTGGCGAGTTTGACCGACATGATGATACTGGGGAGGAGGAACAAACAGCAGCCACCTAGACCGAACCAGAACGTGTTCTACCAAACACGCACACAGAGACACACAATACACACAAATAAAACAAAACCGTAATTACATGGCCTCATCTTCACGTAAGCTCTCTGAACAGCAGATTTAGCCGTTAGACTGCTGGTATAAACACCCGAGGGCTACACCAAGACAAATCTGGGGTTATCATGGGTAAGGAAATCTATGGATCCACTTAAGCTAGGCCTGACCTGAGGTTAACACTAACAGCAAGATTCACCCAGCTCAAGGCTACCCTAATTTTAGCAAGCTGACCTTAAGAGAAGTGCTTTTGTGGGGATCTGAGGTGCACTAGAAGTTCAGGGATGTTGAATTTGTGCCACAGAAACGTGTTTACAGAAACACTCACATATGCACATAACCGAACATCAAAAATGAAAATAATAATGATTATAAGAAATGAAGCATTTCAAAAGTGATGATATTTAGCAAAAAAAAAAAAATGATGAAAAATATTTTTTTTTAATATTATATTATATTTTTATATTATATATTACATTATACTCTTTATTAGTTAAAATATTTTATATTGAATTACATATTTTGAGGACTGTCAAAATGATCATTTAAAAATCTCACTGACATGATGAATTAATGCCTCCTTTTTTCCTTATTAGACCCTTCGACTTATATGCAGTAGTGCAGACTGAAGCCCAGCTGCTGTATGTTCCTATGGCAGAATCCTTAATTGATTGTAGCCGTCTAGTTCTACAACTGCTTTTAAATGGGTTTTTAAAATAACACCATCAACAGGCGTGTAATTGCCCACAGGTGCCCAACAAAAACAGTAGTTCCAGTTTCCTTCAAGAACCACCAAACTGTACGCATGAGAGCGAGAAGCAAACTAAATGCACTGCTTTTCAAAAGGAAAGATTTTTATTTTTCTTTCTACCACCAAGTTACGCCATAGCCTAAATATTTCATATCACTGCTGATGTAATTCATGTTTTACATTCGCCGATGCACGTATGCGCTCTCTCTCTTGACATCTTGCTCCTATCCCCCCCACCCCCAACACACAAATCTCTCCAAAAACATCCCTTTTCCGTTTTGCACCACATGGGGGTGGGTTCAGAGTGTGAACAGTGAGTATCTTGTTCTGCTGTGTGTGCTGCTGTTCTAGTCCATGTTCTAGCTTCATTAGTATGCCCTTTAATATGCTGTATGTGTATGTGCAGAATACAAAGCAGGAAAAGGGGTGTTGCATAACTTACCACCGAGTCCACGATAAAACTGCAGCCAACAATCTCCAGAGAGTCTATGATGTTGCTGATGGGTTTGCACTGAGCTACCTCCAGTGTTAACTACAGGGGAAAAACCACATATTACCACATTACGACATTAGCGGCCTAAGAAACCGCAGTACATAACGTGTCTTGACCAGAACGAACATTTCAAGGTGTTAATATTCATTCAAGGTATAATATTAGTTATTCAAGATATATCAGTCGGTGTTAATGACTGATTTTATTGACTTCTAATGAGTTTTTCTCATCATTAAAATAGTCTGGATGCATTTCACATGTTTTCGTTAATTTAACCATGATGTTTTGCAGTGGGATTCAACAGTTTAGCCATAATGTACATTATTAAACTTCAATACAGTGATACCTAACTATTAAACTGTAGTAGAGATGCACAAACACTTATTTGCTTAAACACATACACATATAACAATAGACTTACTGAATTCTGGGCCCAGTTAGTGTACTGCCTGAAGTATCCCACCAGGTTCTTGATGTATTTTTCTGTCTCCTGTAAAAGAAGTAAAAAGCCTCTTAGTGCTGTTTTTAGCACAAGTTGTACTAGGACGTATAGGACTGTTAAAGTCATCAGGGCTGCATTTGTACCTGTTTAACAACATATGAAGCATTGTTGGCAATGAGATACTCGACTGCGTCAATGGCGCTCAGCACGTTGGTCACTTTAGTCTGAAAATCAGGCAAACATACTTTCAGAAAAAAAAGAGGTTACATTGTTGCAGGTATATAAAGCAAATACAAGATGATCAGATTTCCCATAGGCATAAAGTTAAAGACTAATTTTTCTAAATATTTAAGCAAGATTATGTTTTGTATTTCTATCAATAGTCATTTCAAAATGACCTGAAAATGCTTTGCTATCTTCTTCTAGCTTCGTGGCCATCAATTATTTTAATTTTCACAGTGCAGGGCGGCTGCTTCGAGAAATTCATGACGGCTGCTGATTGTTGGGACAAGCTCTGAGCAGTATTTCTATAGCTTTGATCACAGACCAAAGTCTTTTTTTTTTTTTACCCCTGCCTCACAATACACCAAACTATTCTCATATTCTTGCTAACAGATCAGCACTGTGGGCTTCTAACAGTAGTCAATGATGAGCATGGTTTTTGTACTGAGATACGCTCATAAAATGTTTAATGGTGGGATACTGATATTTCAAGGGTTACGTCTACCACTTATTACAAGCCCATGTTAAAATAAACATCAATGCAAACACAGGGCCTAGCTGTGGCTCAGTGTACACCAGTTGCTTCTGAAAGCAGTCACCATCCACCATGTCCTACTCTATAACTTTGCACATCATTTTTGTGGTCTCTTACTGATAGCATTCATCCAGCAATACCTTATTTATCAGTTAACGCTTCTTCGGTGTATCATTTCCATCCATAACATAACACAAGTATGACCAAGTGTGAAGTATATCCACAACCATAGGTAAGAAAGATCTTGTGTGTGTGTGTGTGTGTGTGTGTGTGAGTGAGAGAAAGGGCAGGGGGTGCATTTTAATCTCAAAGGAGAACCTCAAACAATATCATGAGCGTGCTATAGACTTACAGGAAGCTCTTTAGAAGTGGTCTGTAGTAATGTGATGCTTTGACCGAGGGAACTCTGGAAGAGAAGTACGATACTGCATGAGACAGATCTAAGACTCGAAGTAATGCTGGACACAGCAGAAATAGTTTGAAGAGAATGTTGTACGTCAGTGTAAAGACAGAGAAGACTATATCAGTACCGATATCAGTCAGATAAGAGCTAAAGAAGAGAGTGAGGGATTATAAATCAAGAGTTTACAATGCACAATACAACCACCACCTCTCTCTCCTATACATTCCACCAAAACGGAGCACAGCCACGATCACAGAGCATAATTTACAGGTATGCATATATAATTCCTTATAAATTATGCACACAGGTGCTGTTCTACAGACAAATGTAGAGATACTTGATTTCTTGCTGACCCAAAATAACGCCAAACACACACACGACACAATACTACACGTCTTTGGGGGGGTTATTTGCTGTTAGCACATCACACAGTTAATTGCTTACCCTCGCTCGCACAAATTTCTTTAGTTGCAAAAAAAAAAAGGGAGGAGTAAAAAAAGGGATAAGTGAACGGTTCAACAGAAAGGCTTGTATACATTGATGTACAATTATGCCATGTGTGTTTGTGATTACCATAGCTTGCTCCATGGGCAACACTTGTTCTTTATGGATCTGTCTGATGCTACTAGCGTGACCCTTCAGTGCATTCCCCAGAGCTCCACGGGGCTGAGAAAAAGATGAAGAGAATGAGAGATATGACAGAGAAGAAGCCATAATTCAGATATAGGCATTGGCAATGTGATGATATTTGTTTGGTATCAAATATCAAATATTGGTATCGGCAGAAATGTTATATCTACACCAACATGCTAATTGATGGAACAGCAAGTCCCTGTTGGCAAGTAGTGCGGTTTTAGTTTTAAATACTAGCTTGTGCACCTTACACAGGACATCCACACTCAACAATACATGTCTCTTTCATATTTGTCCATTGGTGTTATTGTCATACTGAGCACTTCCAGCACCTGCTCATTTCATTAAGCACACCTCTTTGTGTCTATACTTTTTGTCTATTAGCTCCACTTACCATACAGGATTTACAATTGTAGACTGTAGTCCATCTGTTTCTCTGCATACTTTGTTAACCCCCTTGTAGTGGTCCTGTGAGGCTCAAGTCCATTACAGAACAGGGTAAAATGGGGCTAAGAATGTATCCAGGGAAACAGTTGGACTATACAGTTTGTTACTGTAGAACTACAAAGTGGGCCTATACTGTAAGTGGAGCTGATAAAATGGACAAAGAGTACAAATTCAAGAAGGTGCACTTAATGACGTGACCAGGTGGTGTATTTTCTAATAGTGTGCACCAAAATAGAACCTTGCACGATACCAGTTACAGGCATCCACAACAGACAATTGCTATTTATTTAGCCTTCGGGTTAAAACAATGACACATACTGCAGACATGTATACCTAATGAAGTTGCTGGTCAGTGTATATCACTTTAAGAATATGAATTAATCGTTTATTAGATTAGCTTTTCTGAGCATCTTCAAGTACCTCTAAAGCACTGATCAACTACATGGCTGTGACCAAAGTGGCTCCCTGCTCCGTCATTAGTATTGCACTATATAGAGGTGAATGGTTTAGTTCACGGAGTAGCAACAATACACCGGCGACCTACCAACAGTTACCAGTTAACTGGCAGGATCCGCTATGGATCCCCTGCAGTTTGCCTGCCAGCCAAGCATTGGGGTGGAGGATGCAATCATTTGCCTTCTCCACAGATCCTTTGCTTGTCTTGAAAAGGCAGGAAGCACTGTCAGAATCATGTTCTTTGATCTGTCCAGTGCTTTCAACACCATCAGGCCCACTCTATCTGGGAGCAAGCTGGAGAGCGTGGGGCTGGATCACCATCTCATTACTGGACAGGCCACAGTATGTGAGAGTTAAGGACTGTGTGTCAGACACAATACTCCGCAGCACGGGGGCACCACAGGGAACGGTCCTGGCCCCATTCCTTCTCACCCTCTACTCTGCAGACCTCACCCACAACACCACAACCTGCCATCTACAGAAATTCTCCGACGACTCCGCCATTGTTGGCTACATCTCGGATGGCAACGAAAGGGAGTACAGAGAAGTAACAAGGAATTTTGTGGACTGGTGCCAGCAGAACTTCCTCCACATCAACACGGGCAAAACCAAAGAGCTGGTGGTGGATTTCTGCAGGACTAAGTTCTCTTCTCGCACTCCGGCGAACGTCCAGGGAAGGGACATTGAGATGGTCAAAACCTACAAGTACCTGGTTGTTCATCTGAACAATAAACTGGACTGGTTGGACAATACACACGCTCTGTATAAGAAAGGCCAGAGCGGACTCCACCTGCTGAGGAGGCTCTTGGCCTTTCGGAATACAGGGTCCACTCCTCCACACTTTTTATGACTGGGTGGTGGCATCAGCCATCTTCTACAGCATTGTCTGCTGGGGGGGGCGGCATCACGACCGTAGATAGGAAGAAACTGGACAAGCTGATCAGGAAGGCGAGTTCTGTTCTGGGCTGTGTGCTGGATCCAGTGGAGGTAGTTGGGGAGAGGAGGATGTTGACCAAGCTGGCATCCATAATGGAGAACACCTCTCACCCACTACAAGAGAGAGTCACAGCACTGGCCGGCACCTTCAGTGACAGGCTCCTCCACCTGCGGTGTGTTAAAGAGAGACCACAGCTCTTTTCTCCCTACTGCTGTTAGGCTGCACAACCGGCACCTCCCCAAGCAGAGCATCAGACACTCACTACTGTAGCACACTATATGGACCCTTTCTATCTATATCTTCAATGTGACTTAATTACTGTGCAATACTTGCTGCTGCCTGTATTGACTGCCAACATCACTTAACTCATGCACTCTGACTGCCTATACCCTCAGTATTTAGGTGACTGCCAAGATTATCAGCATTTGTTTAACTGGTGTAAGAAAACGTAATTGTGCATTATCTTTAAAATATCTGTGCAATACCTTACAGTAACTGTGCAATATAGATCTGTGCAATTACACATGTAAATTTGTATAGTTTCTTATTGTATTTTTTACCTAACAGTAGAGATTTATTTATTTATAACTTCTTATATTCTGTATTTTGTATAACTTGCACTTTTGTCTACCTCTTGTTCAGTCTCTGTTCAGCTGCTATTCTGCTGTAACGATACAAATTTCCCCATGTGGGATAATACAATCCAAAGTGGTTATGAGTTTGTGTGTGTATTTGTATGTAATGCCTATGGGGAGAAGGGCTGCCATAGTTCAGGGCAGTTCGGGGACTTGATTTTTCTGCTGTCTGGTGGTCCTAGCTTCAATGCTGTAGGAGGATAAAGTTTAAAGCATAGACCAGTAAGTTGGCTTTGTATCCTCTTATCCTGCCGGGTTGTGAGATGTGCTGGAGCATATCGTAGTGCTCACCGGGCAGAAGGCAGGAAGCAACCTAAACAGGTTACCTGTCCATCACAAGGCTGACAGTACTCATAGGTCTTTTTTTTTTAAATTGTAACACTGCTGATGCATCGTTTGTTCCAATTCGTGAAATCTTACAACAAATAAAAACTGTGATACTGTGAAATTGTATATAATTAAACTAATTACATCAGAATTTGCTTTCATGCAATTCAAATAAATGCACACGAGACATGAGCACAAGGGTTCATGTCCTGACTTACGATGTTTATGCTTGCTCCAGCACTTCTAAAAACCCTCGGTTTACTCTGTTCACACATTACAACTCTGTTTTCTGAGTTGTCTGTGTGTGTATGGGGGGGGGGTTCCCATTCCTGTGAATAGGGGTTTTTGTTTGACTCTAGAGATGGAGAAAATCCCCAAAACGTTCCAAAAGTTAAAACCGCTATATTTTAGCTTCCCTAAACACACACAGCTTGCTTTTGAAAGGAAAGACTCATTTAGAACTCTTCCTGATGTTTAAGTACACACAAATTAAAAAAATACAGTTAAAGAGTAAGTTATGTTATTTTTATCACAGTCATGGTTAATAGAAAGTACTGGCTAATAAAATTCCCCAAAAATAAGTGGCCAGTGCACTCCTAGCACCTCTAGCAATACCCATAATTCTAAAAGTCTGTTTACAGATTTGGGGATTATTAGTTCTATAGTGGTTGGTCAAAAAACATGCGGTACAAAAGCATTAACCCTGAAACAACAACCTGTCATGAACAAGATGAGTTAAATTGTCAGATGCAAAGAACTGGGCGCGGCGCGTGCTGAGCCGAAGCACCAAGGGAGTTTATTAAACAGATCAGATGCTTCGCACAACAACAAAGAACGGTACAGCAAGGCACGGGGACTAAACCTGGCCATAAACGAAGTGGGAAAGCCAGGGTCGAAAACCGGAAGGACAGAGAGGGAAAGGCAGACTAAACCAGAGGAGAGAGCAGAGCCGGAAAACCAGAGAAACAGAAACAGGGTCAAAATCCAGAGATAAACAACAATGAACAGAATAGCCAAGAGGGACAAGCACGAGAGAGAGAGGTCAAAAAGAAACAGGAGGTCAAAAAGCCGTAGAGACAAAGAGTAGAATAGAATGCTCAGAAATGCAATAAGTAATGGCAAAACTTTGCGATGTGTGTGTGGTTTATAAACACTTCCTGCACCTGACAGCAATCAGTAGATTGGGGAGTTAGACCGAGGGGGATTGGCGGAGCATGTGCATGTGGGTGTGACGTCATCGGGCTGTGCACTCTGGGAGCTGGAGTCCGAAGGGGCGGCGGATACAGGTAGGCCCACAGGCGTGAAAGCCATACATTAATAGAGTAAAATTGGACATATACAGCTTATAAAGCAGATGTCTAAAATGGAGAGTACTACACAAGTGACAGAATGTCTTGTCGTATTTCAATCGTCTTGTGTGCGTTTGGGGGAGAGAGGCTATCACACACACAAGTTTTGAATTTTGAAAATCGCAACATTGTATATTACTAAATGGGACTAATTGGATGTTTTCAGAAAAGTGTGGCGTTTTGTAATATGACATCATTTATGATATCGCGCAGCTGTACCTGTTCATGTTTTCAGCAGACGTAAGAACCACAAAGCACCAACTATGTAGGGATAAGTGGCTGGGAAACATCTGCGTACATTGTAAACATCATAGATGCCCTCACATGCATGTTCAACAAGCAGCTCTACCTCTGCGATTCAATGCACATGTACAATGCATACACGTCTTCAGCCTGTTTTGTTCCTCCTGACCCTTACTGCTGCCTGACTCACTTGTTCAGTTACGTTGTTGTCAATCTTGCACGACAGGATTTGATTTAGAAACATAAAACAAAAATATCTTTTTAAATAATAAATAATGAGCAAGATCGGAATTCTGTAGATCGATTCATTTCCCCTCCCACGCTACCAGATCATCTGCATCATCAACTGAGCTCTCACATTGAAAACTGAGCAGTGTGATGGGGGGCTTTTAGATACTTTCAGTCTATGCAATTGCTTTAGAGTTTGCAAACAAACAAGGTTTGGCGTTTTAGCGAGTTTAGATACATGCTGCTATTGCCAGACTACTGTCGGTGAGAATGTTGTTTTGCTCACCAGATGGTCTGCCTGGGCCTCCAATTCATTTGCGAAAGACAGAAGATCCACAACAGTCACTCCTTTATTTACCTGCCAAACAAAACATGATGCACACAAAAACTGATGAAAGAACTACACAGCATTCCTTGTCCGTGGTTGATGTCTATGTCCCTGGTGAGACAGAGAGATTGATGTGAGAATGTGTGTTTATGTGCATGTGGCTGTGTATTTACAACTTGAGGAAAAGAAAACATGATCTTTTTTTTTTTAATCTTTTAGGGACGTTTGGCTCGTTTGACCCTGAAGAAAGAAAAGTGTGGGGTTTTTTTAACTCAAGGCGTCTACTTTTATTTGACAAAGTAAAACGGGCAAAAGAGATCCTTAGAGTTAGATTAGAGTTTGGACACAATGGGACAGATGTGTGATAAATTCATTACAGTAGCACACATGCTAAGGACAAGAATAGGAATGCATGATTGTGCCGAGTATGTTCACACATATAGTTTACATATGATAAATGGATTTAGAAATCCTTTCTTTCTGTCTAGATTTTGTCTAGAATCAGTAAAAAAATAAAACTTCTGCGGAGATGATTGCAAACAAATAAAAAAATACTCAACTGTTGAAAAAAATAGTCATTGGAAAGTTCCATTTTATTTGGCTGTAATACAGACAAATAAACAAGTATCAACTTTTGTTCACAATTAATCAACTACTACGGCATATGTAAAAGTGGCTTCACTCTAGAACTTTGGGATCAAGAGTAAGAGCGTTTTTTGAGCCCAGGAGTGGTCCAGAGAACCCAGAATGTTTTATTTATTTATTTATTTATTTATTTGGGTTCTCCTGGAACTAGTGGTCTCGGGGTACACTTTTAGTGCCACACTTGGGGTTGCACGATTGGTTCATTTTGTAACACGACTGATTTGACTTCTTGCGTTACTTTCCTTATTGAGTTTTGTGATGGTAGGGTAAAGACTATTATGGACACATCTGGTAGGTGGTGCTGTGTTACCTCTGAAAGGTAAGCCTGGTAGTTGATTTCTCCAAGGCCTGTATTAGCAAAGTTGATGAGGTTGTCTTTGCCCTCTTGCTCTAGTAGTATTACTCCTTGTAGGTCCACTTTCACTCCCTCAAATATATTAGCCAGCTCATGCTTATACTGCAAAACACACAAACACACGCATTATACTCTGATTGGCACTCCCAAAAGAGGTCAGGCACTTCTTTAACATTAGGCGTTTGTTGACTTCATTTTCACTCACCACTGTTGTGTTGATGAACTTAATGAAGTTGAATTTATTCTCCAGTTGTAAAGCAGCGTATATCCCATTATTCTCATGACAATCCCTGAAAGGGGAAAAAAAGCAGAGGTAACTTCTTATTATAAACCATACAGCCCTCTGGTGGACACATGCAGTAATCAGTTTTTGGAGAGAATAAATTATTCAGCCATTTGTGTGTAGATATGCAGTCAAGAAAGTGAAGAAATGTGCATTGGATGGTTAATGTACATATTGGACATCTTTAAGGGGAATCTGTAAACACAAACATGTACATAAAATCCTAATGTATTTATTTATTTGTGTTCATTCCAATATTAGTATTGACCACACAAAGACAAGACATTTACTGCCCAGATAAGCAGCTTTACATGAAATTGTCTTAGATGCCAAATGCTGGTACAGTGTACAAAAAGTACAGATGCACAAACAAACACACGCATACACACCTGTACAGACTGCCCAGGGTAAGATCAAGGTTGGGGTCTTGGAACAGCAATCCGGGGAGGAAGTTCTTTTTACCCGGATGGACCAGGTATGGTGTGTCTATCACCTATACGCAAAATGCAAAATGCATTCATTAATGTGACCTGTGATAAATCCGTAACGAAGCATGACTTTGACGTGTGTGTGCAAAATCCGATCTATTCAAAATTCAGATATGAGAAATTTCATATATGATCCTACATCACAGACATCTGCGATTGAGTTTTAATTGGAACGTCGCTCCAAACCATAACCTGGCCAAGTCCAATCCTACCCAACTTTAGAACCTGAGCCAGAGTGCAGCCTGAACTTGATCTGAACCTGCCTGCTGCTAACTGTGATCCAACATTCCTAACAGCGCCTATTAAGTTAGCTTGTCAAGAGTTACAGCTGTAATTAGGTCAAAAAGTAGGTTTAAATTCTAATGAAAAAGAAAAAGGATCAATGCCTCCATGGTCCTTCTGTGTAGGGTCTGCATGTTCTTCCTGTGTCTGCATGTTCTTCCTGTGTCTGCCACACTTCACAGACATGCGGTCAAGTGAACTGGAGATGCTAAATTGCCCCTTGCTGTGTGTGTGTGTGTGTGTGTGTGAGTGTGAGAGAGAATGTCTGTGTGTCTGCCCTGCAACTGACCAGCAGCCTGTCAAGCGTGTTCCTTGCCTTTCTCCCAATGTGTGCTGGGATAGGCTCCAGCACCCCCACCCCATGACCCAGAATGATAAGCAGACTGAATAATCAATGCCTTAGAATAACCAGTATCTGCAGCATATTAGGAGAAGCTAACAGGGCTTTAAGGGTGTTTCCATTACTGACAGATACGGGTCACAAAAATCACATATCACAAGACGAAAGACTGGATCTATTAAAAAAAATGAAAAAACGTATGTAAACATAGCCTTTTCTTAACAGTTGAGAGGGGTGGGAGGGGGGGTAAAATCGATACAGCAAAATATTGTGTCAATGCATAAATGCCAAGTATCGATATTTTGTTATATAAATGCAAAGATTTATGAACGTGTTTGACAATCCCATTTTGCTGCAGTCAAAACGACTGGGAGATGAACAGAATCTCAAATCTTTGTCTCATTAGATAAAAGACATGGTGACTTTGGGGACAAAATTTGCAGTTGAAACAAGGTAGTAAATCGCAATATTACTGCAGTATACGTACTCAGCATGCCACCGTACTTTAATAATCACAGTAATAATCATAATAATAATAATCACAGCCTTCGGTGATTCTTAATACACAAAAACTCATTACGGAATCCGAAATATAGGTTAAGCGGATTTGCCATAATTGATTTCATATAATGTTCTCAAGAGAGTTGAGGCCGAAACTTTAGCATTTGCAAGAAAACAATGGCTGACGGTTTTTACTTGTTTGTTATAACAGCTTTAACAAAGAGACTGTAATGCTAACTGGTCCCTTTAGCAATGCTAAATGCTAGCACTAATAGTAAAAAGCCTTATGCCTATGCTGTACAAACAGTGTGAGGAAAAGCCCTTACACATTGTGTTATCTGGAAATACCTTAAACAGCTGTCTGTTGGTCAAAGGCTCACACACAAGCTTCTCTATGTTACCCCCAGCAACGAAAGTGGTGACCACAACTCCCATCAAAATCCAGGAGAAGATGAAGCTGAACCCAACACCTCTGAGTTGTCAGAGAGAAGAAGAAATAAACATATTAATACACAGATAACAGAAAACAGAATAGAAAAAGGGTAGGATGCATGTAGCATATAAGAAATGCTATTCACATTTACTGTTGCTATTTACACTCCTACTGGCACTGGCATGGGCCAGTCAGTCTCGATCATTCCCTCGACATGTCATCCATTAACGAATAAATCCATTTACCACACCAGCATTTGTGAGAAATAGGAAAACTTCCCTTGGCATACCCAGTCACCCATGACAGTTTGCAGTGATTTCATTATCTTTATAATACGATGCCGCTATGTTATTGGATTGTTTTGGTCACTTTGTGAAACTCACACCAGCATCCATGGCATCTTTGGAGCACCGGTGACCTGCAAGCCCGTGTTTACAGTACTACTTACGCCATGAGGAGATTGCCACCCGTGTTTGACAGGCAGCCGCGTGTGGTGGGGGTGGCGTTTTTATCATAGCCACATGAGCCACACATCAAGCCCAGGAAGTTGAAGGCCAGGATGAGCACCACCATACAGCACACCACCACACAAGCGATCCATCTAGAGAGGGAGAGAGAAGCTAAATCAGTATCTCGTTTCAGGTAATAGAGTTGCGCAGAGAAATCTGTTACAAGAGGGGCTTCTATACTTTCAATATGAACCATAAATGTACACATAAGCACATTAAACATGAAAACTAGTTCCAAAACTCTGAGCTTGTAAGGGTTCGGTAGATGGCGTATATACAATCACGGAGTGCTCTGGTCTGTACTCTATAGCTTCGGTAGGAGTGTCAGTTGTTGTTTTACCTGTAGAAATCCAACTGGTCTATCTGAGGGTAGTATGATTCAATGTTCTTCTGTCCGTCTGTGAGGAACTTGGTGAAGTTCTCTAGTGCCGGTTCCACCGGGAACATCTTAGTGAAGCCAACGATCTCTGCACCCGACTTATCCAGCAAAGCCTTCACTCCTTAACCAAAGAAGAAGCAATGGAGAGATGCTTCAGTTAGCATATGTATGGTGCATCGAGGTAACATCTAGTCAGTCTCAGAGAGATTCAAACAGTGTATTTATCTTAAAGGGTTTATTCTGTTGATTTATTATATTTAATACTGTGTAAGTATACTGTATATATAAAACTTACTTGGCAGGCCTGCAGTTCGCAAAAAGGAAAAGCACAGAAACAGAAGAAAATGACGATTACATTATTTAGCATATCAACAAACTGTGTCCCAGATGTCTAATATATACAGTGTGTATTACACAGCCTGGCCAACAAAAAGCTGCACATGTTAAACATTTGTTGGAGCGCCTTTAGCATTGACTATGGTGCACTTTCACTGTAGCATTGTTCCAGCAAACGTATGCCACGTTTAATTTCACAACATTTAATTTCATCCAGAGCTGCATTCATGTCCGACCAAGGTCTTTTACTGACGGCTGAAGAGTTAAACCCCGCCATGAAGTCTTCTCCAGCACATCCGAAAGACTTCTTGGCATTTTCATCCTGGCATATGCCCAGAAAAAATCCAAAAATCATAACACTACCTACAGAGGCATGTACAATGGACATGAGGCATGTACAATGGGCACTAGGCATGACGGGTGCATGACTTCAGTCCTGTGAGTTCTTGTCACATCATGGGTGTGGAAATGCAGCTGTTGAGTCCTACTGTTGATTATTTACCATTAAACTTCACCAAGCATTTCTTCTGTTCACCACTGTCCTTTCTCAGCACTGCAGTGACACTGATGTGGTGGTGGTGGTGGTTATGTTCTTTGGTTGATGCAGGCCAATATTTGGACCTTTCGGACACATTTCCATGACCACGGGTTATGTCTTCCAACATGGCTGTTTAAGATTCAATTCATCAGCTAGGCTTAAAAGAATTGTTGCTAGCTGAAACATATTAATCACATTAATCAATATTCACATTAATCAATATTAACTTCATTTTCTGAAGTATTTAAATCCAATTTGAGGTTGTTGTTTTTTTTTTTGGCCAGGCTGTGTATATTCTGACATTTGATATTCATGGTATTTGGCAGACACTCTTATCTAGGGTGCTTGCCTAGGCAGGGGATGGAACCCCAGTCTACTGGGAGGTGTTACCCACTACACTATACCAACCACTTCTCAAGCGCCAAAGCTGAGTATGCTCAAATACATGTATGCTTAGAGGTTTATTGTAGTATATGGTGTTGGCGCACATGGTTGTTGTCCCACAATGCAACGTGAAGCAGAAAGGGGGCAGCTACTTCTACTCTAATACATAAAGAATAAGTGTTTGCAGATTGCAAGTTTGCAGAGCGGGTGGTTAGGGAAAGAAACTCACTTGAAACAACGCCTTTTGTCTGTTCGCTCACCATCCTGGGAGTGTCATTAAAAGCCGAGTAACCCTGAATACAGAGGCAAAAAAGAGGTCAATGAAAAACAGATGATGAAAAAAAGAGAAGGACTGAATAGTAAAACAGTGCTGCAGGGTGTTTAGGGATGTGGATGTATTAAAAAAAAATAATAATAATAAAATAAAAAAAAAAAAAATATATATATATATATATAAATTATAATGTATTATAGTTATGCATCTGAATTATTATGTGAATAATATAGACATGTATATGCAGTTGTTCAATTTCAATAATCACATTTCACACACTCACATGAACTATAATTCAAAGTCATCAATAATTCACATTAATTAATAATTCAAATAAACACATACATAAATGTATGAAGCTAATGCGGCTAATATGTCCATCTTACCTTCTGTACGATGTAGCTGAGGTCAGTCTTCATCACAGTTTCTAGGTTTGTCAGTTGGGGGCTGACGTCAGGGAGCTGTAGCATAACACACAGTTCACAATTCAGGCTTCAGTCACAGACACGACAGCTAAACAGCACAGAAGTGCTGGTGAAGAGTGTTAAGGTGGTTCAAATCTCTAGTTTATCCGGAGGCCCTCTGTTCTTGTGTAGGCATGTGTGTTTGTATATCTATGTGCATACAGCAAGAGGAAACAAGAATTCAGACATTTTAGTTTTTGTTATTTCGTTTACACTCACTGAGCACTTTATTAGGTACACGTTCTTGCATCTATACTAGTCCATCTGTTTCTTTGGATACTTCCCTTTCACACTGTTTTTCAATGGTCTGGACCCCCACAGGACCACCACAGAGCAGGTATTATTTGGGTGGTGGGTCATTCTCAGCACTGCAGAGACACTGACGTGGTGGTGGTGGTGTGTTAGTGTGTGTTGTGCTGGCGTGAGTGGATCAGTTTGATGTGAGTTTTGATGTTAGTATTGACCCCACCAACCAAAACTATCCAGCCAACAGCGTCCTGTGGGCAGTGTCCAGGAGTCTGCCTATTGCGAGCCACAGATGAAGGACTTAATGATGACCAACCCTAACAGTGCAGCAACACATTAGCTACC
The DNA here is from genome assembly GCA_034552555.1 of Semaprochilodus insignis. Taxonomy (NCBI): domain Eukaryota; kingdom Metazoa; phylum Chordata; class Actinopteri; order Characiformes; family Prochilodontidae; genus Semaprochilodus; species Semaprochilodus insignis. The sequence continues at coordinate 3,835,753 of CM067500.1, forward strand.
TGTCTCTAAATTTACATTCACAGGGTGGACCAGCAAGGTAGGAGTGTTAATAGAGTGAGTACAGTAAATGCACTCTGTGCACAATGTAGGAATTTAAATACTGGCTCCTTTAAGTACAGCTAAAGAAATAGTCAGTCTGGGGTTCAGCCACATCCATACTCACTGGTAGACAATCAATACCAATGGTCCACTGTTTGCCCCTAGAAGCTAGAATTTCCAAACCTACATAGGTCACTATTTAGGGGGCACAAAGGCGTTTGAGATTCAGCCTGTGTTTGATGCTGCTTCTGACTAAAACAAGGAGATTTGAAGATTGTAAGCCATGACATTTTTTTAGGTTTTTATGTCACTGTTTTACAGTGAATCATATGGTAAGTACTTAAATCAAGCGTTTGATATTAATGAAGTAGTTGTTTAGCATGGTTGCTATCTTTTAGCTTAATAGCTAGCTGCCTAGTTCTAGTTAAGGAAATAAGTTGTCAGCCCCTCAGTGCAAACAAAGAAAGGTCATTAGTACACACAAGTAGAATATTAAATAGCAAAAACAAATGTCTGTGAAAACTTCATTTCCCTCCTCTGCATGCGCTTTTAGGTGGCAGAATGTGTGTGTCTGCAGGTGTGTAAGCATTACCCCATTAAAGTTGGCACTGATGGCGAGTTGGCTGAGCGTGCCCCTAATGTTGCTGCACGTGTGCGAGACATCCCCGTTGCTGCAGGCTGGATCGTTTAAAGTGTTTGAGAGTGAAGCACGCTCTGCCTGCAAGGACCTCTGCAGCTTCCCTGTCCCATCTTGCAGGGTCTCCAAAGATGTACTCACGCTTTCTAACGCCTCCTTAGTCTCCCGCATTGCTGAACACAGATACAGCAAGACATTAAAATCATGCAGCAACATGGGAACACAATACATGTGCAAAAATCCATCCTTCAGTTGTTGAATTTTCAGTTGTGGGATAGAGGTCATGGAACCAGCCTTGTGAAGCTGTAGGAGCGCCGGTTTGATTCCCTCAACCAACAGGACAGGACTGAAGTGCACTGAGCAAGGTACCTAACCTTGTTACTATGTATAAAAAAATAAAAAAAATTAAAAATTAAATTAAACAAAAATCCCAAACACATTCGGCGATGTTGAGGCCTGGGCTCTGTGGGTGGTCAGTGCTTTGTTCTGAGAACACCAGCAGCTTTTTTTTATATGCAAATTGTCTTTTTTTATTAATATTAATTTCCCCTTTTCAGTAACAGCTTTTGGCCAGCTACACCCTCTAAAGAGGAAGGATGGATAAATACACCTTTGCATATAGTAGAGCTTGATGTTCTCTTTCTCAAAGACACTTAAGGGCTGTTTATCTGAAAGTGTCAGTTTTGGTGGTCTACTAGATTCTGCACGGTAGCCTTTTCTCTGGATCTTTCAAGAAGCTTCTGAACCCCAATTTTGGTGACTTTCCCCTTCCTTATGCAAGCAGGACGTCTAATGTTTAACCTCTCCATAAATATCTCCTTAAAATGAATAACTTGTTTAATTGGTAATGAAATAAAAGAAGGGTGGTCTCTTGACTGTTGCACAGTACTGTATACACGCACCGAAACATCTCTGATTTCACGATGTTATGATCTGATTACAGTTCAAGCTTTCAAACTTCATCAAAATTCAGTTCTAAGGAATTATATTGGCTCTACTTTACATCATATGGATAACAAATGACAAATGAAACATTACTGTAATAATTAACATTATCATCATAAACCATAACTGATTTGGACATTCCGGTAGTGAGGCAGTTTAATGTTTAACTGATGCATTTTTACACCCTAATAAAAATATGCATGTATGCACAAACACAACCATACAAGCACATACAGAGGGCATTAAACACAGTGGACCGAGTCCCATATCCTCACTTGATACCTCACTCCTATTAGCTGGAAAGACTTAAGAATGTATTTGTATATGTAGAATGTATATGTGTTTTTTAAAAGACCATAACTCAATATTCACACTCTTTAAACTGCCTAACAAACAAACACTCCACACACACACACAACAGGACGTAGGGGCTGTGTTAATTCTCAGGCTCAGTGGGGTCCCTCTGGCACAGCTAATCTCCTTGCTTTTACTATTTTGGAAGCCGGCTTCTCTTTTGGCCCACGGCTGTGTGGATATTTAAATCCTGAAGGGTTTTCTGGGGGGATCTGGCAGCAGCGTTGTTGGCTGAGGTATCTCCCACGTGTGTTGACTTTAATGAAAGAAAAGACCTGCACATTTTATCCCACAAGCTCTCTTATGTAAGCCGGCACAGATATCAGCTTGTTTTGCTGTGCCCTTATTAGATTTAAAGCCTGTGAGGAAGCATGTCTCTCTTTCAAATAGCCTACTGGGCACTGTTCTGAGCACAAAACACACAATATATGTGAAAGTACCGTCTGAAGAATTGAAGTCTTAAGCTCAGCAGGTCTTTATGTACTTTAAATATTACAATTTGTATTTATGGTAATAGAACAAAGTGAAATGTGCTTTGGAAGAAGACCTGTGAGGAAAATGTGCCATACAAATAAAACTGGATCGAATATGTGGTAGTAGGTTTGGCATTATGTTTAGCAGGTGATAGTATAGGAACCGACTATATAGAACTGCTTTATTGTATCATCAGGAAAACATATATGGTGTTATTCTTGCAGTTAGACTTTCACTGTCTAAGTAATACAGTTGCACGACATGCTTCATCCAAACCTACAGCTGTACTGATCGAATTTAACAAACAAATCAACAGCATTATGAGACAATCTACAGCATACAGACAAGCAACTGTTATAACACCATGCCTCAACCCAAGTCTTAATCACACCTGACATACGAGGACAGCACAAAGTGTAAACACTGTCCAATGCATCTCCGAGTGGTCCATCATGTGTAAACTAGACTGAGGATTCTGTGTAACCCCGCGAATGTGTGGACAGAGCAGTGCAGCATGTTTTGGTCATTCTCTGGACATGTTTAACAGCTTGTTTAACAGCTTCAGTTACCCAATCCGGTCAAGGTGTAAATGGCTCTACGTTTCGCTGTCCACTTCTGATCAAACCACATAAAACTTAGAAAGACTTGGATGAGCTCAAAGAATGAAGTGAGCGGTACCATTAAGCATATTAAACATGCTCGAAAGCGAGGTACTGTCCTTATTCAACCATGATCAACAAAACCACCAACGATAACAACACAACACAAACTACTACCACAAAGGACTAACCAAACACCAACAGCTGCATTAAAACATGCACACGTCCATAACAGCAGCACAACAGTCACCCAACACACAGCTGCACTTCACAATCACAGACACGAGCACTCTCATCAATGTAATACAGAATGATGAGCGCATGCTTCACGTGCACAGTGCACAGAGGTTTGAAGGGGGCTTGATCCATTACCTTTAATAGCACTTTCCACTTTGACTTTAGCACAAAACACATTTTCATAGAGAGAGAGAGAGAGAGAAAGAAAGAGAGAGATGAATATAAAGAAAGGTGCAAAGTAAGTAATGTTATTAATGTAATACAGTGTAAGAGAATGATCCTTGTTAAATTTTTAAAGAAGTCTTTTAGTGTGCATGTCTTCATTAGTTAAAACCGGGTTAAGCTTTACTTGAACCCTGCTACATAACACTGACACAATCATGCCATCGTGCCATAAACGTGACATGGCAGATGACAGATGATGTACAGACCAAAATGTTTGATGCTGTGATGACTAACAAGAGGACACAGTAAATATGGTAACAGTTTATTGTAGAGCACTGTTAATAAGCGTGTCATGACAACTGACATAAATGCTGGGTTATGTTTGTAATTGCTTATTCCAGGAGATTTTTGATGAAAGCGTTTATGAACATTTATGTAGCGTTATGTCAGTTGCCATGACAAGCTTATGTAGGCGTGATCTAGTCTTATGAATAGTTACGCTACAGAAAGTTGTTAACAAATCATCATGTGACGTAACGTCACATGTTTTACGGAATCTGTCAGGGCGATTACTGTTAATGATACGACACTGTTTTATTACTGAACAAAATCTGCTAAGACATGATGATGGCATATGATATCTGCTATGCCATGTTTATAGCATAGCTATGTTAATGTTCTGAAGCAAGTGTTACCAGTGTTGCCAGCCATAAATACATCATGGTTAATTGTGTAATTGTCACATTCACTAAAATATCTAGAACATAATCAAAGGAAACGAATGAATAGCAAGATTCTTGTGTCACCAAAGATCTTGTTCAGAAAACACAACAGTGCAAAAAACAGTCCATACATTTTACTATATCCTACGTGGGCATGCTTGCAGCCCGGGTTCCTCGCTGGGAAAACGGAACAGTTCTTCAGGAACAGGATTTGGGTTACTGTGTAACCATCATATGAGCCCAGAATCACATTGTGTTAGTGTGTTGCCTACAGTACCTCCTGTCATGCGTAGGGCATTGTCCAAAGCAGGCACCACTTCTTTCTCCAGCTGGTTGTGTATCCGCCCACCCAACAAAGGCCCGATGTCTGATAACGTTGACAGTTATACGACAACAACTTAATTACATTATAGACATAGACTATACAGACTTGGTGAAAGAGAGAGAAAGAGAGAGAGAGAGAGAGAGAGAGAGGGAGGAAAAAAGTACTTACTGTCTAGATCTGAGAGTACTTTATTCTTGGCTGTTGTGTATTGTGCAGTCAGGTAATCTATTTGCTGTAAATATAAACAACAACAAACCAAAAGAACATCATTAGATTAGTAGCGTGTACAATTCAAACTTATGGGGGTTAATGGGGGTTTGTTTGTTATGCGTATATGTATAGTGTTTTCTGTAGCTGCTATTATTAAGTGCTATACATGCAAGCATGGCCGCTGACAAGAGCTTCAAGCTGGGGACCAGTATATGGAGAACGGGCTACCAGTTGAGCTTGCTGGGAATCACTGCACCTCAAGTATGTTATTTAGTTCATTTGCACAGTTCAAGTTCAGCATTGTCTAATAGCCATGTAGCTTTACTCGAATAATTACTCGTTTTCGAGTAAACCATGTAGCTTTACTCAAATAAACCTTAAAAATAAACAGGGTCATTTTTGATTTTGCTTTACGTCCCTTATTATACCGTCTGGGCAGTAAAAGGGACCTTCAGCATCCAAGGCTTTAAGAAGGGCTACAGTGACCAGATACTGTAGACCACAGCAATTAAAGCTCAATTAAAACCAATGGAGTAATTTGAAATATACTGCAATTGCCTTTGGTGAAGTCATCATCAACTTCATTCATTCTAATTAAAAACATAATAAACTAGCACTACTAAATCATGCTTAGTGAGGGCTACAGTCGTACAGTGAAACGAACCAGTGAGTCAGTTTCACACACAGGTCAACAGCCCAACGTCCTCACACAATCAAACACTCAACATTGCTAGTCTTTGTAACTGTGTGTGTACATGCATGTACGTGTGTATGTGTGTCTTTTTACCGCTGGTGTATAATTGGCGAATGATTTCAAGTCTCTTATGTTGGTGCTGACAAGTCTTCTGGTGCTTTTGACCCGGGCAGTGATATTGTGGTTCGCTGTGTAGGCCACTAGCACACCCACTCTGCAAAACACACACACAGAACAACAGATAAATACACAGTTACCAGTATATACTTATGTAACAGAGTCATAACAACTTACATAAACAGTGCACTACAACACTACATCCATATCATGTTTATGAAGGTTTCAGTCAACATTCATAAAGCATGCATATTTACATTTTATATATATCAAAATTTTATTTTCAGTAAAATGCCTCTCTAGACAGCCAAATAGAAATGACCTCACTTTACCCCATTGGTCATTGAGTGTTTTGATACCTAGGCATGTTTCAACTTATTTTTAATAATTTGTTTTTTTCCTAAACATATGTGTTAATTTGCATACCAGTTTAGTATATGGACCGTAAATTACTCATAATTATGAATCTTAGTATGGTGGTGGGTCTCCATACATGAGGCAATTTTACAGTGCCATAATACTCCTTCATTTCTTGTAGATGCCAGATAGTCTCATGAATGTAAGCATATTCTTTTGCATTGCAAATTAAAGATACATATAACATTTAACATCAAAATGTGTCATACCAATACACAGTTATACTTGTGCCTCCAATACTATAAGTGCTACATATAAAAACCTCTAAAGTATCCAGAGTCTTTGGGATAACAGTGCAAGCATTTAACCCCAATAAAGTTAAACCCATAAATAAATCATATTTTCATCAACAAGTTATAGACTGCTGACTAAACGTTTTTGAAGACATGGAGTAAAGGAGTACAAAATACAACCGCTTAAGAACAAACAAATGATTAAGTATAGGTGAACACAAGTGTCCAAGAACTTACATGACCAAAAGGTTAAGTGAGGTCATTTTTACTTTGGCTGTCCAAAACAGTTTTTCAATATAAATAATGAGGACTTTTATTTTAAAAAAACAAAGTTGTCAGTAAAATGACATTGTAGTCCATATTAGTAGCATGTATAACGTCTATACTTGTATATGAATATTGATTTAAACATTTATGAATATGCCAGAAACTGTGTTTATGGAAGATGTTTTGAATTTGTTACACACACATGAAAAAAGAAAGTATTACTAGAAAAACATGTATCAGCACAATGGAAACTTTACAGGAAAAGACAAAATCATTCTTAACTACCAATGTAAGTTACTGTAAAAGAGAAACATCTTTTTCTTTGAACAGTCACAATATGCATACATTTTTCATACCACTTATACAACCTTAATCTGTACAGTTACACTGTATATACACAGGGTTATGACAGAGGAGTCATGCAGTAACTGGCTTTCACCACAGAGTGGCAATAAATCAGATTCTTTTACGCCCAAATTCCCCCCCAACCACTATGCATCATGAAACCTTCTTTTATATCCTGTTGAATAATTTCTTAAGTTATTTGGAGGCAAAAATCATAGCTATGATACAAATGTGAGGTTATGGGTGTAATATAGACACATACATGTACAGTTGTTCATTGTGTTGATAGACTCACTAAGTAATATAACTCTAGAATACAAGTCCAAGATCTTTGTTACAAATTATCATACTCAATGTAAGGACAATTTATCAGGTCAACAACAACAACATATATACTGCAAAAAAAATCCTGGCAAGTGAAAATTTTAAATCTAGTCTAAATACTTAATGTTCCTCGTTAATGTTACCATGACTGCTGCGAGAACTGCAGAACTGAGAACTGATCACTGTAAGTAATTACTAAGCCATTTTCTTCTCATTTCAAATAATTACTGTAGTGAATGACCTTTTTGTATTTTGTCTCTGACTAACTACGTAGTTACACCTTAACGATACATGAAACAACAACTCATGCAGTTCCCCAGTGTATTGTAACAGCATTTTGTAACAACTTATAAATGACTATTTCACACATGCGTCATAGTGTAAACTGCTGTTTTCCCCCAACCAGTATATTTCTGATTGTAACAGGAGGTGTGCAGTTAGACGGACATAACATCAAAACCTCGAGTCGTTGATTAAAATATATGTGGTGTATTATACTACTGCAGAACACATGTATTTACACAACAACTGCACAGGAACTGTGCCCTTATTTTAAAAACAGAACTTTTAAATATGTGAACATCTACCGTTTCTGTAATACAGTCAAATTACGAAAGGGTTTAATACCAGCTTAGCATTTTACAATGTACTAATGTGTACTAATACAGCTAGCTAAATGTTAGGAAAGTTGGTATTTCCTGTGTGGATACAGTATATGCTGCTTAGAATATCAGAGTTCACCTTATTACACGCGTGCTTCCAAGAGAGGACATATGCAATTACAACAATCAAGATACACATTTGTAGTTACAGAGGTAGAAATTAAAGTTGATGCACGTGTATCTAAAAGCTGGTCGGCCCTATATGCTCACTATGCATATTGCATAGGGGCCTGGACATTTGTCACGTCTGCGGGTCTGTCTGACTCCGCTGATCCTCCGGAGTCCATTTCCCAGAGTGCACAGCCTGATGATGTCACATCCACATGCTCACAGTCTGTTTATAAACCCCACACACACACAGTCTTCACAAAGTTTTGCCAACTCTTGTTGCATTTCTGTGCGTTCTGATCTATCTTTCTCTGACCATTTGGCTTCGACCTCGTTTTCCTTTCGACTCCTCTTTTCGCCTTCTCCCTTTCTCTAGTCTGCTCGTATATACCCTCTCTGGTATTTGACCCTGTTTCTGTCTCTCTGACTCCGCTTGGCTTTCCCCCGGCTTTCCCCCTCTGGCTCTGTCTGCCTTCCTGCTTGCTTTCCTGGATTCCGACCCTCTACTCATGACCAGGTATTGCCCCTTCTCATTGCTGACTCGTCATTTGCTGCTGTGTAAAGCTTTCAGCTTGTGTAATAAAGCTCATCTGTCTCTTAGCTCTGCTAGTGTCACGTCTAGTTCTTTGTGTCTGACAACATTATGCATTAAGGCCCTAGGCAATATGAATGCACGTCTCTCCGGTCATAACTGGTAACACTACGTTAAGTACTGACTAACTTGACATGAAGTAATGCATTGGTTAATATGACGTAACATGTTAACAATGGTTAACTAATGTTAAGTCAACATGTAACAACTGTAACTATATGCGTACTTAGTTGAAATATGCTTACTTATGATTAGTTAACCATTGTTGCTGTAGATAGTAGATAAGTAAATAGATGAATATTTCAAATCATTTCACTTTCACAAGATTTTATTCATTTGCACTCATTGAGTGGATAAGGCCTTGCACGTTCTCTCACTGACTGTTATTAGTTAAGACATGTAGGAAATGTAGGAAAAGAAACGTGATAATAGAAAAAGAGAAAACACTTGCGATAAAGCACAGCTACATACAAATCATTCTCTTAATTCAAATACATTTGGTTTCAAACCAGTGCAAGTCACAAACAAATGCGCACACACACAGCATGCAGACAGGGCTGATGGTTGTCTAGCCTTCACAAATGCTCATTGTGGTCTGAGAAGCTGCTGTCAGCACCGTCCAGGAAAGAAAAAAGAGAAAAGAGAGGGATGGAGGGCAGAGAAGAAGTGGGGAATTTCTTTCAGGACAAACTCAGAGCTATCAGTGTCACATAACTGCTGTGTGCGCGCACACACACACACACAAAAAGAGGAAAGAAAATCATGCTTTTGTGAGTTCTGCAGAGTCACAACTGTGCGATTGTGTGTGTCTGTGTGTGTGTGTGTGTGTGCGTATACATGGGTCATTCTAAACCTCCGCAGGTGTGCTCTCCTCATTGGGCCTCTCTGCTAATGATAATGTTCCGTTTGATCGCACACTGTTACACGTCCTTAATTAGGACATTTGAAACTTTCCTCTCACTTGTACACCCTGAGCAGAAACCTCCAGACCAAAAGGCAGGAACTGAAGGACCAAATGTCGGAGAAAGACACAGTAACACAGCGCTGGAAAACTACAGAGGGCCCTATTTTCATGATCATAACGAATTACAAACTTGAGATACAAGATTAGGACTCTGGCACGTGTGGCAAATAGAGTATAATAACTCTCTCTGTGGTACTGCTGACTGATATTCTACATACCTGGAATAAACAAACATACATCACGCTATCACTAAACACTTGCGCGTTTAATGGAGCAAGCTGTGGACACACTGGACCGACCTCTAAGAAAGCAGCACGTGTTGTATTTACTATCTATGCACCAGTACACTATGTTTCTAGTATATTATCTATTTTCTATTTATTGTATTTATTGTCGTTGTACTGTGTATCTTTATTCAAGATGTTTTATTGTCGCTTGCAGTGAAACAAAGCACCATTAGTAACCCTTCTTGACAAGAAGAGATTCGTCAGTAACCAGGCTTTGGGTGGTGCCTTTATTTAATGGGCGAAGCACCTATGAAACCCACGCTACCTATCTCATCTCCTTAATTCAAACACCATTTGCCAATTAACCCTTGGAAAAGTCATTAACACTACCTTCACTTATTTTTCCACTAGCCTGCACGGTTTTTACTTAATGTGCTCAATAAAAGTCATGAAAAGTACAACTGCTTAGTTCTATTACATATACACCCAAACTTTATAATACATATACACACACATTTATATATATATATATATATATAAAACATCCCATCCCTTTCTCATTGTCTCACTCGGACACAGTCTCTGTACCCTACTTGTCCTCAACAGGATTACATTACACCGCAGTTCAGCAGTTCACTAGCACAGATTGTGTTTATCACGCAACGAGAGGGACAGAGCCTGACAGACAGACATGATGCAGACAGAGAGAAGGAGTGAGGACGAGATGGGCACTAGACACAAAAACAGAGGCACAGATAGGAAAACAAAGTGAGAATTATGAAGAGACAGTGGGTGAAGGTATAAATACAGATAAAGGGTGAGGGATGTAGAAGATAGGTGGGGGATGATGGGTCAAGGGGGTTACAGTACAGCCCATGACCTCCATTCTATTTCTAGCAGCGAATTAGTGTAATGAACCTTAACTAGAAGCTTCAGCCACACACATACACACACACACACATATATAGCATGTCTTACATAGGTCAGTGCAACCATGAATAAATTACTCACAGAGGATAATCGATTCCTATTAACATAAGCAACCGTTGACTTTTTTTTTTCATTATTTTTATATCGTTTAAAAACATGATTATATGATTTACAATAAAATCTCGTTACACTAAACTTCCAATCAAAGTTCAGAGTGTTTTTTAGACATGGGGTTTTATTCCAACAGCAACAATATTCTTCTGTGTATAAAACCTATATTGGAATGGGTGTTGCAATACATGTGCGTATGTGTTTTTTAGACCACTGCCTATATTATTAATCCAAGCTAAGTTTCATTCAATGCCTTTATTGTTATATCTGTTTTCACATATTGCATAAAACATACCTAATGGAAAAGGCAAACGACGAATAATATCTTTTGTCCTGCCAAAAATGTGCTAAATCACATTGTAAATGCGTTTGCCGAATAAAAGTCCTATGACAAAGCAGTCACTATGCATTTTCAGTGTTTCCCTTTCCTTTAGTGTGTGTTAGGGCTTTTGTGCATGTAAACAATATGCTATGAAAGTTATTCCAAGTCCAGAGTACATGCCCATGGAAGAAATTGCCCATGGAATTTCAGCCCTTTTCTCTGTTACAAGGTGATGTAATCTCCTAACACAATCCTCACTGCCTGCCTACCGGCAAGCTTGGCCCACCCTCAGCACAAGGAGCTAAAAAAAAAAAAAGTACCACTCTGAAAGGTCCTGCTCCAGTCTAGCTGGATTGGGTCCAACTTCAGGATCAGACTCTTGCTCAAACTGATACGGCAGCCGCTGTAAGAAAAGCCACAGTGGTGTGGAGGCAAAGCATAGCAGGATGCCACTCAGAATCCGAACATTGTGGGCAAGCTGACCAAACAGAGCACACTGGGCTCATCAGGGGGTGGTGCTTAAAGACAAGCAGGGGCTCAAACGGAAGGTGAATACAGATGTGCAGTATGAGAAAAATGTTGTGTTTTGCAAAAACTGAAGCATGTAACTCTATTTCAGCAGACCCATGAGCGTAATCGCCACCCCCCCCCCACCCCTTAAAATGTACCTTTATCTACTGAGATATTAGACGGTAAACAGACATAAGGTGCCTGCAGCTGTCATTTCCTGAGCTGTTAAGTTTTCCAGTGCACTCTTGGGGCAAAATACAGGCATAAAATGAAACCAAACTGCAAAAAGAAAGTGCTCAACATCGCAATTCATCTCCAACACCAGTTCACATTGCTCCGAAATGTTTTTTTCCAGATTTGGTATAGAAAGACAGCTGATGCAAACATTATATACATCCATTCCACACAGTCTGAAATGACTAAAATCATCCCAAAACACCTAAAGGTGTGCCTTCAGGCCAACAAAGTGGTGATCCTGCTATGTGATTTACTGACAAGCTGAACAATGGGGTTGGAGGATTTTGTTCACTGAAATTCATAAACACAGCTTTAGATGCTAAATATAACCTGGAGAAAGAATGGGCTCAAAACCTCTCACGTGTTTCATGTTTGAGGTAAAGCTGCTTTCACGCAGCATGATTACTCTCCACAGTTATCGCTACAAGTCATATCGAATGCTTCAAGTGTGAAAGGTACGTAGGAGTAGAGGTTCTTGTGGGATTCCTGAGCCGTTCTAAACTTTGATAAATACGTAGACTGGGTGACTGGTATCTTGGACTGTACCTTGAGCAATGGTGTAACCCACCACGTTATTAATACCCTGCCATTTAGTGCTTTTCTACCTTTCTGCTTACTCTACTATACTCACTTCTCACCACCTGCTCCACTGTAATCACTCCAGACCACTTCTCCTCTGTCCACACTCCACACCACCTGCTCCACTGTAATCACTCCAGACCACTTCTCCTCTGTCCACACTCCACACCACCTGCTCCACTGTAATCACTCCAGACCACTTCTCCACTGTCCACACACCACACCACCACTCCACCATCCTCACTTCACACCACTGCTCCAGTGTAATCACTCCAGACCACTTCTCCTCTGTCCACACTCCACACCACCTGCTCCACTGTAATCACTCCAGACCACTTCTCCGCTGTCCACACTCCACACCACCTGCTCCACTGTAATCACTCCAGACCACTTCTCCACTGTCCACACTCCACACCACCTCTCCACCAACCTCACTTCACACCACTTATACAAATGCCCTCACTCTACACCACCACTCCACCATCCTCACTCTACACCACTGCTTCAATGTCCTTACTACACACCACCACGCCACCATCCTCACTCTACACCACCACTCCACCATCCTCACTTCACACCATTGCTCCAGTGTCCTCACTACACACCACCACTCCACTGTTACACACTCAATAAACCACTCCAGACCACCTCCCCACCACCCTCACTCCACATCACTGCTCCAGTGTCCTCACTACACACCACCACTCCACCATCCTCACTCTACACCACCGCTCCAATGTCCTTACTACACACCACCACGCCACCATCCTCACTGTACACCACAACTCCACCATCCTCACTTCACACCATTGCTCCAATGCACTCAATCCACACCACTGCTCCAGTGTCCTCACTTTACACAACCTCTTCACCATCCTTATCTCAGACCACCATTTGAAGTTTAATACTTGGCAACCAAGTATTCAAGTCACCTGACAGTCTGTGACGGGTTTTAAACAGTTCTTTGATGAGTTTTTGAAGTCGTAATCAAGAACTGACAATTCTACAGCATGTCAGGAAACCACAATCACTTGTCTTGTTTCTTCATGAAAAGCACACTGATTGTACTAAGGCCTATTAGCTGAGCGAGAGAACATAACACTCTTTAACTTGCATGTTATGGTAACGAACTGTGCGTACTCATCTTAAATGAGCCATTCACCGCTTTTACAGTGTGGCTACTGTAAGGCACAATATTCACTGATCATTAAAGAGAAAACCAGCCTGAAAAATAGATAGATTGATTGCTCACAACAAACGGCAGAAAACAGACCGGATCATTACAAGTTGATCATTACCCAGGTGGTGCCATACATAGATACACTGAAGCCTGTGCCTTAAGTTGCCCCTGTGCCTTAATACCTTCTGAAAACACTTCTCCTTACTGCAGGTTGTGGATAATGTCTGTTTATGGCACTTCTATAACAGCAGGGTAAACAGAGCGTAAGACGATACACAAGATTAGAACTGGATTGGGCTTACAGGACCTTTTAACGCACTCTGTGAGACAGCCAATCGGCAGTCTAGATTTTGGAACAAGCATGCTTTTTGGCTTATGGGTACTGAGAAGACTAGTTAGTATTAAAATTTGGTACCGGATAAAATGGAATTTACTCAAAGCAATTTGGTCGGCCATTATCGTATTGAACATTCCGCATAATGCTGGAAAACAAGCACTCCATATAACATCTGTGAACGTTGAGATATGTGTGGCTGGCTATACATACATACATGTCAGAGCTCATTTTTACTTCTGCGTACATAATAAAAATAACATGTATAGTTTGAAAAATGAGTCACCTGTCACCAAAATGTTCCTATTAGCATGTAAAACCTCCACAAGCGCAAACAGCTGTGATTTGATTTGGTCTGGACTGGACAAGTTTCTGAGCATAGGCCACATCAATGTTCAGTCCCTCTTTCCCTGGCACAATTCAGAGGAGAATTTCTCGTTCTGTAGCTTCATTGCTCTTGCACAGTAAAACTCGTCTGATATTTCAGAGGACCTCAGAGTGTCTCCACTGTCAATGCTAGTTACATGTGAGGGCTGAAGGAAATAAGGCGGAGCTCGTCAGATATTGATTCACTACAACACAGTCACAGCTCTCGCAGAAGTCTGAGCGGAATCATATTATGTTTAATGTGTTTAGTGCAGTTTGAGTATCGAGTATGTAAGAAAGATAAAGTAAAGAAATTAAAATAAAGAAAAAAGATACATCTATAGACTAAAACACAAAGATAAATCATATGGTCATGTACAGGAAACATGCTTTAGGTGGTTTAAATACATTTACATTTAGGCATTTAGCTGACGCTCTTATCCAAGGTTAAGGCAGGCCAGTGCAGTGTTAGGAGTCTTGCCCATGGACTCTTATTGGTGTAGCTCAGCATTTGCTACCTAGACTGGGATTCAAACCCCTGTCTCCCAAATGGGGTGGTAGCTCTCTGGTGGGTAGTGGTGTTAACCGCTGAGCCACACCAATAAACGCAGTCTGAATTTTGACTGTACTTCTGTCCATTTTTATAGATAACAACATTATCAACCCTCATAAGCAAGTCTGTGTAGTTTGAGACAAGTGTGTGATTACAGATATGCAATTTGTCCACTGCTAATTGGTGGGGTATAAACTTCTATTACTTGCTAGCTACACCAAACATGTCTCGGCTGATGGACTGCATGTGTTGGGGGGGTTGTGTAAATGATGTTTCTGACCAAACCTCTACTGTAATTCAGTTAAAATATTTTCTCAGTGGGATATTCAAATAATATGGACATAAATACGGATAAATATGGATACTCGCATAGTAAAAACGATCTGTTGTGTTTCTGAGTGTGAAGTTCTGCCGTTGCAGAAACTTACGTGATGAAGATAGACGAGGCGACGAGTGTGGCTGTATAAAACCCCCGCTGGCAATCGGCATTTTTGCGGTGTCTCTGATGCATTTCTCCTCCGCAGTTCTCACAGCAGCGGCACAGGCAGAAAAAAAAGCCCACCAGCGGCATCAGCGCCACAAACAAAACCCCCAACACGGTCAGCACGATGAAACCTATCTCATAGTAAATAGCCTGCAGAGAGAGCATAAGCAAAGAGGAGGGTGTATTTTCACATGTAACAAAGTGCATAAATCTTGGGCCATCCAAGAAACCTGTTTACAACTATTTATCTGAGCAGTTTTTTGATTGCGACATTACAGTGCAACATCACAGTAACGATCAAACTCATTTTAGGGAACTAAACATTCCAAAAACGATAAGATCGGCTGAAATCATTTTACATGGACAGAAATTAAACAAACTCCAGTAGTTTTTAATTAAGCAGTGGGCAACTGACTGATATGACTGTGAGCTGTCTAGTGTCAATTGCCAGTTATGGCTATCAGTTTGTTTCAATGCAAAACACTTACAAGTAGCAGCATATTATTAATATTAGCATACTGTTAATAATGTGCTAATGAGCAAGCTGTTAGGTCATTACACAGGTTAGGTGTCCTTGAAGAGAAGAAAATTGCTACGCTAGCACACTGTCAGATGTAAAATCCCATTTTTGTTGTATTCATTCTACTCACTCACTCACTCACTCATCTTCTAAACCGCTTAATCCTTCTCGGTTGCATGTGCACTGATGCTAATGCTAGTGTTTTTCCTAGCACATAGACAAATAGCTAAACTAGCTTTCTCAGATGTCCTAAGACATATGCATCTTGTACTATGATGTACTGACTGATTAGTCTGAAAGGCAAGTAAAGCTGCCAGTGAAGCTTGTTACCTGTAGCGTCAGGACAACGTTCTCAGGCTGTTCTCAGGCCAAAACGTTGAGGGAACAGCAGTGATGTACAGAGAGATTGGAAGATGAGAGTTAGATTAATATTATTATTAGTAAGGATTATTCTGATTATAACAAATGTGTTAGTTATTCAGTACAAATAGATGAACCATCTCTCTCACTCAACACAAACACACACACACACCTTCTGGAGCTCCTCTGGTTTGATTCCTCCCATGTTTTGCTGTAAAAGTTTTACAATGAGATCTAAAAGAAAAAGAAAAGAACGTTCAATCAGAAAAACATATCATGAACCAACTTCTCCAGCATATAGCCAACATTGTACAGGCTAACTTTGGCGATGGCTTGAATTTATTTCTTGCCATGTCTGTTTGTCTAGGTATGCCTGCAGCCTTATCCATGACAGGCTGGTGTGAGCCACCACTAAGACTAGCCCTGGGTTAAAACGGGTCAGTCAATTTCCCAATGGTCAGCTGTTTCCAAATTCAGGGGCTGTGTCAATCAAAGGACATGGTCTACAAAGGCGTGTCCTTTAAAGGTTGTGTAGACAGCAAAGGCCAAAAGCTGAAATGAGACGGTTTGCTATACAGTGGATTTCCTGTTTGCGTCACTGGCCCGTAATAAGCCAACGTACCCCAAGGTTCATTGGTATGGAAAAGAAGGATGTATTTCATGTGACGAAGCTTTCAAATTGTCTAGTCACACCACTGTGATAGAAGGAAGTGTTTCTCAACCCTGGTCCTGGAGGCACCCTGCCCTGCAAGTTTGAGTCAATTCCCTGCTTTAACACACCCCCTACACACCCGAAAGGGCTTGCTAATAAGCTGATAAGTTGAATCAGGTGTGTTGTGAGCAGGGAAAGCACTGCAATGTGCAGGGCAGGGCAGTACCTTCAAGACCAGGGTAGAGAAACACTGATTTAAGGACCCCTGAATGGACACAGCTAGTGTCCCAGTCTCATACTTGACTGCAAGGCAGCCTTATGCACACTGTGTCATCAATGCTAAGTTCACTCTTTCAGAACACCCCTTCTTTTTTTGCCTGTGGTCATCCACAAATCACTGTGTTATGCTGTTAAAAGTGCTCATTGTCATATTTAAATATGAACTTGGTTGCTTTATTTTTGAAAACAAACAGCACATAACTACAATAGCTATAAGAAAAGTAGCCTTTAGACTGCTTCACATGGTCTAGCCATTTTACTGTGACTTATAGGCTAAAAACTACCAGACCATACCTAGAACAACCAAACCACCTCAACAACAATGTTACCTTATAACATAGACCAAAGGTTCTACTCAGAAAGCATGTTTGTAACATGGACATTGATACTGAAGATGCTGACAGTTTGCCAGCTCAAGGAGCAACCTGCAGTCTGTATTTATGACTACGCTAAAGACATACCCCGATGATGTGCTGGTTGTGCAGGAAAAATGTCAGCAAAGAAGATAGAAAAGCGTTTAGAAAAGCATCTAGGTAGTTGTTTCATCAGTTTGCAATGTAATTAAGAATCGGCAGTTAACAGGAATGGTGGAGTCCAATTTAACGTCTGGAAGACCAGGAAAACGTTCCAAAAGAATAGCTCGTAGGATTGCTAGAAAGCCAATCAAAACCCCTGTTTGACTACAGAAGACATTCAGAAAGATTTAGCAAACCTGGAGATGTTCTACATAGCAGTGACACCTGCAGAAATCCAGCCCTCGTAAAAAAAAAAAAAAAAAAATCCACTGATTATAACAAAATGGTGATAGTGTTCCTCTGTTCTCATTTTTATCAGTTTGCTTTGCCCGGGGTTTTACGATATGTGCCAGTTTAAATATGGGTTGCAATGAGTTTTGATAAACACAAGTTACTTTTTACCCTACCCAGAAGGCATACTTATCATGGGGCATTTACTTTTGTAGATGTTGAGTTTTCATTATAATATTTCCTAATTTTATCCAGGAGTTCATCAACACGCACCATCAAAGGCAAGAAAGAGCATACGATTTTTAACTCTAGTGGGAGTTCAAATGCAGCAGCTCTGAACTCTTCGTAAGCTGAATAATAGATATAGGCAGAACGTATAGATGAGGCATGGGGCAACCATAGAGTCTGTGTCAGAAGTCAATGCTCCAAATGCAAACACTTTGTACAGTAGTAGTCATTTAATCTTACACATAAAAGTTATAAAGTAAGCTGCTAGTTTGACCATGTGAGGTTCTTCTACACGTTACTGTGGGTCTGAGACCATTTTTACTGTGATGGTGTGTGCGTCCTTTCACTCAGACAGCCACGATATCTTTTGGCTTAAAATAATAGCAAAATATCACTGACAAAAGGATTTTTCTAATTATGTCAAATTGGCCTGTGCTCAGTTATCCAGCAATCGATTGTGAAAATCACAGGCTGAAAATCAGAATCACTGATTATATTTTTAACACTGAGAGCTTTTGGGGACTGTGGAAAGACAGTTGTGGATAAAGGAGCAATAACCCTGACTGTTGTTTATCGCAGTTATGAATCTTACATATTCTCTTTGCACCTTGGAAAAATAACGCCACTGAACTGGACTGTTTAAGAGTTAGGAATCACCATTCAATTGCTTGGATTCGAAGTTTTCAGGACCACAAAATTTGAAAATTGAAGATACATGAACAAAGCAACTGTATTGCGTTGCCACTACTCTACAGCATCAAAGACTTTTAATGAACTAGTAAGACCCTGTAAAAAATGAAAATCGGCTTCAATGTTCTAGAATGAGAAACACTCTGTAGATGACTCAAAATAAGATAACCAATTTAGAATAAAATGAACATTAAGTGTGCCTCATTGTCAGGGACAAAGAACTCGGTCCGACGCGCGCACAGCTAAAAGTCAAACAAACTTTATTAAACAATCGGACAGTTAAACAAAGCAGCAAAACACGATCAATCATGAAATGAGAGAGCTAGATCGGAGTCAGAAAACAGGTGAGAGGTCAGAACCGGGATAGACTGTCAGCGAGGCTACCAAGGCACAGGGGGGAGACAGAGAGAGTAATCAGAGAACAAACGAGAGATCGGAAAGATAAACTAGATCAAAGCCAAAGGGGACGAAGAAGAGATCGGTAGTCAGAGTACAAAGGAGGTCAGAACCAGAGTTAGATAAACAGCAGGATAGACAGCTCAGAACTGCAAACGGAGGTTTGGCAAAACTTCGCAATGAGGAAGTGTATGAGTGGGGTTTATATACAGGCAGTTAAATGGACAACAGGTGGACGTAATATTCAGGAGAGCTAGAGCGGGAATGATTGGATGACTGTGAAAATGTAGGTGTGACGCCATCGAGCGATGCCCTCTGGGAAGTTGAGTCCGGAAGAGCGGCGGAGCCGGGGAAACCCGGAAGTGTGACACCCGTATATCTTGATCAAATATCAGGCAGATAAGTTTACCAGGGAATTTCTATAAACAGATCATTTCAGTATCACATTACTAATCAGTATATTACTCCTGATTTACTCCCAGAAAACCTTGACTATTGAATAAAACATCCAAGAATTACCTTCTAGTGTTGGGATTAGAGTTTTTCTACAATAAGATGATAATAGGTGTAAATTATCATTTAATACAATTATTTATTAACATGATTATATTATACAAAAATGATAAAACAATATTACTATTAAGTTATTTTATATCCTTAAACAGCAGTATATTTGTAATTCAGGTATACCTTGCATATATGGCAAACTGAAAGTGCAGAAATGACCAGAAACGAGCATGTTCATAAGTAAGTATATAAACACAATTAAAAAAAAAAAAAAAACATACCGCATGATCAACAGTGGCACCGAAGCGCAGGGAATGTTCTGTTTCTATAACATTAACTTCTATGCGTGCATGTGTTTGACAGGGATTGGGAATGTGCTTGTTGAGTATGTTTGTGAGAAATCAAATGCCATAACATTTTAAAAGCAAGAATAACAGGAATATGAATTTAGCAATTAGAAATACACAGGCAGTTTACGTTATACGATATTTTCAGGGATGCACCAAATGTTCGGCAACCGAAATGGCAAATGAAATGGCCAAAAAAAACACTTTCGGTGTTCGGCCGAATAAGTGCAAACACAGAATAATTTATACTGAACAATGATGTTTATAATGACGCTGTTATGTTTTTCTGGTTCCTGGATGTAGATGGAACCAGAATTCTGGTTCAAGCATTCAAGTAAAGAACACAACGGAGCCGCCAGAGCCGTCAGCCGCTCGCTATCTGGGATTTAATTTATGCAATGGTGAAAAAATGGCAAATTAATGAAACACTGAAATGGCCTAATGTTTCTTTTTCGTTTGGTTTCGGCTTCAGCCAAAAATGTTCATTTTGGTGCATCCCTAGATATTTTTAACTCTCTCCCTTGCCCATAATCAGAATCTTTATCTGCCAAGCACCAAGTGTTATCAGGGAAGTTCTCTTGGTTCAGGTGTCAATAAAATTAAATAAATAAATAAAGAGAAATATACTACATACATTGTATAAAGATAAGCACAGATACGAAGTTAAGGACAGATACAGCCAGTTGCTGTTGTGCTGAGGCACAAACTTACAGCATGTTCGGATTAGAGAACTGAGAAGCAAATAAATACAAATTTCAATGTAAACATGTTTGTAATATATGTATATTGGTAAGTTTAAGTACAGCAGAGGAAAGTGGGGTGAGACACAAAGTTACACAATTGTGTGTGTGTGTGTGTGTGATGAGGTCGCATCATTTCAGACTGACCCCACGTGAGTAACACGTAACAGTAAAGACTTTAACCTTGTGTTTGAGTCTTCTCTTAAGTGAGTCACACAAGTATTTAAAATACACACTTAGTCACACATGACCTAACATGACCTACATAAAAGCAGTCACAACACAAATGAAAAGCTGCTTATCTGCTAATCCATACGTACTGTATGTCTTACAACCCAGTAAACCACATAACCTTTCGTTAGGCCTACATGATCATGAATGCCCATCTGACGTTTCGACTGGCTTTGTGCTCTTTTAAGACCGTGCCTACAGTGGTAGTCTGATTCACTTGGTCTGGGCCAAAGCAGAAAGTTATACGTTCCTGCATTTTAGCCAAAAACAACTCTCTCTGTCTAATACGTCTTCTTCTATGTTTTCTGTATGTCGTCTTTTCTACCACAAGAGAAATTGCTGGGAGAAGTATATCGATGTGTGGAGTGATACGTGTACAAGTATTTTACACTCATTCATCATCTATACTGCTTATCCTCCTGGGCCATGGGGGTGCTGGAGCCTATCCCGGCACTCAAGGGGCGGAAGGCAGGAAACACCCTGGACAAACCACCAGTCCATCATGGTGCAGGCAGACAGACAGACAGACACAGTCATATATAGGTGCAATTTAGTATAACCAGCTGGCCCGACCGCATGAAACCAGACATGCAAACACCACACATGGTCACCCAACCAGGGGAATCGAAGCCAGGCCCTTCTTTCTGTGAGCAATGGTACGATCCACTGCACCACTGTGCCACCCCAGGCATTTTACAATGTGTTATTAAGTAAACATCCTTCTGAAACAGGGCTCGGCCTTCTTGGGAGCATATAGTATATTTTTAATATTACATAAGTACCACACTGCTGTGGTTCATATGATAAATAATAAGCACTGCAATGCAATATGTCACTGCCACTCAAAATAACGCACATTTCTAAAGTATAAAATGCTGCGTAAGCAGTAATTAACTTGTCTTCAGTTTACTGCTGCTACACAAGTTAAACTGTGCTTAGAACTCTACACCCACCTCAACACCCTCATAGCTTCAACTTGATGGTTAGACACAGTTAGACACTGTAATGCCATCGTTCCACACCTACAGCTCCGCACAGTTCTTCTATACTCCGCCCACACCTTACCCAGTACATGAAGAGCTTGCTAATGTAATGACTTGCCCATGAATAATGAATTTTCCCATTCCACCTTAAACACTGCGACTGTTCTTATTTTAACAGCTGAGGCACCATCACATAACTGCTGCATTATTTAAGTCGGAAGGGGAAAATTCAAATAAGATGCTGGCAGATAGAAAGCCAAATTTTAGCCTTGTAATTTGAATGCTGGGAGCTTTTTTCATAGGGTCATTTATTCTGTCAAAATATGCTACCTACAGTTTTATACAGAGAACTACCTGTCAATATTTGCTACGGTAGGACATTCAGTCACAACCCTACGAGGCTGCACTGAGGACATAGCTCATTTAAACATGGCTGCTATGCAAAATGAACTAACATTACACACATACTGACAGCAGCACCATTCGTGCGGGAGTTTATCAATACGATTGGTGCTGACCAGTCAGGCACTCAAGTTGCATTCCCAGCCAGGGGTATCCAACAAGGTGCATGGTAAGGACAAATAATACTGACTGGAAATCTTAATAATGATGTTTCACTTGTACCAGGATTCTATGTGTATTGGTGTTTATGTTTGCATAGGAACGGGAAAAGTAGCCTAGCCATTAAAACCAGACAGAAATACAAGAAGATGGGCCGTTCTGTGTTAACAGAGGTTGCAGCACTGTGACTGCTTTCACCTTTTGAGTAACAGATTGCGTAGTTACAGCAAACAGTTTGGGTGTGCGTGTCTGCGCGTTCAAAGCGTCCCAGAAACGTAATCACTGGTTGAGACTCAACAACGGCATACCCTGGAGATCAGACGGCATATATTAGGACTCGAGGTGTGTGTGTGTGTGTGTGTGTGGACAGATGGATAGGTGTTCGTCAGTAAGCAGAGATTCCACAGCTGTCACAGCAACTGGACAGCGACACTGAAACACCATCACACTCATGCATTCATAGACCCAGACACAGGTATGTAGACATGGAAAGGAGATATCCAATTAGGTTCACTGACAGCTATCATACCTGTACAAAGCCTGCGTATATTACAGTGTACATTTTAGGACATTGTTAAACCACAGCATCAGGTTTCAGACATCAGACAGAAAGACTTCAGGTCTCAAGAAAAACACATCTCAGCTCTCATACAGGTTGTTCAAGCTAAGCGGCTATAGACTGGATATAGACTGTGAGACATACTTATTTATTTTTTTTATTACTAGATAAAGGATACAAACAGGTACTCAAGCACTCCGATAATCATGTGAGGTGCTAATACTGGTATACTGAAATCACTCCCTCTCTCACTCATCTTAACCGCTTCTTAATCGCAGAGGGCGCTGGAGCCTATCCCAGCGTTCAATGGGCGGAAGGCAGGAAACACCCTGGACAGGTCACCAATCTATCACACAGCATGTGATGGAAAAGACTGAAGTTAGCTTCCCATTCAAATTCCCTTTCCACCTTATATGGCGTGCAGGCACCAGAACATACCCGCAGTACCATTTAAGGTGGAACAGAAACGTTGAATAACAAGCCGACGTCAGCTTCATAATGTCACGCCTCTGGGTCTCCCCGGCTTCCCCGCTCTCACGGACTCCACTTCCCAGAGGGCTACGTTCGATGACGTCATGTCCATGCGCCCCCGTTCGGATTCTCTGATTCGCTCTAGATCGCCTGAGTTTTAGTTCAGCTGTGTCTACTTACTGACTGTATTTGGTTTACACGTGTTCTCTGCGAAGCTTTGCCAAACCCTGTTTTGCAATTCTGAGCGTTTTCCTTGATCTGTATTCTCTTTCGGTTCCGACTTCCTTTGTTCATCGACTACTCTTTCGCCTATCCCCTATTGCCCTTGCTGTTACTCTCTGGTTCCTATCTCTGCTTTCCCACTTTGGATTTCCCCTTTTGCCTAGCCCTTTAAACTTGGTCGCCCTCGCTGCTTGCTTTCTCTGGTTCTGACCTCCGCCTGTCCCTGACTCTGATTTGCCGTCATCCGTTATTGCTCTGTTTGCTGTTGCCTCTTGAGATTGCCTGATTATTAATAAACCGTCTCTGGCTTTTAGTTCTGCACACGTCGGTCTTGGAGTCTTTTGCTTACACATAAGTAGTTTGTGAGAAGTAGTTTACTAATATTTGGAAAGCAGCCTGACCTGACAAAGCCCTGCAGCTGTTGGTCAGTGCTGGCAGCTGACATCTTTTTTTATTAGCCCAATCAGTATAATAACACTGCATATAATCGCAGCTCTCTCTTTGTTACATGACCCATACTGTGACACATGCATATAAAAACATTCATACATTGATATACAGAAATATTAAAGCAGGCCAATAATGTCCAGTCAGGTTAGTTAAGTTCGCTTCTTTGATTACTATAATGTTATAAGCCCGTTCTTTATTCTTCTTG
The DNA here is from genome assembly GCA_034552555.1 of Semaprochilodus insignis. Lineage (NCBI taxonomy): Eukaryota > Metazoa > Chordata > Actinopteri > Characiformes > Prochilodontidae > Semaprochilodus > Semaprochilodus insignis. The sequence goes on from CM067500.1 coordinate 3,860,163, forward strand.
GTGTGTGTGTTGTGTGCGTGCATCCTTTTATAAATCCGTCTGCATGACATATGAGGAACGTCCTCAGTACCACTTGCGAAGCTCCTTAATTCCATGTTTTGAAAAGACCAGCCAGCCAGCCGGATGCGTTGTTACCTGCTTTGACACTTTCTTGTTAACAGCATCAGAGTAAGACAAGAGCCCATATCTACTACAGACTGAAGTATCAACAATCCTGATCGCTTCAACATGACCGGGCTGTTGTAACCTGGTGTGGCCATGGCCACCGGGGGCATGCTAGAGCTAGGTATAGCTATTGTAAGTAGTTAGATCAGCTTATACAATGCACAAACTGATGTCTATGCACTTGGTAACAGTTTATGGTACTACACTGAGTGTGAAATACACTGAAGGTCAGTTGCAGTACGTCTTACTAATACTTTACTACTACCTAAGCTAGGATTTAATGTTCTACAGAGGTCTTAACGGAGAACCACAGTAAGGTCACAAATCTAACTCTCAAAGAAAAACAACATTTATACTAGTAGTCATAGCTAGAGACGTGTCTGGGTGAAAGAGAAAGAGACAGAATGAACTATATGGAGTGGCATATGGTTAATCCTCTTTAGAGGGTCCTGCTACTGGGAGGTTAAGCAATCCCTCTTTTCTCGGTTTGTGTTTCTCGCTTTCATTGTCAATTTCAATCCCTCCCTCTCTTTCTCTCTCTCCTGCTATAATCCTCAATCCCTCTTTTCTACCCTCCTCCCCAATCCATTTTCTCTCTCTCTAATTCGGTCTTGCTTCACCTTTTCCCCTCATCTCAAAACAGCATGGTGTCTGAAAGTAGCTCTGCTTGTGTTACTATGCAAAAATAGCCACTGTATATATATAACCTATATATAAAGCTATGTTTGTAATCTTATCCATTAGCTCCAGATATGAAAACAGCATTTCAGAAACAGGCGTACTAGACATTACACTTCCTAAATACTGTCCGAACACCAACAGTCTCCTATCTTCTGGTTCATGGTTCACTACTAGCATAATGACTTTCATCTGGTAGCACTTAAAAATTTCCTCACTTTGGAAATCCCAGACACTGCAGGCATGATCTCCACCACCCCCGATAATTACCTTTGTGTGTTATTGTTGATAAAAAATAATAACACTGTGATGGTGGTAAATAATGAGGAGACAGAGCTGAATGAGTGTGTTTTATAAAGAGCAATATTGGTAGCACTGAAGTTGCTGTGCCGAATTCCAATTCCTGCCAGAATTCAACCCCCCTTTGCGTGCACAGGCTTCACGCAGACATATGAATGCTACATCACACTCATGATTTCGGTTGTTTCTGTGTTAATAATGGCAGACTGAAGACCCATCTCTTTGTAAAGCACTTAAGTGGGTGAGCACTAGTAGATGTGTATGCTGAAATACTTTGTTTTTGCACTTATACTGACCATAACCTTTCCTCTCTCTAGGTATGAGCGCTGGGTTGGGGTTGCTAGATCGTGCATATATGCTTATATATGTCTGTGTATTGTTCTCTCTAGGTATCAGCACTGGCCCTTGTTCGGGCAGCATCTGAGCTCATGGCGAATTTTAGACTCTAACCTTCCTGTACTAGCTGGGAAACATTATCCAACGGAACACTAAGCACGGTTGTAAGTCGCTCTGGATAAGAGCGTTTGCTAAATGCCTTAAATGTAAATGTAAAGCCAAACAAAGAGCATTGCAGTGATAGTTCAAGGTAACAAACAAAAGATGATCAAGAAGCAGAAACCGAAACTCAGGAGCTGTGTTGCTGGGAACAGCATTGAATGCTCTCACAATATTCAGAACGTCCGCCTTAATTTTTTTTCACACTTTAGTTTGACTTTTTGTGGTAACAGTCTCTCTCTGGATAACTAACATATACATGCAATATTTACACTTTTAAATGACTTTGTGTGTATATATATATATATATACAGTATATATATATACATACATACATACACACACGGGATGGCCAAAAAAAAGGTTACACACTCTAATATTTCGTTGGACTGCCTTTAGCGATTTCGTTGGATCATGGCATGCGTTCGCTGTGGCGTCGTTTCCACAAGCTTCTGCAATGTCACAACATTTATTTCTGTCCAGAGTTGCATTCATTTTTCCCCAAAGATCTTATATTGATGATGGGAGATTTGGACCACCGCGCAAAGTCTTCTCCAGCACACCCCAAAGATTCTTAATGGGGTTCAGGTCTGGACTCTGTGGTGGCCAATCCATGTGTGAAAATGATGCCTCATGCTCCCTGAACCACTCTTTCGCAATTTGAGTCCGATGAATCCTGGCATTGTCATCTTGGAATATGGCTGTGCCATCAGGGAAGAAAAAATCTATAGATGGAATAACCAGGTGGTTCAGTATATTCAGGTAGTCAGCTAACCTCATTCTTTGGGCACATAACACCGCTGAACCTAGACCTGACCAACTGCAGCAACCCCAGATCACAGCACTGCCCCCACAGGCTTGTATGGTAGGCACTAGGCGTGATGGGTGCATCACTTCAGCTGCCTCTCTGCTTACCCTGATGCGCCCATCACTCTGGAACAGGGTAAATCTGGACTCATCAGACCGCATGA